>JBBBDQ010000937.1:2540000-2992500 GCA_037127315.1 Ascarosepion bandense
TCTACAAATACTTCTGTGGCTTCTGCTCCGATGAACTTAGCTCACTGGTACCCCCCAATATATGAATTTCCTTGAGCCACAAGATTATCAACTAGGTCCCACACTTTTACTGTGAAACCGATAAATTGTAAACGCAAATCCTACTCCAGCATCTTCTTTTCTAGCACTTCCCACCCTGTGGAAATCCCTTCCGCTTACTTGTTTTCCCAACAGCTATAATCTCTAAGCCTTTAAATGTAAAGTCAATAGTCATCTCCTGCAGGTTAGCTTCTGTTAGAAGCCAACCTGCATTTTAATTATTTAGCCTGCACATATACAAATCTACCATCCGCCCATGCATTGAATATTGCTGCCACATCTGGTCGGGTGCTCCTGCTATCTACCTTGGTGTCCTCAACCAAATCCAATGAAAAATCTGTAATGTGAGCGATCCTGACTTGGCAGCTAGGATACAGTCGCTTTCTCACCAACGCGATGCGGCTTCCCCGTGTCTCTTCTACAAATACTTCTGTGGCTTCTGCTCCGATGAACTTAGCTCACTGGTACCCCCCAATATATGAATTTCCTTGAGCCACAAGATTACCAACTAGGTCCCACCCTGTGGAAATCCCTTCCGCTTACTTGTCTCACCAACTTACATCCACTCTCTCATGCTTTTTTCTCCATCCACTCCACTCTCATCAATATTCTCTTCCTTCTCATACTCTCTTCCTGACACCCCCTGTAACCTGTCACTCTTTCTCATAACATCCCTCCTATGTAACCCCCTGCACAACAGTGGCAGTAACATTCTTTGCTTGGGGCCATATGATTACATAAAAAAAAACCACTATCTTTATTCAGAGCTTCTTGTGAAGTTCAACTGTCTCTACCATGGTTTGAGAATGAAGAAATTATCGGGGTATGTGGCACTCACATACTGTCTTCTACATTAACCTTTAGAATGTCATAGAATCAGGTCAATATTATTTTGTTTTCAAAGGCTGTATTAAATGTCAAATTAAGAAAAAAACTTTACAACAGACATAGAGCAATATTATTTCATAATCTCCATAATGGCACACAAATAATTTTGAACTGTGCTAATTTTTAGAAAAAAAAAACAATAAATTTAATAGACTGAAACTTTGAAAAATTTCTCAAATTATTCAAAACTAAATATGGAATCAATTATTTATAATAAATTCAGTAAATACTTGCAAATATTCAAATTTACTTAGAAAATATGCAAATATTCAATGGGGGTGTATAATTCTATCCACAACTGCTTATATATATATGCACATGTATGCATATACATATATACATGCATATATATACACAATATTCCTACAGGCATGTATTAATGTTTGGATGTGTATATGTTAATGTTTTATGAGCATATGCATGTATTAGAAAAATAAATATATTTCAGTGCTTATTGGCATGAATTGATGAAAATGAAATAAAAGAAATTTAAAACTGACACATATGTTAAAATTGTAATTAAAATATGGTGATTAATTTAAAACACTCAAGTTGTTTAAACAGTAAAAATGTTTACAAGGATGCAGAAAAAATGCATAAAATCAATATTAAGTATTGTGATTGGAATGAGAACGATTAAGTTTTCTGTATTTTCAGAAAAATTCAATTTTTCCTTTTTGGAAATCTATAATGGATTGTAATCGGTAGCATTAATTTCAACTGAAAAAGCTTTACATGGTCAGAACACATTCACTTAGTATTCAAAATTTCTTCCCCAAAAAATAAATATTAAAAGCAACAAATCAAAAAAGATAGAAATGGTCAAATGACAAAAAGAAAAATGTAATTGATAATATTGTAAATTTCTTTTTGTTTTGCTTTCACCAGGATGTTTTTATCAAAAGATTTCACGACCACTAAGAAACAACAGAGCAAATTTTAACGAAATGGGAAACCAATGCAATTGCAACTCTTTTCATCAGTGGAGTGTCTCGGAATTTGGATTCTGACTCTGCAATTATGAAAATTGCTTGGCCTCCAGGGAAATTATACTCATATTTAAATTCTTTAATACTTTAGATGTTCTTTCAAAAACATTTGCTTGCACAAAATTTAAGAGCACATTAATGTTTCTGTGAATTTTCCTCTGTGTTGATGTATTTCACTATGGTGTTTCAGTTTGGAATATTATATACAAATAAGAGAATTAAATATAAGCTATTAAATAAAATAGAAAATGTTATACCTCATAAAATGTACTTAAAAAATTCATCAAAAAAAAATAAAATGAAGTAAATAGAAATGAATTACAAAGAATAGTAATTAGAAAAGAATTAAAACTAAAATGAAAAATCTTATTTATATGCATACATATATGTCAGATAAAATAAATTGTAAATATTGTGCCTGCTTATTTTTATAATAAAATCCGTGAAACTGTTTTGCTATTATTTTTTGCTACCACGAGTCACACCTACTGAAGATGATCTCAGAAGGAGATTGAAAGTACTTGGGAACATTGAGAAATGAATAATAAATATCAACTGTCAAAGTTACACGTCATTTCTTACAACTTTCAATTATATGTGACAGATTATCCATGAGTGTGAATGGATTTTATTAAAAAGAAGCAGACACAATGATTGCAATTTATTTAATCTGACATGCTTAAAAGAAATCTGCTGCCTAAATACACTATATATATATATATATATATATATATAATCCAAGTGAATAAAAAACAAAGAAAAATGACAATGTTCAAAACATTAATTTAAAACAGTGCTTGATATAAAATAGAAATTTCTTTTTACTTTTGTTAAACCCAAAGGACTGACCATAAAAGTTGTAAAGGACCAAACCTTATCTTTTAATGTTAAATCTGTCTATTAAATTTTTAACACATCAATTAATCACCTCTAACCCCTACCTCTTCCCTTTTTCATTCAAATTCTAACAACTTCCAGGTCTTTATTTCCTATCACATCCACCTCTCACACGCAATTCGCCAAATATAAGAAAAAGAATTTCCACTTTTTTTTCATGCTACCCGATGAGACATTGTCCTTTCAATGTCGAAATGTGCACTTTGTAGTAAATGATAATTTGTACATGTTCTAAACTATAATTTATATCAGTCAGTTAATTGTCATCCGTGATACACGCTTGGGCGATCATGTCTCGAAAGAGTCATGACTGACTGGGCAGAAGATTATCTCGCAGTAGGTTGCCATTGCTTTCTGCAGTAGACGGGTTGCCGACCAAGGCTATAGAACCCAATCTGTCCTGCTATTTAACCCATAACTGGAAAGAATAGATGGATTAATACCTTTCACAAGCGTATTTGTGCGTAAGTGAATGCAAGGAATTCAACTGGAATTCGAACTCGGCTCTCCAATTTCTCATTCCAAGTCGATATCTACTGCGCCACAATGCACATCCGCATATATATATATATATATATATATAGGTTTTGTTAAAAACAACTGACAAGGTACAGTCGATAAATATTTTAATTTTTCTTGTAGAATATAGTTATAATTATTGTGAAGAGTGTGATCTTTTTCAGTGCTTTTACCTGCTTCTACCTTGAGAAGATCTCTGAGGTTTGGATGAAGTTTTATTATTTTATCCCCTTCCCGTTCTGATAATGACTGGTGTAAAATTTCCATTTCCGTTTTCTAAAGATGGAAGTGTGGTCCTGTATTTGGAATTCCTTCTGGTCAAATAAAATCTTCTTCTTCTTCTTCATGTGCCATGTCCCTTCAGGATGTAGGAGATCCCCTTGGCTCTGTTCATTGTTGCTCTCAATATTTTTTCTTTTGGTATCTCCCCCAAAACCTGCTCTGCCATCCATTTGCTCAGACCTATCAAGTAGGGCTCATGCTGATTTCTTCTGTCTCTTTTTCTTTCTATCCGGCCTGTAAGTATTAAATTCTCTAGACTCTCCTTCCTCATTACGTGTCCCAGAATCCTCATCTGTCTCGTCCTGATATTAAGTAGAGACAGAGGAGGAGACAAATGAGTTTCCTGTTTTGTCCTTTGTTGCTACATAACATCAGGAAGAGACAAATGATATTTCTGAGACATGTAAAAAATAAAGAAACTTAACTGCAGAACATTCTCAGTCAGTTTTAACAAAAGTTGTATAAAACTTGCTGGCCAAATACACAAATATATATGTATATATATATATATATATATACTATAGTCATCCGCAGACAGATCTGTTTCACTGCATCACAGCTCATCAGTACGGTTAGACTCCAATTGCTTTTTTACCCAGGATTGAAACCCGACCAAATTGGTGTCAGTCGGCGATACTACCTCTGGGCTACGAGCACTCGGTGAAAGAAGGTAGACTTTTTAGTGCGTATATCATTATACACGCCCTATAGCCATAATGCTCTAATTCATTATTGAATGAACGATGTGTATATGCCATATTTATATATTTATATATATACACAGGAGGTAATGGATAAATTGTCTGTGTTATGCAAAAATGAAAATAACACTGATATTTTATGTTAACTTATATACTTAACAAAATTGAATAGAAATATCTTAAGATACTAAAAAGTAAATTTATTTAATAAAACTGCCAATGGCTTCAACCACAACCTCATAACGACTTCCAAATCTCTACAAACTCTTCTAGAGAGTCTCCGTGTTTAAGTTGGTAAATGCTGCTATAATCCTTGCCTTCGTCTCAGTGTTATAAAAAGTTTTGTTAGTTTTTCATGCAATTGCATTCCACACATAATAATCAAGGGGGCTATAATTTGGGGAGTTAGGTGGCCAGATGTAAGGGGTGATGTGGTCGCAGAAATTGTCTGACAGCCATGACTGCTTGTGTGGCATGGTGCAGAGTCCCGTTTCTGGGTTTTTCAACAGTCATCCTCTTGACCCACTATCTCCTTACTTTTGGTATATCTTTTGGGAAGACAGCATCTTCTACACTGACCTCAGATTGTCAGCCAAACACTCTGAAATATTTGTATTAGAGCTTCTGGCATGAATGTCAAGCAGTACAACATGCTATTTCTAAATTTCTGGTGAGGTGAATCATGTCGGGGCTCTTTTTCTCACAGATGGTGCCCAGCTGAACCTACTATGCTGTGCAGTCAACAAAACCAAAAACAAACAATATGCATGCACAAAATTAAAAATATAAATGGCAAAAATTTACCCATCACACACACACACCCGCACACACACGCACACACACATATGTATATATATAAATATGTTGATACATGTTTCATTAAATAATATAGACAAGTTTTGTTTATTAATTTTATATAAATCTTTTTCATATCATCTGATAAGCTTAATAGCATTTTCATTGAAAGGAGAAAGAAAATGACAATATTGATGCAAGTTTTCTTTTAATCCTTTCTGAGCTTTTGTTTTACATCAGCCATTATCAAAGATGACAATTATATTAAGTGTATTAAACAGTTTGCTAGTGAACAATAGTAGTCGTCGTCTATTTTGTTTGCATGGAAGATTTTCAAAGCAATGGCAAACGTGTGTGCATGCTGGAAGAGAAAATCACACTACAGCTTGTGACATCACACATGACCACGCAAGAGTGGGGGCAAGAAGTATTAAGTATGGAAAACCACTGGGATAACCAATCACTTCTGTTATCTATTATAAGCATTTAAGAATGTTTGTGGATATTCCATAGTTTATTTTGTTCAGGTTAGTTTTCATATATGTTGTGTATTTGATAGCAATCCCTGTTGTACATATTTTGATACATTGACTGACAAGGTTAAGTGTTTTATATTTTTCTTGTAAGCAAACTAGATATTTTCTTCTTGGATTTTTTTTTTCTTATATGTGCCACGTTCATTCTTGGTTTGTCACAATTTCATGTTCCTTGTAGCTCTTAATAGATTTTGTCTTTTTTTTATCTCTCCAAAACTCTGTTCTGCCATTCACTTATAGAAGCTTGTGAGATATCTTATGAAGTGTGAGTATCAAATTTTTCAAGCACTCTTTCCAGTTTATGTCATTTTTTTTATGATCGCTTCATCCCAAGCAAGCTAGTACTGCCTCTGGGACACAAGGGGTTACAGTGTGAGGATAGAAGAACAAAAACAAAGTACAGGGGGTGTCAAAGAAAAGACAAGAGAAAGATGGGAAGCAAGGAGATAAAAGAAGGCAATTGACATTGCATTTAAACTTTTGGAGATTGTAGCTATCATGGAAGAAAATATATGGAAGGGAATTCCACAAGTGAGAAGTGTGAGAAAAGAAACTACTAGAGTAAAAGTGGTAGTTATATTTGACTATTTTGATGGTAAAAGTTTTGGAACAAATTGCCAAACTAGTAAAACAAGTAAATTCATGTAGTCGGGGCATCAGAAAAATAAGCTCATCAGAGCAAAAACCATGAAAATATTTGTAAAAAAGATAGACAAAAGTCACATCCTATTGGAGAGAAAGTGAGTGAAGTTGAGCTGCCAAATCGGGGCCAATTACATTGTAAATCCTACTTTGGATTTTGTCTAAAACTTCAAGATGAATAGCATGAATGCTCGATCAGTTATAGCAACAGTATTCAATGCACAAACAAATGGTAGATTTGTAAAGGAGCACTTTAAAAAACTCAGCTACTTCTTACTGAAGAAAATAATAAGTGTCCTTTTTGTTTCACTTTTCTCTAAAACTTTGTCATTTCTCACATGTTTGGTCCATGGTGTTTTCAGCATCTTTCTGCAAAACTACATTTCTGTTGAGTGAAGTCTCTTCTTCACATATGAAATAGTCCAGAATTTGCTGATATTATATAATAGTTAATTACTTTGTCCAAATGATCGTTTGTTCTGAGAGCTTTCAAATAACTGATTCACCATCTTCAAAGATTTTGGTTGAGCTATTGCAAATGCTGTAAGTGGCTGAAAGGTAGAAATATTTTTAATTTCTAAATATAGCCAGTATATTGTGCTTAACAAAAAAAATCAACTCTCAACAATACATGCTATAAACATGAATTGAATGTACTTTTAGTTCATGTTATGTGGCTTCCACTTAGTTGAATCACCCTTTTTAACTCTATATTTCATAAGCAGGAAAAACTTCCATTTAAAGAACTTTTTCTCAAGAACTGCCACTTTGTAGAATAGGATACTGAAAGTGAGGTTCCTTGAATATTTCAACCTTGATCTTCTAAAGTTAAAGTTTAACTGTTATCTGTTTTCCTCATTCTCAAAATTGTCACTTTCAACCACAATTTCTTCCCCTCATGTCTCACATGTAATTCCTTATTAGCATTCAAAATGTAACCCTCTACATTGAGTGGTTCTCTAGATTTGTACTGGATAAAAACTGTCAGTTAAAATATACATGAAAATGAGATCTGATCTAAAATATAAATAGAAAACTACAATCAGTTAAGTGCCATATGTGATACATGCTTTGGACGATCATGTCTCTTTCGAGACATGACTGACTGAGCAAAAGATTATGCTGCAGTAGGTTGCCATTGGTTTCTGTGGTAGACTGGTTGCCAGGCAAGGCTATAGAACCCAATCTATTTTGTTATTTAACCCATAACTGGAGGGAAGAGATGGATTAATATGTTTTCCAAGTGTATTTGTGCATAAGTGAATGTAAGGAATTGAACTCGAATTCAAACTCAGCTCCCTGATTTGTCATTCTGAATCAATATCCACTGCACCAATTTGCACATTCTAACAAAGAAAACTACAACACACATCAATTCAGCTGTTAATATCTTTCAAAATAGCCCCCACCTCTGAAGACACACACTTTATCCAGTATCAGTTCCATTCATTAAAGTATTCCTGGAACTATGTTTTTGCAATAGATAGCAGAAGCCGAAGGTGAATTGGCATGGCAAAGGAAGTATTCCAGAAGTTGAGTAAAGTTTTAAGAAACAATACAATTTCGCTAGAAACTAGGAAGAGAGTACTGGATTGCTACGTGCTGTCCGTCCTTCAATATAGCAATGAATGCTGGACAATACCATCAAAGATGAAGGAAAAACTTGAAGCAACTGAAATGTGGTTCTACAGATGGATGCTGAGAATATCATGGGTCGAGCATGTGAGCAATGATGAGGTCTTGGAAATGATGGAAACAAAAAGGAAATTAATACTGAGCATCAGAAAGAGACAGCTGAAGTTCCTGGGACACACAATGAGGAAGGAGGGCTTGGAGAATCTGATACTAACATGCCAGATAGTGGGAAAAAGAGACAGGGGAAAGCAACAGATAACATATTTGAAGGACCTAATCAGGTGGATGACGGAGCGAGGATTGCATGGTGTAACAGGAGAAGGCGTGCTAAGAGCCACCAGGGATAGAGAAATGAGGAAAGCCATGATCACCTACGTCCTGAAGGGACAAGGCACATAGAAGAAGAAGAAGAAGAAGCAGTTGACTCATCACATTTTCTTGGATTTCCTTACCTTGAAATCTTGTGCCTTTCATTTCAAAGAGAAAAAAAATGCAAAGTTCCTTAGCCAAGATTATTAGACATGAGGATTGTTGTCCTAAGAGAAAAACTGATGTACAATCTGCACTGAACAGGCAGGTGCACTGTAATGGCAAATGTAATTCCATCCATATTTTGACGAATAGCATTTCACAAACACTCTAGCATGTCTTGGCAGTACTCATTGTATACTGTCTAAACAGTTGGAGCATACTCATGATGAACTCCCTTTTAGATAGGTTAAGATCTTACACTTTTTGAAACTGGTCATAACAGGTCATGAAATACTGGTCTATGACTATGTCTCCAAAACTAAGGATCAATTCAATAAGATAAAATGATGAATTCAATAAGCTAAAATGAACAATAAATATTTGCCTATACACTTATTTTGTGTATCTGCATGAATTAAAATAAAATAGTAGAATAAGATTAAATCACCAAAAAGACAAAAAAATGATAGACAGAAACAAATATAAATACATGTATAAAAAAGAAAAAAATCATATAAAGAAAACTAAAAAATTAAAAAACATATATGTGGACCCTGTTTTTGTTTTTATTGGAAAATTAATTTTTGTAGGAAGTCATCAGAAAAATATGATCACAGATATAACAATAAAAACCTATTTATGCCTGTTCATCATTGACAGAATTGCCTTGCAAGCAGAAAAATGTAATGTCATAAAGCAGATTATTGCCATTAGATTTAAACTGGTTTTGCAAGAAAAAAAGGTTTATAAATTTATCTCATCTTAGATGTTTGACAAGAATAATATGTGCATACAATTCAGGACTCAGTCCTTCAAGGTAAAAAATTAAAAAAAAGGAATTTTTCTTTTTATCTCACTGAAACACACATGCATGCTGCTATGGATAAACAATTTCTATTTTTGCCTTTCTTTTTAAGAGGGTGCTGAAAACTTCATGAGCTGACCAAGAAGGGATTCCAAATTTTTTTTTCATTTGGTCAGATTTTGGAAGGTGGGTTGTGATGAAAACATTTCATTCCAGCACCTCCTCACAAATATATATATACTAATAATAATAATAATAATTATGATAATATTAATATATTTCAATCTGTCTTGAAAAACCCACCAAGTATAAACGCGGAGGGAAAAAATGGGGAAATAAAAAAAGAAACAAACTAAGTCCTGGAACATACATCAAAATACTCGTTGAAAAGAAAAAACCCTGAGACGAGAACCCTAACACTAAAGTGCTCAATACAATAGTAGAGCAAACAAATAGGAATAAATCTAACTTAGAGCCAACAGACCTACCTAGGTTTCACCTAACGGATCGTCAGGGCAAATCGGCATGCCCTGATGATCCGTTAGGTGAAACCTAAGTAGGTCTGTTGGCTTTAAGTTAGATTTGTTCTTATATATATATATATATTTCCTGATATGTTTCACATCTCATTTAGTTATCCTTTATCTTGAGTGGTTTTGAGGCCTATAATGAGTAAGCATAAAGATATAAAAAGAAAAGTTTAGATCAAGTGTCTTTGAAACTAGTGGTAAAAATATTAAAAGTTGCTGAATATATATATATATATATATATATATATATTTAGTGTATCGAGGCAGCAAATAATTTTCTAAACATATACTCTTAAACATAAGAGACAATGAATGTCTATTATGTTTAATCATGAGCCGTTCTAAACCTCGTATTTTGGCTTTAATTTCAATTGAATATATATATATATATACATATGTGTGTGTGCGTGTGTTGATGAAAATTTTGGAAAGCAGGTTTTTAATCACAAAGTGTTTGATATTTGGGTGGAGACAGAGTGTTGGTGATTTTAGTGCAAAGGATTTGTCACATTAATTGGGCAGGTTCATGCCAACTTCAAACTTGAATGAGGACACCATTATGATATCTTCACTCATTATAATGGTGTACTCATGAAACTTCAAAGTTGGCATGAATCTGCTCAGTTAAAGTGACAAATACTTTGCACTAAAACTAAAACTCTGTGTGTGTGTGAACGTATTTAAGTATATAACCTGGGGCAATGGATGGCTTGTTAATTTTAACACCTCCACAAAGTAATTGCTCTCTATTAATTGTCTGAGGGAGCCTTTCTGCCTACCATCAGTATGGCTAATGCTAACCTCTAGAAGAAAGGTTGGCTGTACCTTCTTCAGTTAATGATTTCCACTAACAGGAAATAGAAAGATTATATTTAATCAATTATTATTTCTCATGCTAGAAAAATTGGTTCTCCCTGTCATGCTAGACAGTTTTTGTTGCCTAAATCTATCTTAAATATTTATTCATCTATCATTCATCTATGCTGAGAATATTACTGACATATATGGCCTGCTGCTGTTGCTATATATTCAGAGATCCTTGATAAAATACAAAGAACAATCTGCAATGTAACTGGCTCTGACCTGGTATCACAGTTTCATTCACTTTCTCAATGCCATAATGTAGACTCCATGTACCATTTCTATGAATATTTTCATGATAATTGTTCTGATGAAGGACACTACAAGATTGGCAGCAAGGTCTCAATATTTTACAGTTGGTATGATTAGATGCAACCTTAAGTTCTATTCAAACAGTTTCTTTTCTTACACTTCTCACTTGTAGAACTCTCTTTGACTTCTTGCTTTCCAGTTAAATTTGATCTTCAAAAATCTAAATGCAATGTCAATCGTTATCTTTTGTCTTCTTAGTTTTTGTTCTTTTAGTTTTCTCTCTCTTTTATGTTTCATTTTTTTCATGTTCTACCACGCTTTAACACTTTGTGTTTTAGTGGCTTTATTGCTTTGGTTGGGGGTAAAATGATTTAAAGAGAAATGCGCAGATAAGATCATTGTGAAAATGAAGGAAGTTTATGTTATGCTTGTTTTCTTGTATGATGCATTTCAAATCTCACAGAAACATTAATGAGCATGGTATAAATTCACTATGTATTGAAACACATATATGTATACATAGTTTTGTATTCGGCCAGTAATGTCTAACACACATGTCATTAAAAATGACTGACAATTGACTTCTGTTAAGTTTTTTCCTTGTATACAAACAACAGATTTCTTTTTTGAATGACAGAGGATGAAAAGTGCAACATGGTGAAGGACACATTTTAAAAGCTAAGCAGAAAATTGAGAGACAGGAAGATTTCATTGGAAACAATGAAAAGAGTATTAAACTGCAATATAATATCTGTCCTCCTATATGGCAGTGAATACTGGACAATCTTCTCAAAACTGAAATAGTGACTCAAAGTAAAAGAAATGTAGTTCTACAGAAGGATGCTGAGGATACCATAGACCAAACATTTGAGATTTTGGAGAGGATGCAATGAAAAGGAAATTTATACTTAGAATCAGGACGAGACAGCTGAGGTTTCTGGGACATGTAATAAGGAAGGAGGGCTTAGAGAATCTAAAACTCAAATGATGGATAGAAAGAAAAAGAAACAGGGAAAAGCAGTGCAAGGCATACTTGATGAGTTTGAGCAAGTGGATAGCAAAGTGGAGTTTGGGAGAAATACCATGAGAAAAAATGTTAAGAGTGACATGGAAGAGAGACAAATGGAAGTCCATGATCGCCTAAGTCCTAAAAGAACATGGTACATAAAGAAGAAAAAGTGTGTAGAAAAGGCACAGGGAAGTTATGTAACAGCAGTGGAAAAATGACAGAAGCTGAGATGACAGGTCAAGTTTAATAATATTGCAGATTCTTCTTTGGATTTTATTCAGAATCTCTAAATATATAGTCGGAGCATCAAACCAGATGCAGTAGCAATATTCAAAGTAAGAATGAGTGGTAGATTTAGAAATATGTAAGGTAGATTCCAGAGAGAAAATTGCCTAGAACTACACAGACCTAGCAATTCATTAAATATAGTACTACTATTTCATGTCAGTGGAATCTACTTCTAAAAAACACTTCCAAAAATAGTGATACATATAAAGAATGAAAATAACAATAATCAAATGAAAATAATATGAGAAGAATAACTGTAGTAGGTTATTAATTAGTCATTAGTCATTGTTAATTATCTTTTACTAATTTTTTTTTATTTCTTTGCATTAATCCCTCAATGTTACAAGAATTGTTTAAACTATTTACATAGAGAATGTGTGTTGTGGCGCAGTAGATATCGACTCGGAACGAGAAATCGGAGAGCCGAGTTTGAATTCCAGTTGAATCCATTGCATTCACTTACGTGCAAATACCCTTGGGAAAGGTATTAATCCGTCTATTCCTTCCAGTTATGGGTTAAATAACAAAATAGATTGGGTTCTATAGCATTGGTCGGCAACCAGTCTACCACAGAAAGCAATGGCAACCTACTGCGGGATAATCTTCTGCCCGGTTAGTCATGTCTCTTTTGAGACATGACCGCCCAAACGTGTATCACGTATGGCACTTAACTGACTGACATTGTTTGGATTGTAGGGACTTATAAACCTAAGGTTAGTAAGTCCCCAAAATTCATGCACTGATGTCATTTTATAGTCTAGGGAAGGAAAGTGTTAGTTAAAACAATCCAGACTTGACTAAAAAAGTTCAATACATATCCGCAGCAGAAGGAAACAAAAACCTTCGAGAGTTCAGTTACTAAAGGGAAATAACTGATATCCAGAAAAGACATGACAAGTAGAACTGGAACAGTCTACCCTGGTGGATGAAATATGAATAAATGGCTCAGATGAAGGATTCAGTTCTTCACCTGAAGAACGCTGGAATGTACAACAGATGAAACACCATGAATATGACAATAAAAATTGAGTAATTATTACAATATAAAAATAGTGTAAATAGTTACAGTTCTTTGTCTCAAAAATACAGACAAATGTACAACAGATATGTATAAAATAAAATACACCTGCGATAAAAATTGAAATATTCACAATTTTTTTTGCTTTGAGATCAAATATGAGGGAATAGTTAAAAGTTCAGTCTGACCAAGAAGAAATTAAAAAATAAAAATAATGTCTGTCTATTTGTTTAGATTTTGAAAATTGGGTCAGGCTGAGAACTTTTTAGCACCCCAGTTATTGATTTTAAAATTATGCTTTTTTGGAGTTACTCACTTCTTTGATATATCAAAATTGTTTCAAAGATAAGGTTTTTATAATACAAAAGTGATCTTCATAAAAACAGTGAAGACTATGGTTTTCAAATCTATTAAATACAATTAACGTTTGTGACTTCTGTTTGTTGTATTCAGACTATAAAGGATAGAATCGGTGAAAATTTGGTATTTTTTTTTGTTTTTTTAATCGTATCACCCAGAGCAAGGTGGTAATGCCACTGATGTGCAGGGGGCTACGTAATAGTGAAAAGATTAGAAAAGACAAGGCCGGAAACCACATCCTAAACAGGGAACAAGGGATGAGCCTCTTAACCTGTTCAATAGATGTGGGTTGGAGTGTGAACTGGGCAATAAATAGATCTTTCTACTCCAATTCAGTCAGTTAAGTGCCATACGTGAAACACGCTTGAGCGATCATATCTCGAAAGAGACATGACTGACCGGGCAGAACATTATCCCGCAGTAGGTTGCCATTGCTTTCTGCAGTAGACTGGTTGTCAGCCAAGGCTATAGAACCCAATCTGTCCTGTTATTTAACCCATAACTGGAAGGAAGAGACGGATAAATACCTTTCCCAAGCGTATTTGCACGTAAATGAATGCAAAGAATTTAACTGGAATTTGAACTCGGCTTGCCAATTTCTTGTTCTGAGCTGATATCCACTGCACCACAATGCACAGTATAATTGTATGCCTGTGCTTTTTGATCTGAGGTGAATGATGGGCATATTAGGATTGTGTAAAATTGTTGATGAAAAGAAAAAACATCATATTTTAACATGCGTCTGATAAATAAACAGTTATCACAGCAATTGTAGTTACTTCTTTTTGATCAGCTGAATTTCAAGAGATCCAATAAAAAATTTGGCTTTTCACTTTCAGGTGTGTGATGGACATATTGGAGTCATGTGAAATTATTTGCAAAAAAAAAACAACATACCATTATAATGTGTTTCTATTGAACAAAGAGTTATCAACATTATAACAATGTGAATTACTTGTTCTTTTTTAGTATCTGTGACCATCAGTTGTGTTAGAATTTGAGGAACATTATCTGAGATGTCGAAATTCTTTTTGAATTTTGAAAAAATGCTTTCATAGATCATTAATTTATGGGTTATGCATCATTTTGATCATTTTAAAGTATTTAAATAATTAAAGAAAGATACTATGATATCTAATTTAAATAATTTTTTTTTTTAAACTTATTTTCCAAAAGATTTCCAGTTTTTGTTTGTATTCAAATTTGTTAAATGAAATTTTAAAGTGCCCTTTGGTTTTGAAAGGAGACAATAATAAATTGACTGAAGATAGAAAACGCTAATAAAATGAACAAAAAAGCAATAAACTTATGCTGAAAGTTAAAAACAAATTAACAGATTTAAGGACACAGCAATGAAAAAGAATGTGTTAAGCAGACAATTTTGAACAGTGTCTGATATCCACTGACAAGAAGACATATGTAAGGCAGAAGAATACAAAAGAAACATAGACCAAATATGAGAAAGGCAATAATAAAAGAAAAGGTATTTCAAACCTACAAATAAACATACAAACAAGTGACAGTCACGGAAAGATAGATACTGAACAAATTTAGACAGGCAGAATATAAATAACAATGAAATAATAGAATAAGAACTGACAGCAATAAATGAACAGATGTCCACCATATGTACAGATGTTAGCCAGATAAGAATGAATGAACTGGGAAGATAGAGAAGCAAGAAAAGGGTAGAAAAGAAGATGACTGGTTTCATGTAAAGAGAGACATCAGTAAAATGTCATTAATACAAGGCTAGTTGAAAAAGAATGGTACAACTAAGTACCCTTACACAAGCAGAAGACATTCTTTATACATCTCATGAGATATTCATTGTCTGTCAGCATCTTTGAATAAAGAAAACTGTAAATAATTCAAAATGGCAGATACTGGAATTCATTCAATTTTTGTCTTTGTTAAAAGTTGTAAATGATCTTGTTCTATGATTCTTCTTAAATAACAGATGTAAATCTTCAAATTATATGCAATAACAGATGATTACACTCTTCACTGATTGTGATACATCTGGTTTAGACAATGATATCAGATGCTTCTTATTGGATGATTGATGAAATAGATAAAATGTTTTTGTATAGATATTTTTGCAGATAATTATATGGACATCATTGTTTTGAACTGTTGGATATCTAGATTGTTAAAGGGACTTCCATCAGCAGCTAAACAACAGATGGGATCATTCCAACCAATATTTTTGTTGACAGTTATTGCTAACATTCAATTTGATGATGATCAATTTTTCTTGGCACAAAAAAGTTTGCAGTCTCAGTGAAGAATGCAAAATCAACAAGTGTAGATATGAGTTGAACTAGAAAATACATTCATGCATTATAAACTGTTTTAGTTAATCTTTGTAGTCAATTTCAGTAAAATTTTGAGGATATACTTATATTTAATCCTATGGATATTAAAATTTAATTCTGCATTATTATAGCATTATTGCCTGGCTGTACTGGCCTATTTGAAAGAAAAATAATAAATTTTCTGGAAATAAATGACCATAAAGATATCAGTTTCTCATGAGAACTCCATTTTGGTTTTGATAGAAAAATCTGTTTTACAGATTAAACTAAACAACACTTGTAATACACAATGTAATAAGATATATAAAAAACAGTTTGAATTGCATGCTAAAACATACCAAGGTAAATTTGTAAATAGCACTAATCAGTTTATAACATAAACACTAGAGGTTTACATTTCACAAAGCCTTAGGAAAAAAATCCCAAGTAGGCATCTATGCTGATGACACTACAGTTTACTTACGCCTTGATCAAAAATCAGCTGAGGCTAACAAAGCAAACTTCACTGCTGATCTTGAAAAGGACCTCCAATCTGCGGTGGACTGGGCTAAGAAATGGCTCGTGAATTTTAATGCTTCCAAAATAAAGTTGCTATCTGTTAACTACCACAGAGAATCATTCATTCCCACCATTAACATGGATCACACTAGTCTCCTTAAAAGCAAAACTCTGCACCTCTCTCAGCACAAATGTGGAACAACTACCTTGAATCCATAGCTAAATCTGCTGCTATGAAGGTCGGTTCTCTGTGTAGGGCCATGAAATTTTTACTGTCTGAATCCATCCTGCACATATATAAATCTAACATCCGCCCATATATTGAATACTGCTGCCACATGTGGTTGGGTGCCCTAGCTATTCACCATGGGGTTCTTGACAAAATCCAATGGAGAATCTGCAATGTGATCGATCCCAACTTGGTAGCTCAGCTGCAGTCACTTTCTCACCGGCATAATGTGGCTTCCCTCTGTCTCGTCTACAAATATTTTCACAGCTTCTGCTTTGATGAGCTTAGCTCACTAGTGACCCCCTCTGCATGAATTCACTCAAGCTACCAGACTAGCAACTAGGTCCAACACTTTTACAGTGAAACCAATAAAATGCAACTACAACTTCTACTCCAGCAGCTTCTTTTCTTGCACTTCCCACCTGTGGAATTCCCTTTCGTATTCTTGCTTCCCTGACAGCTACAATCTCAAAGAATTTAAATTTAAAGTCAAATGTCATCTTCTATCTCTCTGAATTGCATCCTTTCCCTCATGTTCTTTTCTCTGTCCACTCTACTCTCATCACACCAGTATTCTCATCCTTTACTTACCCACTTCCTGACACCCCCTATAACTTGTTCCTCTTTATCACCACTCTTCTTCTATGTAACTCCCTGCACACCAGTGGCAGTAAAACTGTCTTGCTTAGGGCGAAATGATTAAAAAAAATTTACAGATACATGGAGAGCAGGCAATGTAACTTTTGTCAACAGCAGCAGAAGAGCAAATAATAATGAATCAATTCATTCGTTTAACTGTTAAATATTTTTATTCTGAGTTTAATGGAAATTGCATTCACACTTCAGAAGATTTATACAACAAGTCTCTTGAAAAGTGGATATGATTCCATGAAACTCAGAATAGAGACATTCAACAGTAAAAAAAATGACATGTCTCTACAGAACCTAAGTGATCTTAGGTCTCCATGATTTTCTTTTTCTTCATTATGTGTGTATTGCCATGCATTCAAAAGCTAAGTGAACAAATATTATTAGCATTAATAATAATGATAATAATACCTATCTCTTGATAGCAATCTATAATTGAAAAAACCTTCTTCGTCTTCATGCACCATGTCTTTTCAGGGTGTAGGCGATCATGGACTTCCACTTGGCTCTGTCTCTTGTCACTCTCAATACTTTTTCTCTTGGCATCTTTTCTAATACCCACACCATCAACCATTTGCTCAGACCTAAGTACATCTCGCATTGCTTTCCCCTGTTTCTCCTTCCATTTATCTAACCAGTGAGTATCAAGTTCTCCAAGCCCTTTTTCTTCATTACGTATCCCAACAATTTCATTTGTCACTTCCTGATATTTAGTATCAGTTTTTATCTCATTTTGCATCCTTTCCAACACCTCATCGTTGCACAATTGCTCCGTCTATGGTATCCTCAGTATTCTTTTGTAAGACCCCATTTCTGCTGCCTTAAGCCTCTCCTTCATCTTTGATGAGATTGTTTAGCATTCACTTCCATACAAAAGAACAAGATATCATATCGCAATCCAACACTGTTTTCTTTGTTTCTAATGAGATTTTCCTCTTTTTCAGTATTCTGGTTAGTTTCTAAAATGTGTCTTTGTCCATGTTAACGCGTCTTTGGATCTCCATGTTGCACTTTCTATCCTCTGTCACAACACTTCAAAGGTATTTTAATTTTTTTACTTGATTTATTTTAGATTCTCTGACTTGTAGTTGGCATATTTGGCTCCTCTTTTTGCTGATGACCATACATTCAGTTTACTTGAGGTTTATGCTCAGTCCTTTCTTTCCACTTTCTTTTGATAACTTCTATAGAAGGTTCTGCATTTTCCTTTCTGTATCTGATATTGTTGAGATTGTGGCCGCCAATGTCGAATCCTGGCAAGGCTTTTATTTCTGTCATAATTGCTTCACTGTACAGGTTGAAAAGATGAGGCAAGAAAACACATCCGTGTCTTATACCCCATTCTATTTTTGCATACCTGCTGAGTTCAATTCCTATCCATACACGACTTGCTTTAAATAAGAATTATCCTACTTGAACAATTTTTTACAAATACAATCATTGTTATTTGTTGAGAAAATGGATTGAATACAACAAGTAACCTATAGAATAAATGAATCCTAAAGATTTAGGCCAAACATTACCTGATGAACACAATATCATCATCATTTATCCATCACACCCAATGGTGCAGAGGGCAGCAACTTTTTGTTGCTGTTTCTGTAACAAACTGTTTTTTATGGGACAGGGTTGTTAGCCCTGCATCCCACCCCCAAACCTAGTGGACCATTCTTGGTCCTTACGTTTACAGCACCTGGCATTCCCAAATGGTCACCCATTTAAGTACTGACCAAGCTCGATGTTGCTTAACTTTGGTGATCGGACAGGAACCGGTGCATTCAACACGATATAATCATAGACGATGAACACAATATCCCAGCTAATTATTTTATTATGTTACAAATTAATACAGGCTCCTTGACATTCTATAGCCTTCATTGGTCTTTCATTCATTGATTTTGTTATCTTTTTTATGAATGCAACTTAAAATTGCTTGCAGCAGTTTCTGTTACTCTCCAAAAGTGTTTAACTGAATATTGTTTCCCATAGACTAAACTGTCGCCCGGTTCACACTCCACCCACATCTATTGAACAGGTGAGAAGGCTTATCCCTTGTTCCCTGTTTAGGATGTGGTTTCTGGCTTTCTCTTTTCCACTCTTTTCACTCTTATGTAGCCCCCTGCACATCAGTGGCATTACTGCCTTGCTCGGGGTGATATGATTAAAAAAAAATATGCATATCTATCTCTTTTAGTGAAAGGTCTCAAGTTTTATTTTGGATTAATATCTGGAGCCATTTCAGCATCTGAAAAAAACACTAATACATTCCGATGAACTGAGTACAGACATTATGTTTAAGGCACCAGAATTTCAACACCAACATAGAAAGTCAGTTGAAATTTCTGGGATACATAATGAACAAAGATGGCTTCCAGAATGTGACACCAACAAGAAATATTTAAAGCTAAAATATGCAAACACAGCTCTCTACAACTTCCAATCCTTTGTAGATCTCAGCAGCGTTTGTCCTCTTATTATCCCTCTCACTTTCTTTCTAGCTATTCAGTTACATAACTGACCCTCTTGACTTATGTCCTATGAGTGACAAATTCTCCACACCCTCCTTCCAAGCTATATGACCCTCTATTTGATTCTAAGCCAAAGGTTACTTTTCTTTTTGTTTTCTTTAAAACTTCCTTGTTGTTCACATGCCCTATTCATGAAATTCTCAGTATCGTTCTCTAGAACTACATCTTTATTGTCTCTGCTTCATCTGTTTTTAAATTTTCCACCATATCCCATTACAAGGATGAAATATACTTGGTAGAATATGTACAGTTGAATAAGAAATATCTACTGATAACTACAGTCTCCGAAAGTTTAAATGCAACTTCAATTGTTATTTTTTATCAACTTGATTCCCATCCATTTCTTATCTTTTCTTTGACATCCACTTTATATATTCTCACACTGTAACCCGCTGTACACCAGTAGTATTTCTGCCTTGCTTAAAGTGAAATGAATATATGTAAAAAAAACAAATTACCCAACATTCACTACCATGTAAAAGATTAGACATTGCACATTAGTTCAGTATTCATTTCTTTGTTAATAAAAACATTTTCTGACCTCTTAATACTTTGCTTATTTTCTAGAAGGCAACTATTTCTATTCCAATGCACCTTCAGATTTCTGTTTCATACTTTCTATCATTTGTTATATTACTTAGAGAATTTCTACATCTGCTTGATTTTGACATTCCAAATATGTAATTTACAGCTCAGACTGTTAGTTCTTACTGCTGGCTTTCTGAAACTACTTTATAATTATTTTAATAATGCATTCTTTCTTTTACTATCACTGTTATATATTTCATAAAAAAGTCAGTATTTGTGGGGAGGAATTGAGAAAAAAATTGAATTAGAAAAATAGTATCAAATATAACATGAGTGCTTAATATGGCAATGATATTCAGAACACTGATTAAAGATCTAAAGATTTTCTTGAGCTGCCTCATGGCAAATATAACTCACTAGAAATTCTTGTATGAATGAACATGTTAACCTTGCAGACTCTTAGCAGAGTACAGGAGCATGCTACTCTATCACAGCAGTGACTACGATAGCAAGTAGCCTTTTACAGTGGTTATTAGAGCTAGCCCTATTCCTGACCAGTTTTGGATTCAGATATCTCCAACACTTGAATTCAGATTGCCAACAATAGCTCAGGAGCCGAGTGTGACTGTTATTAGCCTGCAGCTGAAGAAGAAAAGATAGACTCATGCTTTTTTTTTTTTTTTATAATCATATCGCATCAAGCAAGGCATTTTCCTGCCACTGTTTTGCAGGGGGTTACATAGGAGGAAAGTTATGAGAAAGAGTGACAGGGTGTCAGAAAGTGGGTAAGAGAAAGATGATAATACTGATAAAAGTGGAGTGGATGGAGAAAGGAGCATGAGAGAGAGGATGCCAGTTAGTGAGATAGGAGATGACAATTGACTTTACATTTAAATTCTTGGAGATTGTAGCTATCAGGAAAGCAAGTAAATTGAAGAGAATTCCACAGGTGGGAAGTGCAAGAAAAGAAGCTGCTGGAGTAGAATTTGCATTTACAATTTATTGGTTTCACAGTAAAAGGGTGGGACCGAGTTGCTAATCTTGTGGATCGAGTAAATTTATATATAGGGGGCACCAGTGAGCTAAGTTCATTGGAGCAGAAGCCATGAAAGTATTTGTAGAACAGACACAGGGAAGCCACATTGCACCAGTGAGAAAGTGACTGTATCCGAGAGTATTTTGGGAAATTGAGTATTAATCCATCTCTTCTCTCCAGTTATGGGTTAAATAATAGAACAGATTGAGTATTTGTGTAAAAGTGACTGCAATCACCTTAGCTAGTATTTGAACTTGTCACACACTTTCTGCACCACTATCAATATTTATATAAGTTCTTCTAAATATTCGAGGCAAATAAAGAGAAAATATATTGATGTTAGTGCTTTACTATAATGAATAGTGTTTTTGTTGTTGCTATTATTATTTCATTGTTATTGTCATATGAGAAAATAGTCCTTTCATCCTTCCTTACTAAGGTGCGATATGTGATGCATGTTTAAGCGATCATGTCTCTTTATAGATTCCAATTTACTTTGCATAACTGACATTACTTTCTGCAGTAGGTTATAGAAGTTAGTCTTTCCTGTTACTAACCCATAACTGGAGGGAGAAGAGATTGATTCATACCTTTCCCAAGAGTATTTGCACATAAGTGAATGTTATGATGCACTGGATATCAACATGGAACAACAAAAATGGGGAGCTGAATTCAAATTCCAGTTGAATTCTTTGCATTCAGTTTGCAAAGATATTAATTCGTCTCTTTCCTCCAATTATGTGTTAAATAATAGGACAGATTGGGTTCTATAGCCTTGGTTGGCAACCAGTCTACCACAGAAAGCAATGGCAACATACTGCGTTATAATATTTTGCCCAGTCAGTCATGTCTCTTTCGAGACATGATCGCCCAAAGCGTATATTACGTATGGCACTTAAATGACTGTCCAATTTATCATTTCGAACTGTTATCCATCACACACATCTAGATATGATAGATTGGATAAGAATTGGTATTTCAATGTGATATGTCCAAAACTTAAGCAAATATTAATAACTTAAAACTTAACTATTTTTCTTTTTTAAATAGTTTTAGTCTTATGTGATTCAAGAATGAAGACGATCTCATTCATCTGTGCATTGAATACTGTTGCTATATCTGGTTGGGTGCTCCTGGTTCAAAGTTCTCGATGAAATCCAAAGAAGGATCTACAATGTAATTGAGTCTGACTTCTCATCTACATTTCTGTTACTTTATCAGTGAGATGATATGGTTTCCCTCTGTCTTCAAATATGTCTGCAAATATTTCCATGGCAACTGTTTTATGAGCTTTTTTACCAGGGAGCCGAGTTCGAATTCCAGTTGAATCCATTGCATTCACTTACGCGCAAATACCCTTGGGAAAGGTATTAATCCGTCTATTCCTTCCAGTTATGGGTTAAATAGCAGGAGAGATTGGGCTCTGTAGCCTTGATCGGCAACCAGTCTACCACAGAAAGCAATGGCAACCTACTGCGGGATAATCTTCTGCCCAGTCAGTCATGTCTCTTTAGAGACATGATCGCCCAAGCGTGTATCACGTATGGCACTTAACTGACTGACTCTAATCCCATAAATTTACATGTGCTACTAAATTGGCATCTAGGTACCACCCTTTTACTGTTGAAGTAGTTGAATGTAACTTTCACTTTTACTCTAACAGTTTCTTTTCGCACACTTCATGCCTGTAGAACTCCTTTCACTTTACTTGCTTCTCTGACAGCTACAACCTCCAAAAGTTTAAATGCAACATCAATTGCAATCTTCTATCTCCCTAAATTCCATCCATCATTTGTCCTTTCTTTAAAACCCCTGTACCCTTTTTTTTATCTTCTCACTGTCTCTGTGTCTCTCTAACCTCCTGCACACTAGTGGCAGTCCTGCCTTGCTTTGGTGATATGATTTTAAAAAAAAGAAAAAAAAACTATATTTTGTGATTCAGAAATTTTGGCATGTAAATTTCATTATGTTTTGCTTATTGTTTAGTTTTTATTAAGTCATTTTTCATTCAAGAATAGGGAAGAGAAAAATGAAAAAAAAAGATAACACTAAAAAAAGAAAGAATTTCTTGTCATAATGGAGTTTCAATAATTTCTTTTTCTTTCTCTCTCACTGGTAATTAGTAGTTCAGAGTTGAATGTGCAAAGGCTTTGCCTTGATGAGCAAATCAATATCATGCAATTAGTAGGAGGGGTACTTAAACATTTATTGCTATACAAAAGTTACAGGGAAGCCAATTTGTAAAACACTAAGGCAGTAAATTCAACAGAGAATAGATTAAACATGTGATAAAAATTAGAAAGAAAAAAGAAAATAACCGTATTTCCAGCAAAATCCCCTAAACTACAATAAAACACGAAATATAATAATCCCTGACTAGAAAAGCAAACAAAAATAAATGCACACAAAAAAAACTTAAAACATTATTCATCACCCTCGTGTAAAACTCCAAGGATAGAAAATTAAATTAAAGAAAATATTAGAGAAAATTAAATTTAATGGATATTAGATTTAATATTATCAACTTCTGTCTGTTTTCTTTGTGGCCACATGATACAAAACATCATAAGAAGACTGAGAGATTATTATTGTTTTTCAAGATTCTTTAGTACTTAAGAAAAAAAAATTTTTTTTATTCAATTTTCTTTTCTGTTTGAAGAAATAGTTGAATTGGTCTTGCTGACAACTGATTGCAAAATGGCAATAAAATAATTTCATAAATCTCTATTGAAATGAAATGTTAAAAAAATTCTAAGCAGATGCAATAAAGGAATTATCAAATCATTTAATTCTTTTTAGTAACTTTAGAACTCTTAAATTATATCACTCTTCAAAGGGATTTCAAAATTTGGCTTATTACTCAACTGAGAATTGAAAAAAATATTTTCTCTTCAAATTTTCCCCTTGTATTGTTTTATACTCACTGCTTACTTTGGATGATCAAAAATCCCAAATGACCTTTAAAATTTACCGCCAAGTTTCTTTTACATTTCATATGCTTTCTGTAATTTATAAAAATTCATTTTTCATTGACATGCATATACTAAAAATACTTCAAGACATCTAAGGCATGTATATTAGTTTTATATGTGAATTAACAATTTCCTTAATAGAAAATGTCTAACTGTTGTATTGTCAAGGTGAATACATGTTCTGAAGTATCTACAGTACAATATTCATGCTAATGGATATTAAGTACAAACAAGACAAACATAGATAAGACAGATCAACAATAATTACGAAGAGAGGAGAGATTAAGTTAAAAGCACAGTCTGATGATAATCATCAATTAAACTCCAAATTTCTGACTGCTATTAATCTTTATTTATACAGCAACTTTGGTTCAAAGATAATCCATCTTTGTGAGTGATAGAGGGATATCAGTTGCTCTGCAGTACTTACCTTCTGGAAAGATTGAGTATTTAAATTTTCAGGTTATGCAATACTGCTACCTGGTGAATTTCTCACAAAGCCGCAGAGCAGATAACTACCTGTCCAAGACAAGATAACAGGACATAGTAAAAAAAAAGCAAGGGCTCTTTGATGTAGTGTAATGGGTAGTAAGCTTATCTTGCTAGATTAATTATGTCTAGGTGCCCTATACTTTCTCGGAATTATGCCATATCTAAGCTATGCTTAAAAAATCACCATATTAAAACAAAGCATTAGTTAATAGCTTTCAGATGTGTAGTAATAAACCTAGGAGGGTAGTTGGCATATACAACTTGAACTGAAAACTTCAAGAATGGAAATTTTCTCCAAAGTATTCAGGAAATCAATGGCATCATATCGCAGAGAATTGGCAGGAACTGACATTGATGTTAGTTTTAGGTGTCACTTTTCTGTCTACTTTATTTTCTTCATTTGGATCTATAAACAATGCATTTATCTTGACCATTTGAAAATGGCTAGCACATAATATTTGCCATACTGTTAATCAGGAAGTTAAGTGCTATACGTGATACATGCTTGGGCAATCATGTCTCAAAAGAGACATGACTAACTGGTTAGAAAATTTTCTCTACACTACGTTACCATTACTTTCTGTGGTAAGCTGGTTGCCAACCAAGGTTTTAGAACCTAATCTATCCTGTTATTTAACCCATAGCTGAAGAGAAAAAAGATTAATATCTTTCTCAAAGGTATTTGCACATAAGTGAATACAACAAATTCAACTGAAACTAATGGTAACCTATTGTGAGGAAAATCTTCTGCCCAGTCAGTCATGTCTCTTTTGAGACATGCTTGTCCAAGCATGTATCACATATGCTACTTAACTGACTAATACAGTTAATAAACAATTATAACTCTAATGCACCATTAGCTGTTATTATTTCATAATATTACAAGCAGGTCAGTGTGCGACTATTTGATGTAGTTATAAATGAGTTTGAAACTAAAGAAAGATTTTGCTTAATGTGAAAAAAATATGGTATCAAGCTAACAATTGAGAGAAGACAGTACTATCCGACTTTCATTATAGGGCAAAAGTTTTTTTGTTTTTTTTTAATCATATCACCCCAAGCAAGGCGGTGATGCCACTGATGCGCATGGGGCTACTTAAGAGTAAAATGATTGGAAAAGAGAAAGCCAGGAACCACATCCTAAACAGGAAACAAGGGATGAGCCTCTTCACCTGTTCAAAAGACATGGGTGGAGTGTGAACCGGGCGATAGTTGAGTCTATCTACTCCAATTTTGAGGACATTCTCTGGATAAAGTATTTAGTAAGTCTCATGCCTTCTTTAGTTGGATTCCTACAAAGATAGAATGCTAAAACTATTTAATCCATTAGTATATGGCATCCAATTTTTTTAGAGAAGTAGCTAACTAAAATTTAAAATCTAAGACCTAAGATTAATATTAACCAGATGGATACATCAAGAAAACTTTATATAATAATAGTACAATTTTATGTTCAGAATAATATTCAAAATAACAATACAAAGGCAAAATGGATTATACTGATGTTGTATCGTGTCATGGTGGCATCTCCCACAATGGAATGAACTCTTCTAACAATTACATATACCTCTCCTCACAAGAGATGAGAGAAGATAGTCAGGTAGATAGCCTGAGTAGCCTGAGGAGAGTGCCTGAACATAGCTGAACATTGTCTATGAATACTGCTACCATAATAATCATGACAAGTCCCAGTCTGAGGGTCAAATTATAGTATTACACACTAACCCGTATTATCGTTCTACTAACAAAGTTACAAGTGTTGTATTTTTCCATGTTTTATATATATTTGTTATTTCCTATTTCGGTTGTTTTGTGTTATTCTTGCTAGACCTTTAACTGGGTCCATGACATACAGATTATGCAAAAGCATTTGATAATGTATATCAAAAACAACAGTTTGATCTGCTAGGTTGGCTTGGTTTATTTGAGAAAGGTATTAGAAGGTTATCAGAACTTACTCTGGTAGCATGTACCTTCATGAAGACAGAAAATAAATTCAGTAAATCAACAAAAAAAATAAAAAGGAGTATAAGACAAAGATGTGTCTTCTCACCATACTTATTCAACTTTTACAGTGAAGTGATTTTGAGAATTTTAACAGAATTAAAAATCATACCAGGCTGTTACCAAAGTTCTTAAAAACAAAGATTACAGAAGAATATTTTCAACAAGCTTGAAGACAAGAAGCAGTAAGTCATTTGAAGTCAATTTTTGAAAAACATAGGAGAACCACATTTCCTGAAGAAAATTGTAGAGATACCATCAAGTTTTAAATTTTGGTGAAAATCTAGCAAATTCAATAGTATTTCCAGCAATTTCCATACGGAAATGTGCTCTTGAACTGACCCTTGATTTCTTCAGACCTTGGTTGTATATCATTTTGGCATCAACTAAGAAACAGTTAACTGTGTATAATGATTATGTAAGTATTACTGTCACCTACAATGCCCATCATCCTTCACAAAAGACGTAACTCCTACTCAATTAAGCAAACTAGTATATAATGGATGTGCATTGAAATGTCATGGATATCAGCTCAGAATGAGAAATTGGAGAACAAAGTTTGAATTCCAGTCGAATTTGTTTCATTCGCTTATATAAAAATTGCCTTGAGAAAAGGTATTAATCTATTTCTTCCTCCTTCAAATATGGGTTGAATAGCAGGACAGATTGGGTTTTATAACCTTGGTTGGCAATTGGTATACTGCAAAAAGTAATGGCAAACTACTGTGGGAAAATCTTCCTCCTAGTTAGTCATGTCTCAAAAAAGACATGATCACCCCAGCAAGTATCACATATGGCAATTAACTAACTAATACAGAGACAGCAATTCTTGGAATATTACATTTGATCCTTTTCAGCCTGGAAAATGATCTCTCCTCAGAATAGTTGCCATCAAACACAGGAAAATTCTTTCAACATTTAGTAAAGCAACCTGGAATTTTCCTGTTTTTTTGTTTGATACATAACTTGGTGGCTGAAACCTTCTTTTTCTGCCTGTTTGACATCAATGAGGAAAGACAAGAGTTCATCAACAAGATTGACATCAACTTCCTTAGAATATTCTTGTCCGATTCCCTTGACACCACAGAGAATTTGTTTCCTCGTTGCTAACAGATCAGTTAAAAATGAAAAATTGTCAGCAAGTCTCCTGTACACAGTAGCTATTATCATCAAATTTGAATGAAGAGCATCAATTAAAGGGATAAATGAATGTATCCTAAATTTATCTCTTGGAGGAATTAGATAGTGTTAAGGAAAATTAAATCTAAATTTATGTAACATTTTAACTTTTGAAGATTGACAATTTGTAATCTGAAACTTTATTGAAAATAAAAGTATTAAATCATACAGTAATGACTGATGAAGACGTTTAATGTATACACAAAACATATAATTAAATTGGAATGTTTTGTTATTACCCTGTTAAGGCTATTTACACATTTTCGGTAGGTAATTTAATGCTAAAACATTTCCCTTCGAGCTTTCCTGACTGCAAATTCATCAATGATTTCATCAAAATTAATAAGTTGCAGTTTATCATTCTCTATCCAGAGAATACTCAGACTAGTCAGCCGCTCTTGTGATATTGTTGAATGAACGTAACTTTTGATCTTTTTCAATCTGGAAAATAATATCTTTCCAGAAGAGTTAGTTGCCATTAAACACAGCAACAATCTGAAAACATTTGGAAAATCAGTCTGAATTTTTCCTGTTTAATTATCTGATACGTCTTGGTGGCCAAAATCCTTTTTTTCTGTATGAGCCTGTTTGACATAGAAGAAGAAAGACAAGTGTTCATCAACAAGATTGACATCAACTTCCTGAGAATATTCTTGTCCTATTCCCTTGACACCACAGAGAATTTGTTTCCTTGTTGCTAACAGATCAATTAAAAACAAAAGGTTGTCAGTAACACTCCTGTACACAGTATTGCTTCTCTCTAAGTCTGAGTAAAGAGCATCTATTGCTTTATGTATTGTCTTTTTCACACTCTACACCTTCTTGGGGTCTATGGCTATATCTTGTTGAATACACCGGTTCCTGTTTGATCACCGAAGTTAAGCAACATTGAGCCTGGTCAGTACTTAAATGGGTGACCATTTGGGAATACCAAGTGCTGTAAGTACAATGACCAAGAATGGTCCACCGGTCCTCTAGGTTGGGCGCAGGGCTAACAACCCTGCCCCGTAAAAAACAGTTTGTTACAGGAACAGCAACAAAAAGTTGCTGCCCTATGCACCATCTGGGTGTGATGGATAAATGATGACACCTTCTTGGGAGAGTGTTGTATTCTACATCAGAGAAGACCTTTAGTTGAGAACCAGACTACTGCAGAAAGAAATGACAACCTACATCAGGAAAATCTTCAGCCTAGTCAACCATGTCATGAAAAAGACATGATTGCTCAAGCATGTATCCAATATGGCCCTTAAATGATCTGGTAAATGGATTGAATAGCAGTGCAAATTGGGTTCTCTAGCCTTGGTTGGTAACCAGTCTACTACAAAAAGAAATGGCAACCTACTGCAGGAAAATCTTTTACCTAGTCAGTCATGTCTCAAAAGAGACATGATTGTCCAAGCATGTATCATGTATGGCAATTAACCAACTGAATAAATAGTGCTTTCACTTCATAAAAAATTAACAGCATTAGAAACAACATGGAAAAAATAAATGTACACCACAAAAATACACAGAATCTGCATCAGAAAGAACACAATCTATTTTATAAAGAACAAAAGCATAAAATATGCAGATGGGATATTCTTACAGTGATATTAAGAATGTGTCCACAATAGTACTGGCCGCTCAAGAAGCAAAGCATATTTAAAAAAATAAGTCCCCTACCTCTAGAGCCTGTTCTTAGGGAAGCATTAAACTAATATTATAGACTGGATTAACTCACCACTTCTAATAGTCATTCCAGCACAAATGATAATGGTAAGTGTAATATTAACAATTTTCTTATAAGAAACTATTTGGCATTACTACCATTGATTGAAATCTATAAAATACATAACTTAAAACAATTTTTTAGGAAAATAGGATTCTCATGTCTAGTAGCTGTTATGTGCATTATTAATGGTGGTTTCTTTCCTCCCCTTCTGTTTGAGGTAGTATTAAACCTTGATTATGTCATTATTTTTTCTTTGTGTTATGTGAGATATTTGTTTTTTGTTTCTGCTGTTGATAGTCATCAAGTGATATGTTTTCTGTTATTTGGTACAGTTCTTTGTTAGTGCTTATGTAATACCAGACCACGAGGTTTAAAAATACCATGGTCTTCACTCACTCAAACCTATTTTTAACCACTGAGCTAAGAAAGTGATTGAATGTAGCAGACAATTTACACTACCGGCCATAATTATTAGGCCATCCCAGTGTTTTAAAAAAATGATGTATTTCATACTGTTTTTTAGGATTTATTGTAAATGAAAATAGAATGGTTCTTTTGTTCGTATTGCACAATAATTTGTGCATCAAATAGATTTCTAAATATTTAATAATTACCTATATTGCAGTTTTATCAATGAAAGAATGAAGAAAATTTAGGGTTATTTGGACAATTTCATCTTTGCTTCCTTGCCTTGTAAAACTTTGCAAAGAACCATTCTATTTTCATTTGGCAATAAATACTAAAAATAGTATGAAATACTTTATTTCTTTTAAAAAAACTGGGGTGGCCTAATAATTATGACTAGTAGAGTATATATTTCTGAAAATGTTTGGTGCTGTACATGACATCCATCTGAAAGATTCAATCTGATGAGGCTGTTTAATCACATGACCGAAGTTTTCAAGTTAATGTTTTGTTGCAATTTGTGCCATTGAGCCAAACTACCTCTAACACATTTTCCTTAACTTATCTCCTTGACCAAATTTGTTATAACTGATCCATTCACCAATAAATTTGAAGTGTTAAATTTTTACTCATTCTGCATCATGAATATTTAGCAAAATCAATTTTATTATCAGCACTGATACTTGTATTTCTACATTACTAATTTCTGAAGTGAACGGAAGTGTTTTGGACCAATCTCCTATGACAATCTCATTTGCAATTGGTGAGCAAATAAAATGTCAAGGATAAGCGAATATGGAGATTGAAATTCCTTGTTTAAAAGGACCTTTTCAATACACTTTTTGCATAGCTTTTGTTATTATTCCTTTATTGGACTTTGATATTTTTAAACCACTTTGGCTGAACCATAGTTTGTAAAAATGAAATTATACAAGACAATATTATGAAAAGAATGACTAAATGTAACTACATCTTCAACAGATTTGATTATGAATAACGTCAATCCTCCTCAATTTGTGAGCAAACTTATACAAAAATAAGCAAATGATACATCACATTATGGAAGCATAAATTGGAAATATTGGAAAGTTTATCACCACAAAGATTCAGGAAGCCATATTTCAGTTTTTGCCCAAATGAGATAAAAATCTAAAGCAACACAAATAGAATTAAAAGAAAAGAATAGTGAACTGAATAGTTAAACCCTTTCAACTGGATAATAATTACCAATGCTGCCATGATTATTAACCTCTGAATATTATGACAAACTATGATCAATATCAAATATCAGTTAATTTCCCTCTAAATTTCTCAATAAAAGTTGTTTTTCAAAAATCACTAAACTTGATTATATCCATGTGATTTATCTAATATAGCAGCTTTTGGATAGTTTGCCCTTTTGTTCGAATTTCTGAGATGAGAAGTTATAATATGAATTCAGAATGTATGGAGGAAAATGGATAGTCATCAGCACCTGTAGAATGAAGTGAAAATACTGGGCAAGGAACTACACTGGAGAGTGAGACATCTAAAAGAATCAATACATACACTAGACTAGGAAAACCTCCTTTGTTAGCCAATCATCCAAATAAAAACAATATGGGAGCTGGTAACATAAAAACAAACAAACAAATAACAGTAAGCCATCAACAGCAGCAAAAAAGAGAAAAGCTTCAGGGAGAGCAATCAAAATGGCAAGCAGCAACAGCACTCATCAGCAGGCAGGTTAGGTTTTAGGCTCCATGTTCTCCAAACAGAATAATCTCAGAGAACAATAGTTTATCAGATTGAAGCATTGGTTCATGAGTTTTGTAACATAATGTGAGTTCAATTCCTGATCAGTACTAAAAAATAAGTACTAGACAAGATATCCCTAGACATGGGTAGTAGAACAAGAGTAGCCAACCCAAGAAAACCCAGAAATCCCTGTAGGTCACTCATATTGATATACACTGATTAACATGTGATAACAACAACAAAAATTAAGACAACAGCCCAAATGCAAATCCAGAAAATATTTATATACATTTTATCAAAAAATAAATAAATAAATAAATAAAATTTGGCAATAAAATTGTAACACTATTTAAAAAAAAAGATTTGCTGATGAAAACTGTATATTTATAAATAGAAGTTGTACTCTTTTATTTAAAGAAGATGAGACATCACTGACAAATGCTTTAGCAAGAATGTTTAATATTAGTGATGAAATTTGAAAATTTCTTGTTTTCAAAATCTATCTTTAATATTCAGAGTGATTGATTCGTTTTTTTTTGGCTTATCAATCATTTGTAGGTTATTTAAAGCCAGAAAATATTTTTAGATTGTAAGGATTTCTTTTTTAAAAATAATAATGATTTAATGATACAAATCTAATAAGATTTGTATCATTAACCTATAGCTATTTGGAGAAAAGGTAACTTCATACCTTTCCCAAGTGTATTTGCATATAAGTGAATATATCAGACCCAACTGGAATTGGAACTCGACTCTCCAGTTAATAATTCTGGGCCGTTAATCATTTTACCACCTGATAAGCTATTCTTATAGCATCTGGTATTCCTAAGCAGTCACTCATCTAGGTATTGACCAGGTTCAATGTTCTTGCACACTGGTGATTGTACAGGGGCCAAAGTTTTGACATGACATGGCCATAAGCTTTCTAACTTAGATTTTTAGAGTTATAATGTGGGATGTGCATTATGATGCAGTGGATAACAACTTGCAATGAGAAATCAGAGAGCCGAGTTCAAATTCCAGTTGAATTTGTTACATTCACTTCTGAGCAAATACTCTTGGGGAAGGTATTAATACATTTCTTCTCCCTCTATCTATGGATTAAATAACAAGATAGACTGGGTTCTATAGCCTTGGTTGGTATTGCAGAAAGTAATGGCAACCTGCTGAAGGAAAATTATCTGCCCAATTAGTCATGTCTCTTTTAAGACATGACTGAACAAGCATGTATCACATATAGCACTTAACTAACTGGCTAATGTGAACACAGAAAGACTTTTATCCTGTAATAAAAAAATGGTTATTTATTTGAAATCATTTTCCTATTTGAAAGATTCATAGATGTTTGGTTATGATGTTTGTTTTATTAGTGTTTACTTAGGTCCAAATTATAGCACCTCTATCTCAGTTATTTCCTGACCATTCTTTCAAGATTGAAAAGAACTCCTCCTTTTTTTTTTTTTTTACGGCATATCAACCTCTGTGGGTTATTTAATGCCAAAAAGGTAGGGTTTTAAGGTATATTTTTTTAATGTTTGGTTATAGTGAGAAGGTTGATTTAGTTAGATTGTGATAAAAATAATTTTATTTTAGAAAACTAAAGATGTCTTCTAGTTTTGCATTCAAAAATGTATTGCTGGTAATTTTTTTCTTTCAAAAACAGATTATGACAATAATTTCTTTCTTTCTTCATAAATGTATTGTTAATATTTTTCCTTCAATATATCTATACATTTCTATAAAAAGTTTTTTATGTTTTCGTAGTGTTTTGAACCCAGTTTGGGGATAAACTATTTGCCCATAGCTGGGATCCTAACAAGTGCTACCACCCCGGGTCAGGGTGGACCTGGGAACAACAGCAATTAAGAGGTGATTCCATGCTCCTCACAACCTCTCAATCAGAGGCCTTGCTGCTGGATGCAGTTTATCGTCATACCCAGGACCACTCCTCCTTTAATAACATTGTATTTATGATGACAATTACAAGTCCCATAACCCATTACATTTATAGGAGCACCACATGTACTGCAGTGGTGGCTACAATAGTGTGACAATATAACCTGACAGAACACAGTGATCCCCAGGCTGGCTTGAATTCTGAGTTTAGGGCCCAGGCTATCCTAATATTTACTCATAGTTAGTGGGAGAAAAGATGGATTCATACCTTTGCCAATAGTATTTGTGTGTAAGCGAATGTAAAAAAAAAACTAAACTGGAATACGAACTCAGTTCTCTGATTTCTAATTCAAAACAGCTATCCACTACACTAGCGGTGTGTGGCAATGGAGATCAGCATGGAATGACAAATCGGATAGCCAAGTTTGAATACCAGTTGAATTAGTTGCATTACTTATGCACAAATACCCTTGAGAAAGGTATTAATCCATCTCTTCTCCCTCCAGCTGTAGGTCAAATAAAATATTTGTGCCTCAGTAAAAAAAACGAAATCAACCGGAATTCGAACTCTGCTCTCCAGTTTTTTATTCCCAAATGATATCCATTAATCCTCAACACACATCCTAAAAATTATGCTCCACTGAACAAAGGTAACATTGTGCATGTTATGTGATGGTCAGAATATTATTGAAAGATTTTAAAATGCCATGAAATGCTAAATGCACATTTTTGCATCCACCATATTTTACCTTTATGATCACTGCAAAACAGTTTGATGGGAAAAAACCGGATTCAAAATTTTGTTGAAAATATTTTTACATCAGAACCTACACAATTTTACTCAAAAAGTATTAAAGAGATGTCTGTTAAATGAAATAAGTCATTGTAAACAATGGTGAATACCATCCAAGAAGCACACACAAATTGTCTATTGTTTTAATACACTTGACACATGTACACATACATACATATAAACAGTTAAGTGTTTCTATACATACATACATACACATGCAAAATATTCCATGCACATACATTTAAAATAATCAGCAGTTGCGTTAGTAGATGTGACATATATCTGACCAATAAGAATCAATCCCATATCACAACATACCAGTATATCGTCTCTTTGTAATTTTTTTTATTTTTCTCTCCGTCTCTGAAAAAGGTTTAATAAAAGTGAAAAATGTTAGATTGAAATATTTTTCTTATTTTTTCTTTTACTTTATTCTATCATCTAGTCAGATTCTGATACATATATTCAACTCATATATAATTGAATATTGTAATTTTTAAATAATGATGTTGACAAATAAAAATGGAAATTAATTGTAACATAATTGCCTTAGTTCACTCGTAATCAATTGGTTAATGATAGTATTCTGTATGCTTTAGTACATCATTACACCAAATAAGAGTGACACCAGTGTTCAATGACAAGCAAAAAATAATAATGCAGTCCTGACAAAGATAACATGTTGAATAGTAATAATTCCAGTACTTATCACAAATTTTCAAATAAACTAAAGAAATCATATTTTGTGAGAAAAATAACTTGGAAGAAATGCAATGATTTTCTTATTATTGGAAATTATACAGAAATCTCTGCAGTTTTGCCTTGAACAATTGGAGTATAATTCTAAATTTTAAAATTAAAATATCTCACTTGTAAAGATTTCATTGGTGTCTCTAAAAGTCACAGAAAAAGAAGATTAACATTATTTATAAAGACAATCATCTCAAAGAAGAAATAGCTGCCAAAAATACAATCTAAAATAAGTTTAGAAATTCATGAATGTAGTACAAAAAAAGCACACCACAGCATATAAAAATAGAATTTTCAAAAAATCACTGTTGGCTTGATTAAATTCAAGCTGTATCTCTTGAAAACGGATAGTATGAGAGTCTGCATTGGTTTTGATCGTGAAAAAAGATGGAAAAGACATATCAGAGACATTGCTTGATTTCAGTGACAAAAAAAAAGAAAAGAAAATTCAAACAAGAAAGCAATTAAATTATCGCAGTAGCCATGATCTTCCAGTAATTGTTGTGAAATGCTGTTTATTTTTAAGTATTTTACTACAATTACTGGAAAATCATTGGCTACTAAAAGTACACGAGAAAATTTTGTTTTTTGTAATTTTGTTTTCTTTCTTTTTCTCACTGAAACCAAGCAATGTCTTTAATATGCCCTTTTCATATTTCCTCAAAATCAAAACATAACAGTCCATTGTTTATTAGGTATTAGTTCTGAGTATGATGGCAAACTGCATCTGGCAGCAAGGCCTCTCATTGGGAGGTTGTGAGGAGCATGGAACCACCTTTTGCAGTTTTTCCCAGGTCCAACCTGACCCAGAGTGGTAACACCTGTTAGGGTCCCAGCTATGCGCAAATAGTTAACCCCCAAACTGGGGGTCAAAACACTATGAAAGTATAAAAATATGCTTTTATAGAAATATATACATAAAAAAATACTTTTATAGAAAAATATACATTTTTGAAGAAAAAAATTACCATGACACATTTTTGAAAGAAAAAAAATTCTCAGCAAAACATTTTTGAATACAAAACTGGAAGACATTTTTAGTTTTCTAAAATAAAAAAAATAAAAACAAAAAATTTTCATTAAAATTTGATTAAATCAACCTTCTCACTGTAACAGAACATTAAAAAAACAAACATAAAACCCCAACCTTTTGGCATTAAATAACCCACAGAGGTGTTGATATGCCGTTATACAAAACTAAAAAAAAAAATTTATTAGATATGGTCATATCACTAGAATATGCTGGTTCTCGTCTGATCATCGAAGTTAAGCAATGTTGAGCCTGGTCTGTACTTAGATGGGTGACCGCTTGGGAATTCAAGGTGTTTCTTGATGAATGTGCATTGTGGTGCAGTGGATATCGGCTCGAAAAGAGAAATCGGGGAGCCGAGTTCAAATTCCAGTTGAATGCCCTGCATTCACTCACACGCTAATACCCTTGGGAAAGGTATTAATCCATCCCTTCCCTTCAGTTATGGGTTAAATAACAAAACAGATTGTGTTCTATAGCCTTAGCTGGCAACCAGTCTACCACAGCATGTATTATCAACATTTTGCAGGAAAATTAAAAATTACTAAAGTCTATACAGAGTAGGACTTTACCCTAAACAAATCCCAACAAATCTTTCTCTATCGCTTGGGAGGAAGCCAGCTCAACACAACCAGGGTGAATGCTGAAACAGGTACAGGTAAAGGGATATTAGTAGAGGGTTTTTCTTCCTTTCTTTCACTGAAAACAAGTAATGTCACTGTTTTTGTTTCATTTTTCAACCAAATAAAATAGAATAGCCTATTATTTATAAGGTATTGGCAGGACATAATGTGCATGCTAAGAAGGGTCACACAGAATTATATTAAACTATCAGTATAGCCCGGTGTTGCTTGGGTGTAATGAAAGCTTGAAAACTAATCCATGGTCCTGGAGCTCAGACTCAGCCTAAAGAATATTTGTGTGAAGTTTGGTGAAAATCAGATAAAAATTGTGGATTTGTATAAAGGATATACAGACAGATAAACAGACACACACATAAACATCTTGCCTTTTATATATATATATATATATATATATATATATTATCAATTTTCTGCACTATTGTAAGAACTGCAACCTTGAAACTTCTGAATATCGTTTTTTATGTCTTTATCTATGAGTGTATCAAATTTGGTTAAAATCGGACCACTCCTCTATAACCCGATTTTTTCGATTATCGATTTTCAATGTTTATCGAGGGTACCTCAACACAAAACCTAGATAAGAACACTCACAGACGCTTATAGTTCAGTTCAGCCGTTTCGGAGTCTATAGGTAATGGTAACACACACACACACACAGAAACACAGATAAAGTTCCATTTATAAATAAGTTTAGATTAGATGTGACTATAAACAGCAATGCTATAAAGGAAAGAAAACCACTACATTTTTTGCAACTGAACACTCCATTAATATGTTTAACAGAAGCCATTTGAAATAATCAGTATTACTGCTGGAGGACCCAATTTGGGAATTTTGACAACTCAGCTAGGAATAGTATCCAACTTTGTACTCTGTCACCGGTAAGAGGAAGACTGAGCTTATTTTCTGAAAACAATCTCAGGAGTGGTTTATAGTCGGCATACAGACTGAAACAATTGCATACAGATCCTGATTAAGTTTTTTTTCTAATGGTAAACACGAGTGCTAATTCCTGCCTTTTTAATGTGGGTGTAATTTCTCGACAACGCCCGTGAAATCTAACACATCAGCTTTTCATTCCCGTTATCCATTCTGTGAGTCATTACTGCTCCTCTTCCATGGGGAAAAGCATCAACAGAAACCGGAATCAGTCTTGAAAAATCGAAATGTATCAGTGCAGGTGAAGAATACAACTTTATCTTGGTAGTTTAGAAAGCTATCTGTTATGTTGCCTGTAAGAATTATTGTGAAATCAATACAAACAACGTATTGTATAAAATAGGTGTATTACCAGGAAGAGAAGTATTTACAAAAGAGGTCGTTAGTAGAATACAGATCAAGGGTTTAGTAGAACGTATAGTCATGAGATGTAAGAGTCTGACCAATAGAACACTTCCGGTCCAATACCAGAAATACCCGACTGACTTGTTCACTTGGCTGTCTTCCGAGGTCTTCCCCGAGATATCATCACCACTCCTTTATGTAGTGCTTAGCACAGTCCATTACTGTAGACAAAGGTGGAGAGCGGCCTAACACTATCTATTTGATTAAAACCCAATATTTCTTCTTTAAAAAAATGCAGTAGTACTCAAGAATAGCTTATAAATTGGGTATATGATGGTTATAATAATTCAAAGCCCCCAAGAAAAACCTTCAACTTAGTGACATTCTTTGGAGCAGTTTGTATTCTTTCTCATTTCAATAAAATTCACTATACCTTTCTTTTTCTTCTTCTTCACGTGCCATGCCGCTTCAGGACATGGACAATCATGATTCCAAAACTTCTTATTCCCTGTAACCCTTAGAAGATTTTCTACTTGTGCTAAGGCTCTCACCCTTAAATCACCTACCCTGTTCTGTCTTTGTCAAAGATGTCAAGCTCACAAAATTGCAGCTATCTCTCTTGCCCTCACTATCTCTTGTGAGGGTTATATTTTTCAATCCACCTATCTCATTATGCATCCAAGGAATTTCAGCACTTTCTTCCTGATTCTGAACATTTTTTTTTTTTATCATATCACCCAGAACAAGGCAGTAACACTACTGATGTACAGGGGGCTACGTAAGAGTGAAAAAATTGGAAAAGAGAAAGCAGGAAACCACATCCTAAACAGGGAACAAGGGATGAGCCTCTTCACCTGTTCAATAGACGTGGGTGGAGTGTGAACCGGGCAATAGTTTAGTCTATCTACTCCAATTAAAAAAAAAAAAGCAAAAAGAAAAGAGTGAAAAGGTTGGAAGAGAGAAAGCCGGAAACCACATCCTAAACAGGGAACAAGAGATGAGCCTCTACACCTGTTCAATAGACGAGGGTGGAGTGTGAACTGGGTGATAGTGTAGTCTATCTACTCCAATTAAAAAAAAAAAAAAAAAAAAAAGCAAAAAGAAAAGAGTGAAAAGGTTGGAAGAGAGAAAGCCGGAAACCACATCCTAAACAGGGAACAAGAGATGAGCCTCTACACCTGTTCAATGGACGAGGGTGGAGTGTGAACTGGGTGATAGTGTAGTCTATCTACTCCAATTGAAAAAAAACAAAAGGAAAAAGGAGTGAAAAGATTAGAAAAGAGAAAACCAGAAAACATAAGTGTTCTTTTTGTTGCTGTTTTAAGACATCCACATTGCGGTTGTGTGTTGTGGTGCAGTGGATATCCATTCGGAATGACAAATCGGGGAACCAAGTTTGAATTCTAGTTGAATTCCTTGCATTCACTTGCAAACAAATACTCTTGGGAAATGTATTAATCCATCTCTTCTTTCCAGTTATAGGTTAAATAATAGGACAGACTGGGTTCTATAGCCTTAGCCGGCAAACAGTCTACCGCAGAAAGCAATGGCAACCTACTGCGAGATAATCTTCTGCCCAGTCAGTCATGTCTCTTTTGAGACATGATCACCCAAAGTGTGGCACTTATTTGCTCAGTCCAAGGAAATCTCAGTATCCTTCTGTATAAATGTATTTTTGTATTACCTGATTTCTCCTGATCTGTGGGGAAATTGTTCACCATCCACTGCCATATATGAGGATAGATAACATATAGCATAACAATCCAACACTCTTTACTTTTCTAATAACATTTTTTCACTTTTTTTTATAATTTAATCCCTGATGTGATCAGTAAAGATAATATTTTTTGAAAAGTCATAAGATTTATAGATACGAATGTCCTTTATGCACCTATATATTTTGCAGTGATTGGCACACTGATGCAAGTGAATGGGTTGATACAGACCATGATGCAGATTAATAGTGTGCAGTTCTTGTGCTTATTGGTCTAACTTTAGCTACTGCCACATATGAGTGAAATAAAGCTCACTAAATGTTTCTCCACTTTTAAGGTAGCAAACATGTTCTCCGGTACATAGTATTAGAAAGAGGCAAACATATATATCTCAACTAATTCACTTAAAAAACAGCATAGTCTGTAGAAAAAAGCCGCAAATAAACAAAGTTTTTCCATCAAATGTGTATGTTATTTTTGAGAGGAAAGATCAAAGTATTTTATAATAATTTTTTAAATATGTTTAAACCTTTCTGACACTTCTGAAATTTTGGTAAAATCTTGTTTTGTTTTTTTTGTTAGCGGGTGACCAAATTTTTACCAGAGTTTACTATATATAATGTCACCATAGTAAAAACGCCTTTGTTTTTGGTGAAAAACACATTCATTTGGAAATTCTTGAAAAAATCAAATAATTGTAGTATTTTCACGTATCTTTCAAAACTTATTCATAAATGAATGAAATTATTTTATAAATTATTAATTTTAGAAAATCCTGTTAAAAATACTTTCTTTTACATCTGTTACCCACCCAACCACATAGTTTCATAAAATTTCAAGAAATTAAATGCTGCTGCAAAAATGTTTTTTATTAGTTAAATGCAGGACTCCTTGGGGAATGTCAATCGTCTATTTTTTTTTAAATAGTTTGCCTTTTTCCGAAAATCTGATCCGAATATTAAAATAAAAAATGCAATAAAACTATGACATTATTTAATTAGATAAGCTTTTAATTTCTTTTAGAAAAAATATATATTTATATATATTAAGAACATTATATAGAAAATTATTTGAAAATATATATATATTTATATATATCAAGAACATTATATAGAAAATTATGTGAAAATATATATATTTATATATATCAAGAACATTATATAGAAAGTTATTTGAAAATATATATATTTATATATATCAAGAACATTATATAGAAAGTTATTTGAAAATATATATATTTATATATATCAAGAACATTATAGTCTGAAGAAAAAAGTTTTTTTCTGATGAATAATGAATTTTCACAAGAATTGTTTTCATGTTTTCTTTTTAAATAATAATTTATAAAGTTTCAAAAATATTTTTTTGACTCCTCAAAGCCTTGCTGTAGTTAGGTTATTAAGTATTGTAATGGAACATCCCACACTTCCTATCACCCATGTAGACTGACTATATTAGTAGCCATATATAGTGAGCACGCAAGATACTTGTGACAGCAACAAGGTTTTGCTTGCAGACTGAGCAATCGGTTGGAGCAAGCACTCTTGCTCACCTCTCTGTGTCTGAACAAAGAGGAACCCAAGCAAGGCTCTGCCAAAGGATAGAGTCTCATATGGGTTGATAAAACAAGAACCCAACACAGCCTTAAACTGTGTCTATGGGATATTTTGGGCTGAGCCTAAGAACTCGGAATCCCACATAAATAGGCCTTGTGTCACACCTACCTTAGTGGGAAGACGACAAATACCTTTGCTTCAGCAACAAGGCTTGCTTTTGGATTGAACAATCAGTCTTAAGCAAGCACTCTTGTCCACCTCTCTGCACCTGAGCAGAGAGGGACAAAAACGAGGCTCTGACTAAGGGTAGAGCCTTGTTTGGGTTGTAAAGACAAAAGCCAACCCAGCCTTAAGCTATGGGATATTTCTAACTGAGGTTAAGGGCTCAAAATTCCCCACATAAATTGACCTTGTGTCATGCCTGCCTTAGTGGGATGGTAGCTAATACCCTTGCTTTGGCAATTACTATCCTGCCACTAGATTCCCTGTCTTGTCTTAGTGTATTTCCTTTACAATAAACCTCTCTTCTTTTATCTATGCATGTGTTGCTGTTCTTTCACTTGAGTACCACCTTGTCTGTTTGTAAACTCTTTAAAAGATGCAACAGTGGTGACAAGAGAAAAGAAAGAAAGACCCCTAAAACACTATTTGTAAAATGTGCAACAATAGTAATTACGGATTTGATCAGCTTATGTTGAAAATATTCAGTGAAATTACTCAGCCAAAATGGAACAACTGACTAAATTGACTATAGCATTACACCCTAGTTTGTAGTTTTAACAGCAGTGGCAACAACAATTACAGCAACAAAAAAAATTTTAAAATCACAAAAAAATTTTCAACATGAACTGATGTAATTACGAAAACAACAAGTGAAAGACATAAAGCTATTGTGTGAAACCGTTTCTTTCCTGAAGGAATATCAAATTTGTTATCAGAATTCAATTATAATCCAGACAATAAAGTAATGCTCTCTGCCTATTTTTATAGGTACAAGATGATTTTTTCAAAAAGATGTGAACAGTGGGCTGAGGAGGAGAAGTTTACATTGTTAGTTCAAAAATTATATACAGAGGAAAACACTAAATACACAAGCCTGAGTTTACCTAAAAAGCCGGAGGAAATTTTGTTTGAGGAACAATAAAGATTTTGTCAAGAATGTTCTATGGAAAAAGCAGCTCCTTCTATACTTGATATAAGTGTTTAAACATTGCAAAAACAGAGAATAAAGACTTCGTGACTTATGCAGGCAATGTAAATTCATAATGTGAACTGTTTAAATAGGTGTCCTTTCAGTCGACATATTTAAATGTTTAATCTTCATCCAGGAACTTACAGTGGCAAAGGACAAAAACATCAGATCAAGGATTCTGATAATTATGGGGCAAGACCTTCAAATTAGGCTATAGAATGTGACTGATGAATGCCAGAGGTTGTTGAAACATGTAAAAAGTGACAATACGCAAATCAAAGAAAAGAACATTTCTCAAGTCCAAGCAATAAAACAACCAAAATTTGCAAAATATGTATAGAAAACATCCCAGTGTGATGCCTATAGTGAGTCACATTTAAAAAAGGACTGTTTTTTTACAAGAATAAGGTTTGCTTTGAGTGTGGCTATGTCTGTCACAAAAGCTCCCACTGTTGGTATAAACAGAAAAGAAAGAAACAAAAATTTCAATCAGAAGTAAATGTTTTTTTTATCCAAGAACGAAATTGAAAAGGGTGAAAAAAGGAAATAAATGAATATGAAAATAAATGGTGATACGGTGAAGTTACTGTTGGATACTGGAAGTGACATTTCTACTGTTGTTCACCTCTGTGTCCGAACAAAGAGGAACCCAAGCAAGGCTCTGCCAAAGGATAAAGTCTCGTATGGGTTGATAAAACAAGAACCCAACACAGCCTTAAACTGTGTCTATGGGATATTTTGGGCTGAGCCTAAGGACTTGGAATCCTACATAAATAGACCTTGTGTCACACCTGTCTTAGTGGGAAGACGACAAATACATTTGCTCGAGCAATGAGGTTTACTTTTGGATTGAACGATCAGTCTTGAGCAAGCACTCTTGTCCACCTCTCTGCACCCGAGTAGAGTACCGAAAAATAGCTTGAGGAGTGTCTAGTGGCGCGGGGGGGGGGAGCTAAACTTCTGTAGTGAATTTATCTGCAACACATCATTTAGAGAGAGGACTTTCAAATCAAAATTTTAATGTTCTACTAGGTACGACAAATTTATATTGTATGAATTGGATCATGCCTTTTGATTTATGAGAATTACCTGCAAATTCATTTTGCAACAAAGTAAATGTATCAATAAAAAAAAAATCTAAAGAAACTGAAAAATTTATTTCTGATCTGAAAATAAATTTCCACACATTTTCTGAAGGTCTTGGATAACACAAGAAAACCAAGGACATGTTCAAACTTAAAGACAACATAAGACCAGTATTCAAACCAAAAAGAAATATACCATTTTCAGCTTAAGATTCTGCAAATCAAGAACTGGAATAATCAGAAAAAATAAGTGCAATTTCTAAAGTTGACTCCTCAGATTGGGCTGTGCCTACAGTGTATATAAAAAAAGAAAAAAAATCCGAGTTTGTACAGATTTTTTAACTGGATTAAATGACTGTCTGAAAGACCACACATACCCATTACCGTCACCAGAGGATATTGTTCTAAGCTGAATGGTGGCAAAATTTATTTTTAAATAAATCTGACTGACACATGTTTACAAGTGAAAGTGGATGAACAGTGCTCAAAGTTATTAGCAATTAATACACACAAGGATTCTACAAGCTAAATTGTCTCCTTTCAGTATTAGAGGTGGCTTCTATTTTGTTTCAATGGACACCATGTTAGCAGGACAACATCCTGCTAAAAAGCCAAAACAACAAACAGTACAAAAAACACATCAAGACAGTGTTCCAGAAGATTGATGAATATGGTTACAAGCTAAGTTCAGATAAATGTGAGTTCTTTATGAAGCAAATCAAATATTTAGGGCAAATAATCGATGAGAATGGAAGAAGATCGGACCCAGAAAGGCCGAATCTAAAAAAATATGCTACCACCAAACAACATCACTAATCTCCAGGCCTTTTTAGACTTGGCCAACTGTTGCAATATCTACATTCCCAAAACGTATGATCTTGGAGCCTCACTGATTTTCTTTTCTGGAAAGCATCTTCATATTCTTTAGACCAAATCCATTTTGCACCCTTTTCAATAAGTCATTCAGTGGGGGGCTTTAAGATCATACATTTTGGGAATGTAGATATTGTAATAGTTGGCCAAGCCTAAAATGGTCTCTAAGTAGTGATACAACATGTGCAGCATGTGGAAAATATATGACTTTGAAAAATGCTACATTGTTTCTCTAAATGATAAATTTCATACTTTTAGCAATAAGGTACTCATCATCATCATTCTGCGGCCTCGGCCGAGATTCAAAATTTTGTCAGTAGCTAAACACTTGATGCTTTGCTTGAGCTACCAAGGGTGTTTTTATTGTGACACCATCACTAGATGGGTTGCATACCACAGCTTAAAAGAGGCCCATTCACCCTCATTGAGAGAAGAATATCCTGTGCCAGTTTCCCAACCTGGTATTTTTTACAACCTCACAGTAAAAAAAAGATATTATACATAAACTACTGCTTGTAAAAAACAGTAATTTTTGAAAGGATTTTCTTTTTCTTATTATAATGTTGGTAACAATGCCTGTTCCTCTTTGGTCATTAAAGATATTATACATAAACTACTGCTTGTAGAAAACAGTAATTTTTGAAAGGATTTTTTTTCTTATTATAACATATTATTATTATTAGTATAAGGTACTAACTGAGCTCTATAAAATCATTGGTTTTTTGACTTATCAACTAGTAACGTTACCTTTATCAAATATAACCAGTAACTCCTTTTGTTTCAATGGGGTTTCATCTTCATTCAAATTAAATATGGCTATACAATGTAAAAAATTCAATCTTCAGGCAATTTCTGTCCAACAAGAGGGAACCTCACTCGCCACAAGTGGACAACTTTCCTTAGACACCACAAAGCTTCCTCAACCCCCCACTCTTTCTTCAGTCTCTTTCAAACTCCATTCTTTAAGTTCCCTGAAATTCATCAATTTATATGAAATATCTCTCACATCACTCTTCAATTGTTCACAAAGAATTTAAATGTCATGTAGTAAACATGACACATTAATTGTACAGTTTGACCTCAAAAAATGGGAATTTTTGAAGTGTGTATTCGCAGACATGAGCAAGTGGCAGCACTGCAAAATAGTGGCCTCACAAAGTAAATACTTTGCCATTTCAGTAACCAAGGATGAAGATGAATTTCTAAGCAAGTTATGGATGTCAAATGAGGCCTATTTTCATCTCACAGGTTATGTGAATAAGCAGAACTACCATTACTGGGCAGACACAATTCCTAATATAGTTCATGAGCGCCCTTTACATGCTATTAAGGTGAGAGTATGGTGTGTTGTTTCATTACATGGGATCATCGGACCTTGTTTTTTTTTTAAATGAACAGGGGATCCCAGTCACTGTCACTGTCTCAACAACAGATTTCAAGAATACATTCATACAGGAAGATGCCATCTACAGGACATCATTTTTAAAAAATGAAAATTCCATCATTGTTTCTTAAATGGCACGTATTAAGGTTTCAATTACTTTGAATAAAATATTTTTCTTCCATCACTCTTAATTTTATTGGACTGTTAAAATGTTCCGTTTTTTTTTTGTCACCCTGTATATATCTCTATCATCTTCCATGGCAACCATCAATTTAGACTTTCTGCCATTAATCACACTGTGTTCACTTCCATTCTGTGAACAATTTGTTACCTTCAAATGTTTTCAGATAATTTTTCTATCGTTTAAAATTATGTTCTCTGTGTATAATATATTCCTGTAAATTAAATAAGGGGTTCAGTTCAAAAGATGCTGAAGGTGACCTGGATTGATAACCAGCTAATGAGGTGCAGAGGGCGTAATGACCAAAAATCTGGGATCATAACTACAAAGCTGAGGACCATAATTCAATCTTATCTAATCTAAATCTAAATCTAAATGTAAACTTATTTATAAACGAAACTTTGTGTGTGTGTGTGTGTGTGTGTGTGTGCGTGTGCGTGCGTGTGTGTGTGTGTGTGTGTGTGTGTGTGTGTGTGTGTGTGTGTGTGTGTGTGTGTGTGTAATAAATATCGAAAATCGATAATCAAAAAATTGGGTTATAGAAGAAGTGGTCCAATTTTAATCAAATTTGATACACTCATAGACAAAGACATAAAAAACGATATTCAGAAGTTTCAAGGTTGCAGTTCTTACAATAGTGCAGAAAATCGATAATACATATATATAAAAGGCAAGATGTTTGTGTGTGTCTCTGTTTATCTGCCTGTATGTCTGCATTTTTTCAGCCCTTTTATTTTAATTTTTGCTTCAGGTTTGGCTCTTAGTGGGTATAATTGTAGTTCTTAGTCTCAACCATGATACCATTTACTCAGAGGACTTATTTAGCCTTCAAAATTCAGTTTACAACAAAAAAAACTTATTTGATATCGATACCAGGAAATCAAAATTTGACTTACATCCATTCATTTTCCTTTCAGTCTACAGTTTTGCTTTAAGTGGAAACAACTATTAGTCTTTTGTGGCAACGTCCAAATAGTCTGAGCTCCAGGACCATGGATTAGTTTAAAGCTTTCATTACACCGGAGCAATGGTGGGCTATCCTGCTAGTTGTAAATAATTTTAATTCCTTATTCCAGAAATTCTGGCAGAAATGTGCTTTAAATTATCATAACTGTTATATGTTTTAGTAAAAGTTTCAAAAATGGATTGTTATTGCTGTGAATAAGAAGCGATGATTATGCCTCAAATTTGGTTTCTGATTCAGTCTTCTTTTCTGGTGATTTTTTTTTTTTTTTTGTCAATGATGGCATTTTGCTACTATACCCACTGTTGAAGCTGATTTTTTGTAATACTCTACATATTGTATCAAATTATCAAATGAAACCTCACTGTTAAAGCTGTATTGACTCCTCACTCATCAGGCTGATAATTTTTGATTGCCTAAAGAGATTTTCATAAACTTTCTTTTATCACTCTTATCTTGTTTTTGTGGACTTCTTGTTTTCTTTATACTTAAAACACTTCCAGATATAGAAAACATCTTTTGGATGATTTCTCTAAGTTTTCAGCCATGTGGCTATCTTTGTTTTAAAACATATTTCCCCTCAAAGTTCATTGCTGTATCAGCAGAAAGTTTAACCATGATTTTAGTGTAAAAAACACAAGTTATTGATCAACTTCAATAACTTTGCAAGACACATTACACTCCTGTTAATAAGATGGAATAATTCCTAGTTAGAAATTTGGAAATTATCATGACTTCATCATCTCAAATGTTTCATTGGCATAAAAGTTTTGCATGGTCTTTTTTTCTCAGCAGAAAGTTGTTTAATCATTTGATGCCATTGTTCCCTTCTTGCATTATTTCTTTCTCTTACTGTTTTTATAACTTATAACATAGTCCCTTGCATTAGAATGTATCTCTCTTGCAATAATCCTTAAAAATTATTTTGCACTTTTGAGCATCCATTTCCACTTGACCGTTAGATCTGGGATGGTAAGGAGGGGTTGCAGTGTAGTCAATGGCTAGAGATGTGCAGAAACTTTTTAATTTTCTTCCAGTAAACTGTGTCTCATTGTCAGTTACTACTTTCTTAAGCACGCCAAAATGACAAAAAGTTGTTCAGCACATTTATAGTAGTTGAAGATGTCAGGTGTTTACATTTGAAGATTTCCAGCCACTTGGAGAAGACGTCCACAACTATTAGATAGTAGTGGCCATTTAAGGGTTTAGCATAAATGATGTGCAGTCTTGTCCATGGAATGTCTGTTTTGAACCATGGCTGAAAATTTACCAGTGGTGTCTTTGCCACTAGTTGGCAACTTCTACACACTTTCACAATTTTTGGACGTCTTGGTTCATCCTGGGCCAATACGTATTGCTCTATGTCAAACTTTTTATCCTTGAAATACCAGGATGGGTAATGTAAAATTTATTCTTTAGTAGTAAAAAAGGCATTATTAATCTATCTATGTATAAGAGTACTTGATCACGTATCAAAATAGGTGATATTTCAGATACCTTTTTATATCAGCTATACTTGCTTTTTACTTTTCCTAAGAATTCATTCTTTTCTGCTTATCTTCTGGCAATTCACAGATATTATTACATAGTAACACTGATAGCTTTTTTCTTACCTTAGGGGTTGCAGTGTAGTCAATGGCTAGAGACGTATTACTGTGTCCTCTAAAGGCTCCACAAAATTTGGGATTAGTCTAAACAAACCATCTGCATGTCCAAACATTTTTGAGGGTAAAAATCCTATTTTGAAGTCATAATTTAATAAAGTCATTCCCCAACGCTGTAGCTTGTCGGCTGTGTAGGTAGAGATACCCTACTTGGATCCGAGAATTGTTAGTAACAGTCAGTGATCTTTTTGTAGAGTGAATTTCTGTTTGTGAATACACCTGTGGAATTTTTTTTACTGTGTAGATTATGTCCAGACTCTCTTTTTCAATATGATTAGAGTTTTTCTCTGCTAGACGCAAAGTTCTAGAAGTATGGGATACTGGCTTTGTGGTCCCTATCATTAAATGCCATGATTATTTCACGTCAGTGTCAAGATGAGTTAAGGATAGATCTGACATCAAACAACTTTTTATCTCCTGAAAAATTTTTTCACACTCTTTTGACCAATTCCATTTCACTTACTTTTTTAGTAGGTTGTTCAAACAGGCTTTAAGATGATATATTTTGAAGATGTAGATGCTATAGTAGTTGGCCAAGTCTAAAAATGTCTGAAGATTAAGATGTTGTGAGGTGCTGGTATGTTTTTAATGGCTTCAGCTTTTTTAGGGTCAGGATTTTTGCCATTTTTATCTTATTTAACCCAAATACTTGATTTGTTTCATAAAAGATTTACATTTCTTTGATCTGAGTTTAAAACAATACTCATCTATTTTCTGGAAAACTGCTTTTATTTGTTTTTTATGTTTCTTGTTATTCTTGCTCTTTAGTATGATGTTGTCAAGGTATGTTATAGCAAACTCTAATCTTGCCAACATAGTATCCATTATTTGTTGAAATAGATTTGGAACGACTTTAACCCAAACGGAAGTCTGTTTACTTTATAGAGGCCTTTATGGATATTTATTGTTAGTAATTTTGAGTATTTTTGTTCACTTTTATCTGGAGGTATACATCTGATAAATTTAATTTTGAAAAAATTTTGCCACCATTTAGTTTTGAAAAATAGTAAAAGTGAAGGATATGCATGGATCTTTTAGACAATCATTCAATCCATTTGAAATATCAACACATAATCTAGTTTTCTTGTTTTCTTTTTTATATATATGGTCAGTGACACCCAATCTGAATATTCCACATTAGAAATCACATCCATTTTCTCTAAATGATCTAGTTCTTCGTTCAATGGTTCTAAAATTGAAAATGGTACATTTCTTTGTGGTTTAAATATCAGATTTACATTGTCTTTTAATTCAAAACTTACTTTGGTTTTTATGCATTCTCCAAGTCCTTCAGAGAATACATGTAGAAATTGTTTTTTTAAATCAAAAATAGATTTTTCTGTTTCTTTATTTTTTCCATTAGCCAAAACATCTACTTTATTGCAAAACGAATTCACAAGCAGTTCCCACAAATTAAATAGCATGATCTAGTGTGTACCAAGCAGATTTGTCAAACTGGGTTGCACATGAACTTTTGATTTGAATGTCTTTTCAGAAAACAATACATTGCAGATAAATTTGCTTTTGAAGTTCAGCCTTCTTTCCAATACATCTCGCACTACTTTTTTTATTTTTATTTTTGCAGTGAATGCTTCTGATATAACTACACACAAAACAAGCCTTGTCTTTGAAAAAACAGTCTTTTTTAAAATATGCCCCATCCACAGCCACGGCATGGAGATAGTTTTGCATTGCTTTTCGCAAATTTCTATGGTTTTTTAGCATGAACATGAGCAATATTCTTTTCCTCAATCCACATGTAGTCCTGTTTCCCATTTATCAATCTTTGGCACTCCTCAATTACTTTCTGCAGTGTTATTTCTGGATTTTGCTCCATTATGGTCAATATTCTGGATTGGATATCTTTATCTTTAGCCATAGTTAGATCCTGCATGAAAATTAAACACTTGAACATGAATTTAAACAATTCACACTGTGAATTTACGTTTCCCATGTTTGTGAAGAAATCTTTATTTTCTTATTTCACGATGTTCAAGCATTTATATTATGTATGAAACAAACTGTCCTGTTCATCAAAAATTTTGATAAAATATTTATTGTCTCTTCAAAAGAGATTTCTTCTGTTTTATTTTTTTGGTAGTATAAGATTCACTTACTTCATATTTTCTTTTATACCTAGTCTTTGTAACAACAAAGGTTATTTTCTCTTTATCAGACCATTGGGCACATCTTTTCAAAAAATCATTTCATATTTCAACACCCCTTTCAATTTTTGCATACCTGCTGAATTCCCTTCTTATTCATATGCAAGTGGTTTGCTACCAATATAGATTCTTGATTATCCTAAAGTTTTTCAGAAAATGTCAAGGTTGTTGAGTATTTCTATCAAGTCTTTGTGGCATATTTTGTCAAATGCCTTTGCATAGTTTATAAAACATAGATAGAGGTTTTTCTGCATTTGTATTGCTCTTTAAGACAACATTCTGAGCATGAATACCGCATTCCTTGTTCCAGTATATTCAACGAAGTCACACTGTTCTTGTCCTAACTCTGGGCCAATTCTGCTGCATGCTCTATTTATCAGAATCCTGATGATGAGTTTTGTTATGTGGCTCATTAAGCTGGTTGTTTGGTGAAGTTAACATTTCTTTGCACCTGGCTTCTTAGGTAGTGCTAGGAAAATTGATCTGCTTAGGTCATTTGATAGATTCCCGCTGTTGTAGATTTCGTTTATTATTTATGTGAGCCTGTCTATGCTGAAGCTTTCTAAGGACATCAACATCTCTCATATGATCCTATACCCAATTTTTCCTATACAAGACTGTGTTTCTTGTCATAAATCAATCACCTATATTGGCTATACTACCACTTCTTTCAGTAGGTACCATACAAGCCAGCTATGAAACAACAGTGCAATAAAAAAACAGTTATTAACCGATGATTTACAAGAACCCTAATGAAAAATTTTGGTTGATAATACAAAAATACTATTTTAATCACAATATATAAGAGTGGTGTGATGTTTCAAAAAGTTTTCTTATGCCACTAATTTTATATTATTTAACAGTAGAAACTGAGTTTTGAAAGTGTTTTAAAAAACAGACAGTAGCGCACATCATGTGATAGCTTTTAAAGAACGCTTCCTTTTCACAAACACAACAGTTATGTTACAGTCAAAACATAAAAATAAAATAACAATATCAGAAAAATAACATCCTTGAAAATGGCCAATGAAGTTGCTGAAAGTACTTGGTAATTTAAAAATTATGGAACACTAGTAGTATAGCTCGGCATTGCTCAGGTGTAATGAAGACTTTAAAACTAATCCATGTGTCCTGGAGCTCAAACTCTTTGGACATTGGCACAAAAGACTAAAAAGCAATAGTTGTTTCCAGTTAAAGCGAAATCGTAGATTGAAAGCAAAATGAATGGATGTAAGTCAAATTTGGATTTCCTGGTATCGATGTCAAATAAGTTTTTTCGTCACAAACTGAATTTTGAAGGCTAAATAATTCCTCTGAGTAAATGGTATCATGGCTGAGACTAAAAACTACAATTATACCTACTTAGAGCCAAACTCAAAGCAGTAACTAAAATAAAAGAGCTGAAAGAAATACAAACATATTTCTTTCATAAACAGACACACACACAAACATCTTGCTTTTTATTTATATATATATATATATATTATCGATTTTCTGTACTATTGTAAGAACTGCAACCTTGAAACTTCTGAATATCGTTTCTTATGTCTTTGTCTATGAGTGTATCAAATTTGATTAAAATCGGACCACTCCTTCTATAACCCAATTTTTTCGATTATCAATTTTTGATATTTATCGGGGGTACCTTGACACAAAACCTAGCTAAGAACACTTGCAGACGTTTATAGTACAACTGTGTAAATTTTCAAGAAAATCGGTTCAGCCGTTTCGGAGTCTATAGATAACGAACACACACACATATACAGACTAAGTTCCATTTATAAATAAGTTTAGATTTAGATTTAGACTTTTCCATTTTTTATCTCTAGCAAAAAGGAAGCTTGTAAGAATACTTGAGAAATTAAATACAAATTAAATCTTACTTGTCGGTTGTTTTTAAAGAAACACTTTTAAAAGAAAGATTGCTGCTAAAATATACTTTATATATATATATATATATATATATATATATATATAAATAAATATAGTTTTAAGGTGTGCTATATTTATAAAATAAATTGCTCAATATCATAGAGTGTATGTAAATATAAAAGAGTGAGCATTGAAGTCAACACTTGGTTAGCGTGTTTATAGTTGATATTATTGAGAGTTGTTATTTTTTTTCAAATACTTAACCATGATACCTTGCCACCTTGCCTGTCATTTTTAATGAAAGATATATATATATATATATATATATATATAGTTTTTTTTTTAATCGTATCACCCTGAGCAAGGCGGTAATGCTACTGATGTGCAAGGGGCTACGTAACAGTGAGAAATTTGGAAAAGAGCGATAGATAGATCTATCTATTCCAATTGAAAAAAAAAAAAACAAAGTGAGAAGATTTGAAACGAGAAAGCCGGAAACCACGTCCTAAACAGGGAACAAGAGATGAGACTCTTAACCTGTTCAATATACATGGGTAAAGTGTGAACTGGGCGATAGATTGATCTATCTATTCCAAATGAAAAAAAAAAACAAAGTGAGAAGATTTGAAACGAGAAAGCCGGAAACCACGTCCTAAACAGGGAACAAGAGATGAGACTCTTAACCTGTTCAATAGACGTGGGTAAAGTGTGAACTGGGCGATAGATAGATCTATCTACTCCAATTGAAAAAAAAAACAAAGTGAGAAGACTTGAAAAGAGAAAGCCGGAAACTACATCCTAAACAGGGAACGAGGGATGAGCCTCTTAACCTGTTCAATAGACGTGGGTGGAGTGTGAACCGGGTATCATTTTAACTAAGCAGGTTCATGCTGACTTCAGAATTTTGTGAGGGTATCATTATGATGTCTTCATTCATCGAGGATGGTTTTTTTTGTTTTGAAAAGTGGAAAAAAGAACCCAGCCCTGCTAAATTATCAAAACTACCCCACTATCTCTATATTCAGCACTTTCTGATAAAAGCCTGCTTTTTATCAGGAAAACTACTGAAAAGGCAACAATCTTGGTGTCAAACATTATCAAAACTCAACATTATATAAACACACACCATAAATGTTCAATTTATTGTCTGGGTGGGTATTCAGCCATTTGAAAAATAAACAATCCCCTTCAAATGTTATTTGAAAAAAAAGGGGTTGTTATTTAAAACAATCCCTGTTTTAGTTATTTTAAACTTGAGATGTGCGTTGTAGTACAGTGGATATTCACTAGGAATGAGAAATTGGGGAGTCGAGTTGGAATTTCAGTTGAATTCTTTGCATTCACTTGCACACAAATATCATTGGGAAAAATTTTAATCTGTCTCTTCCCTCCAGTTATGGGTTAAATAATAGGACAGATTGGTTTCTATAGCAACCAGTATACCGCAGAAAGCAACAGCAACATACTGCGAGATAATCTTCTGTCCAATCGGTTATGTCTCTTTTCAGACATGATCGCCCAAAGTGTGTATCACATATGGCACTTAATTGACTGAATCTTGAGACAGCAAAAAAAAGAAAAATGCAAAGAACAATACTTATCACCATTAACACAAAATTTTTAGAAGAAAGCATATTCTGATTAAATGAACTTCTTAAAACACAGATTCAAATAGGATTCCTATTTTGTTTCACAGATATATTCATTTAGTTCTTGGGAAGAGTAGCCATTTGACTCTTTTATATATATATATATTACTCATTTCAACCCAAGCAAAGCAATAATGCCAGTAAGATGCAAAGGGTTACTGAGTATGAAAGAATAAGAGAAAAATAGATATAAAAAATAGATGAGATAACTTACATTGCTTTAGAATGTTTGAGGGTCAAAGTTGACTGGAAAGTAAGAAACTGGTAAGAGAAGAAATTGTTAGCATAGAATTTATAATTACATTAGATATGTAAAATAATGAGACCTAGTTGCCAACCTAGTACTGTCTTTCAATTTGTATATATGTGTGTGTGTGTGTGTGTGTGTATTCACATGCAAAAATTAAACTTGTGTAATGAAATATAGTGTAAAAATTAATGAACATACTGATTTCTAAGACATTTAACTTGAAAAGGAAGAAATTAAATTTTTATGCTTAAATTTTTTTTTTAATCATTTCACCCCAAGCAAGGCAGTTTTACTGCCACTGTTGCACAGGGGGTTACATAGGGGAAAGTAATGAGAAAAAGGGGTTAGTTATAGAGGATGTCAGGAGGAGGGTAATAGACAGATGAGAATACCAGTTTAATGGGGGTGGAGTGGATGGAGAAAAGAGCTTGAAAGAAAGGATGCGAGTTAATGAGATAGGAGATGTTTATGGATCTTTAAAGTGTTCTTTCTACAAGCACAAGTAATAGCTCATCAATTTAAAACAAACAAGGTTCATTATTACACATTAAGGTGTCATACTTTAAAAACTGATGTGATTCATGAAAACATATTTATTTATATATATATATATATATATATATATATAGAGGTGATATCCAACAACTTATTTCCCTTCTTTTATTTTACTAAACGCATTGTGACAGCCTTTAAAACCTAACCATATTCCTAATATACACAATGCTTCAAGAAAATTACCAAACTTTCTTTACCTTACACCTGAGCTAAGATGAATTTGCAACCATCAACGAGCAATTTGAAATGTCCAATAAACGTACAAAGATAGAATGCCAAATCAACTTCCTAAAACAATGTCTCAAAACAACATGGTGCCCAACACCATCAAGAGCACCCACTTCCCGGCATACCAAGCCACAAAACATCGCTGGATTGCCTGCATGAGTTCTGCATAATCTTTCACCTTAATAATAACATCAGCGTTTTGACGATGAAACTTTACACACATACACACACACATACACTAATATTAACAACAGCAGCAGCAGCAGCCAGAAAGGAATATTTGTTGAATGTTGCTGACTCAAACACAATCCCTTTAACATTCTGAAGATGAGATTTTTATCTTGATATATTAATGTGTAATAAATAGGTGATATCTAACAACTTATTTACCTTCCTTTATTTTACTAAACGCATTGTGACAGCCTTCAAAATCTAACCATATATATATATATATATATATTAATTATAAATTATATTTTAGAACATGTACATAATTTTTTATAAATATTCGTTACAAAGGTACATTTGTTTTGACATTGAAAGTTCAATGTCTCTTCAGACGTAATGTGTAGGAATGGAAGGCCTCTTTTCTTATATTTGGTTAGTTGTATCAGGTTGGGGTTAGTGATAGGTGAACAGGTCATGTAGGAAAGGCAGTGCTTTACATTCCCTTCTGCATGCAAATTATTACATTTTGGTAAGAGGTCCTTTGGAAAGGTGTATTATAACCGCATATGTTTATACTCCATCAAGCATGAGAAAAGTGGCATATTCAAATTTTTATCTTCATTATCTCAGGTTGTGGCAAAGTTGAATCAATTAATTCTGACCCAAGACAAATTGACTTTCACTCACAAAAATATAGCCTTGTGTTAACTGAGCAAATACAAAAGACTGAAATTAGATTCAAACAAGGTATGAACAAAAGAATGAGAAAACAAAAGCTATAGTTTTGATAAGAGTTGAAATATAACAATTGATGCAAAATCTTTGTCTTCAAAGATGGTGTTAAGTGAAATGGATATTCTTGTTGAATAAGAATTTACAATCAATTTCTGGAAAAAAAAAATCATGAGGATACTGTGAGTGTATGCGTGCATATGTAGGTAGTTTTCAAAGTGGACAGTTGGCTCTTTTGGACTGTATGTTCAATAAGAGAGTCTTTATTTCTGTGTATGTGCATATGTGCATATGGCTCAGAGAATTTAACAATATCCCCTGGTCTGACTCTACTGGTGGATTGCAGTGCTTATATAAATGTTTGTTAGATTGTATAAGCTGTTTTTAAGAGTTGTTCTGATTGGTCAATAAATCTAAGGAAAGCTTTTATTTTTCAACTACAGCAAAGTATCTGAATGCTGACATCTGAATCCTGTTTGAAAGAAGTGTTTATTATTGCCCCTAAAATAGTTGTTTATTAGTGTAACAAAGTGCAAAGGCCAGGACTATAATGGTCAGTGATTGGCCAGAGTGTCTTGTGAGCATGGTTTTCTGACAGTGATGGATTGTCTTTGTTTGGGCTTTGGCTATAAGTTCAAAATGGCATCACTTCAATAGAGGGCTGCAAGAATTCTGAAGTGTTGATATGCACTGTCTGATCGGGTTAGCAACTGTTTAAGACCACCTGCAGAGGGATGCTGAGCCAATGTGCAACATACGTTCCTGTGATGTCATTCCTTATGTTGCCTCTTAGAACTAAATCTGCCACCACTCTTTCCTTATAAAATGAATGAGAAAAAGAAATGGTCTTTTTTGTTGATTCCATTTATGCAGTAACATGGTGACCTAAAGACAATACAGAATGCAACATTAGCTTTGAATTAGTTTCAGTTTGTTCTTATACATTTCTATAAAATAACAAAATCAAAGTGTAGCTAATGTTTTTTTTAAATTTTTTAAATTTTTCTACAATGTAAACTTATTATAAAAACATAGTTAGATAACTTTAATCCTATCTTGAGCATAGACATGAATATAAGTTTTACCTAAAGTGTCTTTTTCAAATATGAACGAATAAATACATCCAAAACATAATGTTTAACAAAACCAGTTATAAGACGTGGTTTTTATACATTTATCTTGATTCTTTTTATGCCCTTACATGCTTGAAACAAGTCCATTTAGACATGTTAGCCACTACTCATGTACTTCAAGCTATTTCTTAGTCTTCTTCTTCTTCAATGTGCCCTGTTCTTTCAGGACATACACGATCATGGTTTTCAATGTCTCCCTATTCCTGGTAGCTCTTTCTCTCTATCTGGTCTGTTAGTATTAGGTTCTCCAAGCCATCCTTCCTCATTGCATGTCCTAGAAACTTTAGCTGTCTCTTCCTGATGATCAGTATTAATTTACTTTTTGTTTCCATTCTTTCCAAAATCTTATCATTGCTTGCATGCTCAATCCATGACATCCACAGCATCCTTCTGTAGAACCATATTTCAGTTGCTTCAAGTTTTTCCTTCATCTTTGATATTGTTCAGCATTACTGCCATATGGAAGAACTGATATCACATAGCAACCCAGTACTCTTTTCTTTGTTTCTAGCAAACTTTTCCTGTCTCTTAAAACTTTACTTAACTTCTGGAACGCGTCCTTCATCATGCCAATTTGCCTTCAGATTTCTGTGTGCCATTTTCCATCTTCTGTTAGAACAGATCCCAGATATTTAAACTTTTGTACCTGCTTGATTTTAGTATCCCCAACCTGTATTTGGCGTTTTGGGCTGCTAAAAACAAACCAAAAAATTTGTCTAAAAATGAAACATTGTTCCCAAAATATAGGTTGTTATACACGAAATAATGCATTTTTTGGTTGGTTGTTTATCTGGTCATCTAATGAAGTAACCTCCATAACAAAAAAAAAATCTTTACTTATTCCCAACTCATTTTTTCCAGATAATTTTTCTTTCAATATATTGTTACTCGTAAGCTCAGTGAAAATGACTATAGATTAAAATTGCTACCGGGACAGTAACAGAAACTCGACATGAAGCAAGCGGACAACATAAGATGTGTTTGAAAGAAACAGCTTACCTTGTTGTTTTGTAGATTTTCAGCTGTTTTTGAAGTATTTCATTTCCAGATAATGTCAGGTCATCAGGAGAGAATACACATCGTTTCGGGGCCCTCCTCTTGATGGCTTTTCTGTGTCTCGGTTCCCCTCACTGTTGTGAAGCCCCATTATCTGAATTGCATTTAAAAGACTGTTCAGTACACTAAAAATGATTTAGTGTTTTCTGTTTTGAGCGTTTTGTTAAACACTGTCACATTTTCATGTGTTAGTGAAAGGTTTAATGATTAACATGTTCATTGAGTTGAAATGACTACAATGAAACAATGTTGAGTAATCTGACTATATGAGTACAAACTTGGAAAAATTACTATTTAGCGTTGAATCAATACATGCAATGAGAAATAAAGACTCGTTGACAACTATAAGAAAGTAGATCAGTGGTTATATGCAAATGAATCACCAAAACAATACCCAAGAACCCTAAAAAGTTAATGCTTACTGTATGGTAATTTTTCAAAGGGTTTTTTTTTTATAATCATAAGCAGTAGAATTATTCATTATTTTGCCTTGCCTTAAGAGAAAACAAATAACAGCAACCTTGTATTGTTGAGAAATTGAACATGTGTATGAAAAATTGAAAAGAAACAACCTAGACTTTAGATAGCTCAATTTTGCTGCACAGCTGCACGCTTCTCAATAAACTGTCGAAAATAAACTGTCATAAATTATGAAATTTTGCCTCATCCTCCATACTCAGCTAATATCTCTCCTACTGTTTATAACTTATTTAAAAATCTTCAGCTTTTCATATGCAATAAAACATTCTCCAATAAGAGAGAAGTAATCAAAGCATTTGAACAGTTTATAACATCATGAGGATAAGAATGTATTTAAAGAGGTACCAAGTGTTCAAGGCACATTGGAGAACATTCATTCATCAACAAAATACATATTTAATCTAAATAAATTAGTTATTTAACATTTCATATGCATTTTATTACTTTTTTATAAAGTGAGTTATTTCGTGTGTGACAACCTAATAATTCCCAATGTTAAAAAAAAGTTTTCTTTCCATCCAATTCACGCTCTTCATCTCTTAGAGAAGATTTACTAACACAGAAATGTATATAACAAAAGTATACTCAATAACTTCAGTCAGTTAAGTGCCATACGTGAAACACGATTGGGTGATCATGTCTCTTTCAAGACATGACTGACTGGGCAGAAGATTATCCCGCAGTAGGTTGCTATTGCTTTCTGCGGTAGACTGATTGCCAGCCAAGGCTATAGAACCCAATCTGTTTTATTATTTAACCCATAACTGGAGGGACGAGATGGATTAATACTGTTCCCAAGAGTATTTGCGCGTCAGTGAACTGGAATTCGAACTCGGCTCCCCGATTTCTTGTTCCGAGCCAATATCCACTGCACCACAACACACATCCTCTATTACGTATTAGACTATAATGCCCATACTTTTAATTATTATTATTCGTATTAATATTAATTATTATTAATTAATATTAATAATATTAATATTATTAATAGTATTAATATTATTAAATAGTATTATACTATTATTAATAGTATTAATAGTATTAAATAGTATTATACTATTATTAATAGTATTAATAGTATTAAATAGTATTAATACTATTATCAATAGTATTATTAATAATATTAATTAATATTAATTATTATCATTCGTATTAATACTGTTCCCAAGAGTATTTGCGCATCAGTGAACTGGAATTCGAACTCGGCTCCCCGATTTCTTGTTCCGAGCCAATATCCACTGCACCACAACACACATCCTCTATTACGTATTAGACTATAATGCCCATATTTTTAATTATTATTATTCATATTAATACAAGTAATCTTCATGACTGTTTTTATTTTGCTTTTGATTTTTGTTATTTACAAACAATTCCACAAAGACGGAACCTTATTTATTTTGTAATGTGTGAGTGCAAGGAAGTCTATGAAAGACATCTACAGGATGTCCGGTGCCATTTGGCAATGGGTGGTGAAATTGATCTTCCCTTCCTCCTATGTTGCTTTGTGACATATTGATACCTGGGAATTATATTTACTTATTCATTTAATCAAGGATTGGGGAGGTGATTAGATGAAGAGAAAGAAAAAGAAAAAATGCATCTGATGATATTAATATTTTTTTTAATAAGTTCAAGATAATAAGACTTAATGAAAATGAAAGGCTTTCTGTCAGAAAAGACAAAAAGACAGTCTTTTTCTATATATATTTTGCCTCCATGAGATGTTTTCCTTCAGCTGTGGGTGATGAAATAGATACTGGCTTCAGTTTTATGTACAGACTGCTTCCTCATTCTCTTTATTACCTATAAACCTTCATATATATATATATATATATATATATATATATATAGAGAGAGAGAGAGAGAGAGAGAGAGAGATGCACAGAAAGTACTTAAACAGAAATCATATGATTAATTATGTTTATATAGGTGTCTTATTGCTTATAAGCTTTCTTCCACTCATTCATACAGATGGAAACATACATTAAATTTGCACATAATGAGAGCTGAGGCAGCAACCCTTCATTAATGCATATTTGATTAAAGGTCAAATAATATTTTTTTAGTTATCACTTATGTGCAAACTAGCAGTATAGCCCGGCATTGCTCGGGTGTAATGAAAACTTTAAAACTAATCCATGGTCCTGGAGCTCAGACTCAGCCTAAAGAATATTTGTGTGAAGTTTGGTGAGAATCGGATAAAAATTGTGGATTTGTATAAAGAACATACAAGCAGATAAACACGCACACACAAACATCTTGCCTTATATATATATATATATATATATAATCGATTTTTTGTACCATTGTAAGAACTGCAACCTTGAAACTTCTGAATATCATTTCTTATATCTTTGTCTATGAGTGTATCAAATTTGATTAAAGTCGGACCACTCCTTCTATAACCCGATTTTTCGATTATTGATTTTTAATTATTGATTTTCGATATTTATTGGGGGTAACTTGACACAAAACCTAGCTAAGAACACTCGCAGGTGCTTATAGTACAACTGTGTAAATTTTCAAGAAAATCAATTCAGCCGTTTTGGAGTCTATAGGTAAGGGACACACACACACACATACATACATACATACACACACACACACACACAAAGTTCCATTTATAAATACGTTTAGATTTCCTTGGGAAAGGTATTAATCTGTTGCTTCTTCCTCCAGCTATGGCTTAAATAGCAGGATAGATAGGATTTTATAGCCTTGGTTGGCTGCCAGTCTACTGCAGAATGTACTGGCAATCTACTATGGGAGAATCTTCTGCCCTGTCAGTCATGTCTCTTTTGAGACATGATTGCCCAAATGTGTATCATGTATGATACTTAACTGACTGAAAGTTTTATTTGTTATGTTAGCATGATGCATAAAACCAGAATGCTTAAATTTTATCCCCCAAAAAAGCTTGTTGAATCTCTTGGTTGTATTTATAGTTCTTCACTCTGAACATTTTTTAATCTGTATTTGCAAATATGCCACAAAAGGATCTCACTTACCCCATTTTAATTTTTCAAAAATTTACTCTGGATTTAGTCTTTGGCAGTGATGAGATTCTAAACATTTGTTTTAACACAGTCGAAAAATCAGCACAAACATGAATTGAACTACTTTTTTCTTTCACATATACTGCTAGTGCTAACCATTTTGAATGGCCAATTTTTTTTCAATTACACCCAGTTTTCAAGTCTGTCTAATTCTTCCTTTACTTGATCCATGACTGCAAAGAGTGCACTATGTTTTGGTTTAAATACTGATGTCAATTCTTTTTTTAACTTGAAATTTTACTTTGACTTTAGAACGTGACCCTTCTCATCTGACAGAACATTTAAAAACTTTTTTCAATTCTTCTTTCAAATTTTTACATTAGATTTGAATTAGTTTCAGTTTATTCTTACGCATTTCTATAAAATAACAAAATCAAAGTGTAGCTAACGTTTCTTTTTAATTTTTTTAGAAAGACTGTAAACTTATTATAAAAACATAGATAACTTTAATCCCTTCTTGAGCATAGACATGAATATAAGTTTTACCTAAAGTGTCTTTTCCAAATATGAACAAACACATCCTAAACATGATGTTCAAAAACCAGCTATAGATTTTTTAACTGGTCACTTTTCCACTTGAATTTTTGCAATAAATATTTATATATAAATCCTATAATTCAAATAATTTCATCCAGTCAATACCAAATAAGTTTGTAGTATTTTTGAACACATAAACCTTAGCTTTTACACACTTGTTACAAAATGAAATGTGAAAGTCGTTTCACCAATAACAAATAATTTCTGGTTTTGTTAGTAGTACAAAATTACAGTATTTTCAAATGTTCAACTGGTATTAGCTTTCTCAACAAATGTCTTCTTTTTTTTTTTACTCATCTTCCCAGTCACTGTACCCTTGTCTGTAAATTTGCATGGATTCAGAAAAGGGAATTCCATCATCTGAATGATATGTGTATTCAGCTATGGTATTTGCTACCATGTCAGGAGTGAAACAAATTGGAGAAGTATTTTAATGAAGTATTTAATTAACTTTTGTTGTTGTTTCTGGAGTTCCAACAACTGTTGTTGTTTCTATATTTTTACCATTTGAGTTAATAATTCTTCCTTATTTAAGAATATCTGTTTTTTTTTTCTTTATTCACAGAATAGAAAACATTACACCAACATGGTTCTAATTTCTTGTTGTCCCTGTTATTATATGTGCCAAAGTAAAAAGGTATTTTTCATACTCTGTATAAACTTCAATTCCTTGTTGTCACTTTTATCACTCACTACTAATGGTTATAATATCATAAATATAGTATCTTGCCTCGTTCATTTGTGTTACTGGGGATGTTTTATTTACTCTATAACAATATTATTGACTTAATTCAACCATAACTATTCTTTTATGCACCACGTTCCTTTAGAGAGAAGGCGATTACGGCTCTCTACAACTTCTTGTTTTGTTTTTTATGCTCAGAGTAACATTTGACTCTTTAGTATATCTTTTATCCATGTTCTATCATTAATTCACATAAATCCATTTTCTTACCTTCAGTTCGTCCTGTGAAGTTGGTTACTTTGTTTTTATGGCATATCAACCTTGGAGGGTCATTTATTGCCAACTAAATTTTATTTATTTATTGCTGGTAATACTTTTTTCTTTTCAACAATTTATTGTTGTTTTTTTATATAAGTTTTGTGTCTAGTAATACTTTTTCTTTTTGAGTATCAAGATTCATTGGGATTTGTTTTTAAGGGCAGGGTCCCCAAGTCCTACCCTTGTAATTTAACCCATAACTGGAAAGAAAGGATGAGTTAATACCTTTCCCAAGGGTACCAATGCTTAAGTGAATGCAGGGTATTCAACTAGAATTCGAACTCGGCTCACTGATTTCTCTTTCCGAGCCGATATCCACTGCACCACAATGCACATCCGTCACTAAACGCTTACAGCACCTGGTATTCCCAAGCGGTCACCCATCTAAGTACTGACCAGGCTCAATGTTGCTTAACTTCAGTGATCGAGCAAGAACCAGTGTATTCAACGTGATAGGCCATAAGCCTCGTCCTGTGAAGTGTTAAATACTTTAAGCTCTCTTCATTATGTGTCCTTTAAATTTCAGCTTTCTCGTTCTGATTGTAAGCATCAGTTTCCCTGTTGTTCCTACTTTCCTTAAGAATTCATGGTTACTGACATATTCTGCCTTTAGTCTTCTAAGCATTTGGCAGTATAACCACATCTCTATAATTTTAAAACTCTTCTCCATTTGTAAGGTAACAGTCCCATTTATTTTAGTTGCTTTTTTTTCTTAATATTCAGAGTTGATGCACACTTCCAAAAGTTTTACAGTAAGCACCAACAATAATAGGATGAAGTAAAACTAGCATTAAATTAAAAAAATGTTTCATCTAAAATTTAAAAAGAAATAATTTAAGATTAATATTTTTGCTTACTAAAGCAAATGTTATAATATTAAAAAGAAGAGAGTATCAAACTGATTATACATGATTTAATCTTCAAGTTCTTTGTGGTAAAGGGAGTTAAGTTGGCATTCATAAAAGATGGCTCCTAAAGTGGAAGATGCAATTCCATGTCAGAATAAAAGCAATTTATTTATTTTCATTATATGCTGTTTGTTTGAGCAGACAAGTTTTATGCAGCATTTGTGAAAAAAAATTTTAAATCTATATAAATTAAGATCTTGTAAAATGAACAAATTAGCCTGACTCGAATTATAGCGGACACATTATTAGAATATATTTTATTAATTAATCAGCTTCAAACAAAATGAAACCTCTTTTTATTGAAAATTATTAATAAAATATGATATCCCTACTGAGTGGATATCAATTTAAAAAGAAAATTTAATTAACTTATAATTTGCAGAGGAAGATAAACATTGCACAGAATTTAAAAGATATATCAAATAAAAGATTCCAGCTTTTAAACATGTACAGTTTATTAAGTTACCATAAATTTTATACTCTTCAAATAACACACTTTAGAATAGAGCTGAACACCTTTCTATGAAATATTTATGTGTATTCTTGTGTTCACAACTACGTCCATGTATCAGGTATAAATAGAAGGTAACATATCAAGTTGCCAGTCCATGTAGCAGTCTGACTAACAGCCTGAGTTGAAGTCGTATAAACAGGCATTACAAAATCTTCAAAGAAGAATTTTGACTAAAAAATTAAAACTAAGAAATAATTTTTGAAAAATACCTTAACAAAATATAAATATATGGATCTTTCTTTTATGGAAATACAAAAATGTCAAATTTATATTTTATCTACTTTCTTTTTCATTTCTTTGCTTTGTGGATGATTTAAATATTTTTACAGGGACATATTTTGCCTCAAACTTATGCAAGTGTATTAATACAGAGTATTGAAATAAAAAAAAACAATAACAAAAGTAAAAAAAAAAGTCTAATAATAAATGTGAGAATGTTATACCTAAAAATCTTTGAAAACAAATATATACCATTTCTATTGCACAGTTAAAATTAAAGGATGAAGGGTTTTTGAGATTTCTTGCCCAGTTCCAGATATTGAGCTTATATTCCTTTGACTGAGTTAAAATGTGTATAAATCACATGACATTATTTACTTTTATGATTTTATGAGTTGTAAAAAAAGTACAGTAGTTGTTTCCTTGAATAACTGTGACGGTTTATTGCTTTACTTCATTGATCCTAGATTAAACAGAATTTTAACCCTAAGCATGTGAAGAAGGCTTCTGTTCAAAAGGAAGTGGTAAGATAGTGATGCCCCATCCCACCAAGCTTTTATACTGACTTGAGTTCCTCCAACTCGGAACGACAAATCAGGGTGCCGAGTTCAAATTCTAGTTGAGTTCCTTACATTCACTTATGCACAAATACCCTTGGGAAAATTATTAATCCATCTCTTCCCTCCAGTTATGGGTTAAATAATAAAACAGATTGGGTTCTATAGCCTTGGCTGACAACCAGTCTACCGCAGAAAGCAATAGCAACCTACTTCGTGATAATCTTCTGCCCAGTCAGTCATGCCTCTTTTGAGACATGATCGCCCAAAGTGTGTATTACGTATGGCACTTAACTGACTGAATGAGCTCCCTGACTGACAAACTCAACTAAACTTGATTTTTTTTGTTAAATGTCTCTCATCAAGTGCTTAATCTAAAATGGTCATGAATAATTTCTTTGGTTTGCTAAAAAACTTATCTTAAGAACTTTAAAGCAGGATTATGTATCACTTTTATTTCTGTGGAACTTTTTTCTGTACATAACCTGAAAAAAAATCTGTATCTGGCTTTTAAGATATCTGAAGATTTAAAAAAAGTACAAATGAAAAGGGTTATACATGTTTAAACCCTTGAGCTTCATGAACTGGCCTTAATCAAGTTCTGTACATCATATGGCTTCTTAAATTGTGAATTATTGAACAGCTACAGCTTACAGATTATTTTTGTGGTTTTATTAAATGAATCAGTAGTTGATTTGAATCTATTATATTTGTTGTTTGTATGATCCAGTTATACAATATCTAGTGAGGCATTGCCTGAAGATGGACAGGTAACTGGCTGATTATGATATAGATATTAAAGCATCATTTAATATATAGAATTTGTGAGATTAAGAAGCATATTCATAATTTATATAGACTTGGAAAGTGTCAGCTACTGGTAACAAATAAGAATAGAAAGCACATCGCCTGGTTCACACTCCACCCACGTCTATTGAACAGGTGAAGAGGCTCATCCCTTGTTCCTTGTTTAGAATGTGGTTTCCGGCTTTCTCTTTTCCAATCTTTTCACTCTTTTCTTTTTTTATCAATTGGAGTAGATAGACTAAACTATCGCCTGGTTCACACTCCACCCACGTCTATTGAACAGGTGAAGAGGCTCATCCCTTGTTTAGGATGTAGTTTCCGGCTTTCTCTTTTCCAATCTTTTCACTCTTACGTAGCCCCCTGCACTTCAGTGGCATTACCACCTTGCTTGGGGTGATATGATTAAAAAAAAAAAAAAAAGAGATAGAGAACAAGAGAAAAGAAATGAAAGATAAAAAAGAGAAATTGTTTTGCAAAAAATTTTAAGAAAAATCTTAAAATCTGTTAGTTCAAAAGAAAAACACATGTAGAGATCCCATAATTCTATTTTCCTTTTAATAGTAAAGATAGCTTACTGTTGATATAAATTTGGTTTAGTATGATGCAGTAATCAGTTAAAATTGTACACATATTATCATAGCCTATAAAACTAATTTGCTAATGATTATTCTAGAATGGCTAAGTATAAATATTTTTCAAAAAGATGTGGTATAATCTTATCAAAAATTGGCTTTACCAAATAATTTATATAAAATTGATACTTCTATTTTATTGTTTTTATTCTTATAATTAAAAACTACATTGAATATTATTATGAAATTTTCATTAATTCTCTATATAGCTTGACAATGTTGATATTAGCAGAACTGCTTGAACTGACATGTAAGTGATATGGTGGATGTGCAGAGTCAGTCTTAGGGATAGAAAATTATCTGAGGAGTTAAGAAATAGGGTAGGTATTGCCAATATAATATAACAGATGTTATGTGTCAAACTAGATTTATATGATTTGGGCATGTTGAAAGAATGGATATAGAAAACCTGGTCAGCAATTGTAGGTTTATTGTGGTTGATGGCCAAAGAGGGATAGGTTGACCGCTTAAAACATGGATCCAGCTTATCAAAGACAATTTAAGGAACTTGAGATGACAGCCAGACCTTACACAAAATTGGGTAACCTGGAAAAGAGCCATCAAGAAAACCCAATCCAACCCATGCTAACATGGAAATGGATGTTAAACAATGATGATGATGAATGTTTAAAAATATCACTTCACAGATGATAATTTACATTAATTAAATAGCTTAATTTGGATTTAAACACTACTACTTCTACATTCTATATGTCATGTCCCTTCAGGACATGGGTTATTATGGAACACCACAACTTCTTGTGATTTGTAATCCAAGTTGGGTTTTTTTTTTCTGTTAGGGCCAGGAATAAAGACACAAAGAAGGAATAAAATTAAACAAATATATTAAACAAAGACAGTAGTACAACATATACCAATGAGAAATTATTAGTATGACTGTTAGTACAGCTGTCAGAAGTATCTGCTGGAATAGATTCCACTCTCACTCTCTCTCAGCAGAACTACTGCTTATATTCAGTTCTGAAGAGTTCATGTGCCATATGGGTAAGTCACTATAACACTTTCCCTCCTAGTTCCTGTTCTACAAGTCATTTGCATAAGTTCATCAGGTAACTTATTTACTAGTTTCTTTGGTTCCATTTTTCATCAATATGTCCTGTGAGTGTCAAATTCTCCAAGCACTTCTGCCTCATTATGTGACATAGAAATGTCAGTTGTCTCTTTCTGATTCTAAATGTAAGTGTCCTTTTTGTTTCCATTTTTTTATAAAACTTTGTCATTGCTCAAATGTTCTGGCCATAATATTCTCAGTAGCCATCTGTAGAACCACATTTATATTACTTCAAGTCTTTTCATTATCTGTGAATAGATTTTCAAGCATTCACTATCATATTACAAGTCCAATATTACATAATAGTTCAGCACTCTTCTTTGGATGTGTATTGTGGTGCTGCGGATATCAGCTCAGAATGAGAAATTGAGGAACTGAGTTCAAATTCCAGTTTAATTCATTGCATTCACTTACAAGCAAATACTCTTAGAAAATGTATTAACCTGTCTTTGCCCCTCTAGCTATGGGTTAAATAGCAGGACATTGTGTTCTATAGCTTTGGCAACCAGTCGACTGCAGAAAGTAATGGCAACCTACTATGGGAAAATCTTCTGCCCAGTCAATTATATGTCTTTTGAGACATGATCACCCAAGCATGTATCACATATGGTACTTAAAAGACTGACTGGCTCTTTGGTTTTAATGAAACTTGTCTGTTTCTTAATATTTTGCTTACCTTTTAGAAGACTTCTTGTAATATTCCAATGTGTCTTTGGATTTCAGTATCACATTTCATGTTAAAACACTTCCAAGGTATTTAAATTTTTATATTTGCTTGATTCTAACATTTCCAGTTTGTTGTTTGCATCTTGTGCTATTATTTCCTTTACCAGATCATTTTTATGAACTGAGTTATATTCCTTAAAGTTATCAGTATTAATTTTACCAATTGTTTTATTTTGGAGCCTATTTTTTATGTTTAAATCCAAAGTATATAATGTAAAAATTATATACATATATTTTTTCTTTTCCTTTTCTTATATATATGGTAAATTATTTTTAATTAAAAAATACCTCATCTTTAAATTAAAATTGTAACTTGTAAAGTGAAAATTTTAGGGATGTAAATGCATTGAATGGAGAAATGAAAGACTTTACTCCATTTTTATTGTAAATTTTACAACTGAAAAAACCTTCTTTTGATTCTAATATTCTTTATATACATCACATTTCTTGATTAAAAAATTGATTCTCTTCTTATTTTTATATTTTTGTTTTCAGTTTAGAATCAGAAATTATTTTAAATCAAGTTAACTTATTATGTTCAGGAAAGAATAAAATAAAAACAATGTCTATATCTCAGAAAATTCATTAAAGGAAAGGTTGGCAACCGTTTACTAACTCTGTAGTGACTTAAGGTTTTAAAGTCATTCAGTGTACCAACAGCATATGTATTTTTATACAAGTCAAAGTCAATATACATGTTCTACTATATATTGGCAACCGTTTGCTAACTCTGTAGTGACTTAAGGTTTTAAAGTCATTCAGTGTACCAACAGCATATGTATTTTTATACAAGTCAAAGTCAATATACATGTTCTACTATATATTGGCAACCGTTTGCTAACTCTGTAGTGACTTAAGGTTTTAAAGTCATTCAGTGTACCAACAGCATATGTATTTTTATACAAGTCAAAGTCAATATACATGTTCTACTATATATTGGCAACCGTTTGCTAACTCTGTAGTGACTTAAGGTTTTAAAGTCATTCAGTGTACCAACAGCATATGTATTTTTATACAAGTCAAAGTCAATATACATGTTCTACTATATATTGGCAACCGTTTGCTAACTCTGTAGTGACTTAAGGTTTTAAAGTCATTCAGTGTACCAACAGCATATGTATTTTTATACAAGTCAAAGTCAATATACATGTTCTACTATATATTGGCAACCGTTTGCTAACTCTGTAGTGACTTAAGGTTTTAAAGTCATTCAGTGTACCAACAGCATATGTATTTTTATACAAGTCAAAGTCAATATACATGTTCTACTATATATTGGCAACCGTTTGCTAACTCTGTAGTGACTTAAGGTTTTAAAGTCATTCAGTGTACCAACAGCATATGTATTTTTATACAAGTCAAAGTCAATATACATGTTCTACTATATATTGGCAACCGTTTGCTAACTCTGTAGTGACTTAAGGTTTTAAAGTCATTCAGTGTACCAACAGCATATGTATTTTTATACAAGTCAAAGTCAATATACATGTTCTACTATATATTGGCAACCGTTTGCTAACTCTGTAGTGACTTAAGGTTTTAAAGTCATTCAGTGTACCAACAGCATATGTATTTTTATACAAGTCAAAGTCAATATACATGTTCTACTATATATTGGCAACCGTTTGCTAACTCTGTAGTGACTTAAGGTTTTAAAGTCATTCAGTGTACCAACAGCATATGTATTTTTATACAAGTCAAAGTCAATATACATGTTCTACTATATATTTTATATATTAATGTATACAAAAAATATGTAAACCACATAAACAGAAATAAACTGTTTTTAAAAGGTTTTTTTTTAAGTGTTTATTATTAATGGGAGCCTTATCCTTGCATGGTCTTAGACAATTCTTCAATATTAGCAAAAATCAACATACTTTGTTACTTTGGGTTTTACACAATTTGTGTGCCATTGGAAATTGCTTGGCAAGCCACACATGGCATGCATGTTGCCAACCACTTCTTTAAAGTGTTTACAGTCATAATTCATCTAACTTTTAAGAAAGTATGTATATATATATATATATATAGATGCTGAAATGATTACTGACACAGAAAGTAGAAATGGTGACCCAAGTTCAAATTCTGGTTTGTTGCATTCACTGTCCATGGGAAAAGTAAAATTCAATTGTTTCATCCATCTTTAGTTATGGATTAAGTATTAAAATATACAAGACTCTCTAACCTCGTATAGCAACAAGTTTAAAAGAAATTGTATTTCTAATTGTAGAGAATTACACTTTACTACCTTTACTAAGGACACATAGCAATTCACAGACAATAAAAAAAGAAATCTGTATAAATCTATCACAGTCTTTATTCTGGAGGAACACGTTATTAAAAAGAAATTCTTGGGAATGGCATGAATCTATTTCTTCTTCCTAACTTAGAAAATAATTACATAATCTAGATGCTGAAAGTTCCATACTACTTCAAACAAAACATTTGGAAGGAAACCTCCATAAGTACTGGAATGAGCAATAACAGTAACTGGACTTGAGAAACCTATTTTTAATGAAAAATTAACACTAAGTGTTTTTAGTACTTGTCTATATTTCTGTGGATGTGCGTTGTGGTACAGTGGATATCGACTCGGAACGAGAAATCTGACAAGCCGAGTCCGAATTCCAGTTGAATCTATTGTATTCACTTACATGCAAATACCCTTGGGAAAGGTATTAATCCATCTCTTCTTTCCAGTTATGGGTCAAATAGCAGGACAGACTGGGTTCTATAGCCTTAGTCGGCAACCAGTCTACCGCAGAAAGCAATGGCAACCTACTGCGGGATAATCTTCTGCCCAGTCAGTCATGTCTCTTTCGATACATGATCGCCCAAGCGTGTATCATGTATGGCACTTAACTGACTGACTATATTTCTGAGTTGAGGTAGTATTTACATTATTCAAACTACTGTCCTCATCTTTGTTGCCATTTGTATGACGTTTCGCCCAATCTACGCTCCGGCCTTCTTCAGATGTTAGGATTTTCAAACAGAGCCCTTTATTACAATCACTGGTGTATATCATCTCCATTCTTTTGTGTAGATTCTCTTTTTGGTCGTCATGAGTTATCTCCCTCTAACCTTGTAAGTTACTTGTTTATCACTGCTGTAGCCTGGTATTGAACTCACAACTCTTTGGGTCAAGTCACAGGAAATAGCCAATGTTTATAAATACTGTAAACACTAAATGTTTTCTTATAAGGAAACAGCTAATATTACCATTACCATATTTATTTATTTATTAGTTTTTAATCATATCACCCCAAGCAAGGCGGTAACGCCACAGATGTGCAGGGTCCTACATAAGAGTGAGAAGATTAGAAAAGAGAAAAACCGGAAACCGCATCCTAAACAGGAAACAAAGGGATGAGCCTCTACACCTGTTCAATAGACGTGGGTGGAGTGTGAACCGGGTGATAGTTTAGTCTATCTACTCCAATTGAAAAAAGAATGAAAAGAAGTAGAAAAGAGAAAAACCGGAAACCACATCTTAAACAGGAAACAAGGGATGAGCCTCTTCACCTGTTCAAAAGACGTAGGTGAAGTGTGAACTGGGCGATAGTTTAGTCTATCTACTCCAATTGAAAAAAAAAAAGAAAAGAATGAAAAGAATTAGAAAAGAGAAAACAGGAAACAAGGGATGAGCCTCTTCACCTGTTCAATAGATGTGGGTGGAGTGTGAACCGGGTGATAGCTTAGTCTATCTACTCCAATTGGAAAAAAAAAAGAAAGAATGAAAAGAATTAGAAAAGAGAAAACCGGAAACCGCATCCTAAACAGGAAACAAGGGATGAGCCTCTGTGAACCGGGCGATAGTTTAGTCTATCTACTCCAATTGAAAGAATAAATTACAGGGTAGACGGTGTTCTCTAGCCTTAGCTAAGAATCAGTTTAGGAGAAGAAAAACTCTACATATAAAACCATAGATAAGGCAGTGCAAAAACTAGACCGCTATCTCTCTCAAAATGACATTTCAATTCATAGCTAATAAAAAAAAGACATATGGAGAGCCATGATTGTTTACGTCTTGTAGTGACATATCATTAAAGAGTGTAAATAACCACATTAAAAAATTTGACCGCAAAAAAAAAACAAAAAAACAATTAGGTTGATAACCAGTATATTTTTATACTTTTAAAACCAACTACTTCATGAATTTAATTGTAGCACATAGGTGCAATTACCCTAGGGAAAAGTATGAATCTGTTGGTTCTCCCTCTAGCTATAGATTAAATAAAGGACAGCTTGGGTGCTATAGCCTTGATTGGCTACCAGTCTACCACAGAAATTAATGGTAACCTACTGCTGGAAAATCTTGTGCCCAGTCAGTCATGTCTTTTTCAAGACATGATTGCCAAAGCGTGTATCATGTACGGCACTTAACTGACTGACTGACTAAATTGGTAGCTAGGTCTCATCATTTTTCTGTTGAGATTATATATGTAACTGTAAGTTCTATTCTAATAGGAATCCTCTTCCAGCTTCTTGTTTTCTTAACAAATGTGATCTTCAAAAATCTAAATGCAACGTCAATAATCATCTTCTGTTTTCTTGAATCTTGTTCTTTTTATTGTTCTTTCTCTTCAGCAGTGTTTTCTCAGTTTATATCCCTCTCGGTAACCTCTTTGCATCTTAGTGGCTTTATCCCTTTGATTAAAGTAAAATATTTTTAAAAAAAAGGTAAACTTAATAACCCAAATAAAAATGTTGTAAGTAAAAAATTTATCTATCATCACCAAAATAAATTAATTGTATGTTTGCTTATATAAACTTCTTACAAGAGTAAAAAATTCATTTTATGTCTTATTTCCTATTACACAAAATAAGCATGCAGTTGGGTGAATGGCATTAATTTGTGATGAAGCTAAAATTTACTGTCATTTGTTCTTATTTTATTTGTACCAAACATAATTTGGCTGGGTCAGAATTTGCTGCAGATGAATGGATAGCCTGTCATGAAGTGCCAGTGACATTGAGCGTTTCTTAGCAGACAGAATGATGAACTCCAGTTAGGATGCTGCCATGAATCATTGGTCAACATACCGACTATGTTGACAGAGTCATAAAATCATAACTTTTGATGACATTGTTGCCAAGGGAATCTTTGATAAAAATTCATTGTTGATTTCTGAGGACCATTTCCACTGGGAGAGTTCTTTGTTAGGGAACTCTTTCAAAACATTTGTAACAGTAAAAAAAACTGAGAAAAGATGGCAAAAAAATAATATGAAACAAAATGAAAGATGAAAATGAAAGAGATGCGGCAAGAATATTAAAAGAGAGGAAAAAATTGAACAAGGACTAAATCAAATATTTGGAATTCACTGACAATGAACGGTTCATAAGATAGAATAACTTTTTTGCACTGTTTGCTGTAGTAATGCAGAATTGTGTATGTTCTCAGATAGAATATTTTTGTGGGCACTGAAGTGCAGGAAATGAGTGTGCGTAAAAAATAACTTAACAAAAACACCTGAGAGTGGATGAAAATGGAGAAGAAAGAAATGAAGAAAAAGAAAAAAAAAGAGTAAAAAGAAAGAATGAAAAGAGAACGATAGACAAGTTTAAGAAATAAAATACATTTAGCTCAGAAATATGAAGGGATGAAGTTGGAAACTGAAGAATGTTGTGTAAGGAAAGAGGTAATAATAGTGTAATAAAATAAAATGGTGTAGAGAGAAAGAGAGAAGTAAAAAGGGTAAAGCATCTAAGAGAGAGAAAGAAGAAAAGAGAAGGAAAATACCAGAGAATTAAACAAAGAAAAATCCTGAGAAGAAAGGGGCACTAAGAGAACAACAGCGAATAAGGAAAGAAACAAGAGTAAGGTAGAAATCTGTAAAAAAAAAAAAAAGCTGAGAAGAAAAAAGAGGGCAAAAGGGAGATAAAAAAAATAAAAACAGATAATGAAAAATTAATATAAAGAAACAGGAAAAAGAGAAAAGAGAAACTGATGATTGAATGACTAAAAGAAACCAAGTAGAGAAGGGGATACAGAACCAGAGACACAGAGAAAGAAGAAAATGTCGAGCAATAGAGGAACAGAAAGGAAGAAATCAGAGTCGAGTCGGACTGAAGTAAAGAAGCCAACAAACATGAAAATGGGGATGAGGAAGAGGCATTAAATTGCTCTCTCTGATTCCAATGCACAAGGGAGGTAAGCAGAATGGAGAACAAGCAACAGCGCTAATAGCTTAGCTGAGAATATGGTGTGCGTCAAGAGCAAGTGTTAAATTCAGCAGAACTGGAAACAGAATCCTGAACCTGATCTACCAAAACTAAAATTGGAGCCAGAAATATGGAGAAAACTCCAAGAAATTAAACAAAGATTAAAAATGGCAGAACTACCACCACTCAAACACATGCTTTCAGTTTCAATATTCATTCTAATGCAATACATAATAGCAAATAGCACATATGTACCCAGAAACATTTATATTAATACATGTACACCCACACATATATAATGATTGGAAACAGGAGATATTTATGAGGGGGTGCAGGTAAATTCTTGTCTTGTCCAAAAATCATTTAAAAAAAATGATGTTTGGTCATTTGGTTAGATTTTGAGAAGTGCTTTGGGCTGAGAACTTTTCAGCATTATCCCCTTCCTTTTTGTGCCGTGTCCCTTCAGGAGATAGGGGAGCACATCTCTCCACAACTTTGTAGCTCTCAGCAATGTTAGTCTCCTTTCTAGCTTTCCCAAACATATACTCACAAACATTAAAGGAAGGATACAGACATATATATTTATTCAGAAATTATAACATTAATATGTTATAATATCACGACAAAAGTAGCTATTTTGTTTCAACACTTCTTGTGTCTTGTCAAGTGATGTGGTTTATTTCAAATTGAAGGGTTTTAAAAGGTTAAAAACAAGCAAAACCCCTTTATAATCAAGGAGGCATTGTTGGATGCACAATGTGGAGCAATCAGAGTAAAGCAACTTCTGATTTGGAGAATATTTGAGCTGACTTAAAAATAATTTTGGGGGGTATTAGTATTAATATTTGATTAAATTGAGATCAGCATTATTAATTAACTACTAGATCTACTTTATTATTGTTGCGAAATTTAAAAAAAAATTTTTTAAGTTAAACAATTTATTAGATTTAGAAAGAAGAAAAAGAATGCACACATAAATAAACCTACAGACATCCACACATGGAAAAATAGGTGATTATATTCACAAACACTGGCAAACAGACACATATACAGGCACAAATTACAAAATTTTGTTTTTATCAACTTGTCTGTTAAATTTTAAAGCTCTATTTGGACACAGACTAAATTGCCACATATTGGATACAGTCAGGGCAAATTCATAACATGACCAGCCTTACCCTATACTCTTTGGGGTTTGGTTCCGTTTGGAGTATTGAATGTTTTGTTCTTGTTCCGCGGGTTTCTTTTTTTTCTCCCCATTTATCCGACGTCTTAGTACACCGGATTGTAACGGATTTAGGTTCTGTTTGTTAATGGTTTTTTCGGAGGTTTATTTTAGTATAAATTTACGGCCTGCATACTTACAGAGTCTATGTAGTTATTATTATATATATATATACTTAAAAGCATGTGATGCAATATAAGCAAAGTTGATATTAGTGAATGTTGGTTTTTTTTCTATTTTTTTTTCTTTTATTAATAATGTGCCCATAACTCTTGATACAGACATAAAACCATTCAGTTAAAAGTAAAATAAAATTCATTCTTGATAATAGCAAAAAGTATAAGCAAAAGTGATGGATAAATAAAAAATTTGAACAATTTCGATATCATTTATGTCTTGAAAAGAAAACATTTATTAGAACACATAAAAAACTACATAAAAAACTTAATCACATCACCTTGTCAGTTGTTTTTAACAAAACCTGCGCATACACACACACACACATATATACATTACCAGCCATAATTATCAGGCCACCCCAATTTTTAAAAGAAATAATGTATTTCATACTATTTTTAAGTGGATAATTCTACATGAAAATAAAATGGTTCTTTTGTTATTATTTGCAAAATTTTACAAGGCAAGGAAGCAAAAATGAACTTGTCCAAATCCCCCTAAATTTGTTTCATTCTTTCATTGATGATACTGCAATATAGGTAATTATTAAATATTTATGAATTCATTTGATGCACATATTATTGTGCAGTATTAACAAAAGCGCCATTCTATTTTCATTTACAATTATTCACTTGGCAATAGATACTAAAAAATAAATTGAAATACATCTTTTTTTAAAACACTTGGCTGGCCTAATAATTATGGCCAGTAGTGTGTGTGTTTGTGTGTGTGTGTGTGTGTGTATATATATATATAAACTGAGTGATAACATATAGATACTAACATACATTTAAACTAACACACAAGCATCAAACATTTGGTAACATATGTATAACTATGTTACGAGCACATGTATATACACAGAAAGGTAAGTAAATTAAGGAATAAATCCAGATGTTTAAAACAAAAATAAAATATATATGTATATGTATACGTATGCTTGAAAGTTAAGGCTTAGAATTATGTTGATAATTGAGAAGGTATTATGGAAGGTAAGATTATGGCATTTGAGGTTGGTTAACTATCTGAATTCAGTTCTTATGGTAAATGAGCCCTACTTCAAACTACAGAGCCAGATTGATTTTCAACAAAATTGGTAAAGTGAAACGAAGAAGATATTAAATAAAGTGATATCAACAAGGTCTGTATCAAATACTATAAACCCCTCCCCAACTCATATTCCATTTAATCCACAAATGATACGTAATATGCATCCGAGGCAAATACTGTCATCATAATAATGTTTTTTTTAAGTTTTGTGAGAAGAAGGATTCAGTAACCTCATCTCTTTCTTCAATTATCTTGTATCCACCTTGAATGCATTTTCATATATTTGTTAATATCTTTTTTCCTTGATTCTGCTGGCTGTAAATTTAAAAAAAAAAAGTTCATTCATAAAGGAAAGAAAAGAAAATACCTTTAGAAAAATAAGAGACATGCGAGAAAAAAAATCATTCTTGATGTTAGTGAAGACTTTTATAACACTTTAATGTTTTTTTTTTTTAATCATATCACCCCAAGCAAGGTGAAAACGCCACTGATGTGCAGGGGGCTACGTAAGAGTGAAAAGATTGGAAAAGAGAAAAACCGGAAACCACAACCTAAACAGAAAACAAGGGATAAGCCTCTTCACCTGTTCAATAGATGTGGGTGAAGTGTGAACCAGGCAATAGTTTAGTCTATCAACTCCAATCGAAAAAAAAAATAAAATAAAAAAAAAGAGTGAAAAGATTGGAAAAGAGAAAAACCGGAAACCACAACCTAAACAGGAAACAAGGGATGAGCCTCTTCACCTGTTCAACAGACGTGGGTGGTGTGTGAATTGGGCGATAGTTTAGTCTATCTACTCCAATTGAAAAAAATAAAAATAAAAAAAAAATAAAAAGAGTGAAAAGATTAGAAAAGAGAAAAACCAGAAACACACCCCAAACAGGAAACAAGGGATGAGCCTTTTCACCTCTTCAATAGACGTGGGTGGAATGTGAACCATGCAATAGATAGATCTATCTACTCCAATTGAAAAAACAAAAAAACAAAGTGAGAAGATTGGAAAAGAGAAAGTCGGAAACCACATTCTAAACAAGGAACAAGGGATGAGCCTCTTCACATGTTCAATAGACATGGGTGGAGTGTGAACCGGGCGATAGTTTAGTCTATCTACTCCAAATGAAAAAAAATAAAATAAAATAAAAAAAAAAGAGTGAAAAGGTTGGTATTAAGAAAGTATCAATTTGCTTACATACTTATAGTTTTATGGAAATTTATGGACTGGTGGCTCTGATATTTGAGCACTAGTTTTGCATGCCATCTTAATAAGACATGTTATCAAAGCTCTAAGTTTTCATTTAATTGTCGAAGCACAAATATATAACAGCTTTTAGCCAATGATAAATCTCAAATTGATAACATTTATAAATGTCAAAGACTTGATACAAAGTTTGATTGGTTCATATATAAATACACTGGCATCTGTAGTGTTTATTCAAGTTGGTGGGGCCAGAGATATCCCCACACAACAAAGCTAACAAATTGTACATTGTCAGGGCAAAAGCTTATTATTTTCAGGGTAACTTGAAAAAAAAATGTAGGCAAATCTGTCTCTTCTACAAACATTTTTATGGATCCTGCTCTGATGAGCTTAGCTCCCCAGTGCCCCTTCTACACAAATTTACTTAAGCTACTTGACTAGCAAGTGGTGCCATCCTTTTACAATCAAAACAGTCAAATATGGCCACAGCTTTTACTCTATTAGCTTCTTTTAGCTTCTAGCCTATAGAACTCTTTTCTGTATATTGTTTCACTGATAGCTAAAATCTCCAAGAGTTTAAATGCAACATCAATTGCCATCTCTTATCTCTTTGACTCCTTCTCTCACCTTTTTTCCAACAGCCCCTGCATCTTGTTGTTCCCCATTTTTGCTCTAATTTTATGTAACTCTCTTCACACCTGTATTCCCATCCTTTTCTTATCTATTCTCTGACATCACCTGTTATCTGTTCTTTTTATTCTTTGCTCTCCACTCATGTAGCCTCCTGCACACCAGTAGCAGTACAGCCTTGCTTGGTGTAAAATTATTATAAAAAAGAAAATATTCCTTCTGTTCCATCAGTTTAAAATTTCCTTGAATAACTTGTCACTGTTTTCCAACAGATGGCATTCCCAGAACTGCATGTCATTTCAGATGGTAATGCATCTATGAGGAATGGTAATGCATCTATGAGGAAGTACTATTAGCAAGCTTGAAATTCAGTGTATGTCATTTTGCCAAAATGTAAACAACTTTCTTTTTCATAGTGCCACACAAGTCAGATTTTGTGCCAAAGAAATTGTATTTGTGAGGAATTTTATTGCTCTACTATATTCAGAAGATTTCTGCAGCTGAAGTGCACAGAATTCTTGTTGAGACTTACAGAAACCATACTCTGTCAGAAACAACAACATGCATAGATTGGTTTAGATGCTTAAAAAATAATAATTTTGATGTTGAAGATAAAGAATGGTCTGGTGTACTGAAAAAGTTTGAAGGCAAAGAATTGGAGACATTGCTTTGTAAAGACACATGTCAGTTGCAAGCTTAAATTGCAGAATCATTAGGAGTTGATCACACAATTGTTTTAAAATGTTTGAAAATATTAGGAATGATTCAAAGAAAGGACATTAAGTGCTGTACAAGTTGAAGCGAAAAAATGTTGAATGGCATCTTTTTTTCACATGAGAACAGCTGTTTAAACCCTAAGCATTGAAAACTGTGGGGTAAGACCAGCCATGCATCAATGTCAGTGGCAAAGCTGAATATCTATGATTTGAAGGTTCTTCTCTGCATTTGAATCAGCTGGGCATAGTTTATTAAGAGCTGCTCAAACCAACTGAAACCATCATGGAAGACTGCTATCAATTACAATTGATGTGTTTGAGCTGAGAATTGTAAAACAAAAAAAAATGGCCACTATATGAACAGAGACATGTCAAATTGATTTTGCAACATGACAGCACTAGACCAACTATGAAACACTTAAATTGAAAGTCATACCTTGCTCACCATATTTCCCAGACATTGCCCCATCTGATTATCACTTGTTTTGATTGATGGCACATGGTCTGGCTTATCAGCACTTTCATTCTTATGAAGATGCTAAAAAACAGGTTGACTTGTAGTTAACCTCAAAAAAACGCTTTGTTTTTTTTCTAATGTAGAAAGATGGAAGAAAGTAGTGGCTAGCAGTGGGCAATGCTTTCAGTGACATGTTTCTTACTAATTTTTGTAAATAAAACATTACTTTTCATGAAAAATCAGTGAGAACTTATTCAAGAGTGCGATGGATAAATTGACGTCTAAATAATGCAAAAAGAAAATAACACTAACATCTCATTTTAATAGAAATATTTACCAAAATTATAGAAAAATACCTTGAAATAAAAGTTACCATTAGCTTTAACCATGGCCTGCAGATGATGTTGAAATCTTCTGCATCTCTTCAGGATGGTCTCATTGTTTAAGTTGGTGAATGTTGCTATAATCCTTGCCTTTAGTTCATTTTTTGTGTGACATAGAATTCTGTTGGTCTCTTGCTCTATTGTGCTCCATACAAAATAATCAAGAAAGTTACAGTTTGGGGAGTTAGGTGGCCCGATGTAAGGGGTGATGTGGTTGCAGTAATTGTCTGACTGGGTTCTTCTGCTTCTGTGGCATAGTCAGTCAGTCAGTTAAGTGTCATACATGATACACGCTTGGGTAAACCTGTCTCGAAAGAGACATGACTGACTGGGCAGAAGATTATCACGAAGTAGGTTGCCATTGCTTTCTGCGGTAGACTGGTTGTCGACCAAGGCTATAGAACCCAATCAGTCCTGTTATTTAATCCATAACTGGAAGGAATAGACAAATTAATACCTTTCCCAAGGGTATTTGAGCATAAGTGAATGCAATGAATTCAACTGGAATTCGAACTCAGCTCCCCGATTCTCAAGCCAATATCCAATGCACCACAACCCACATCCCTGTGGCATAGTACAAAGTCCTATTGCCAGACAAAGTCTTTCAGCAGCCACTCTCTTAACCCAGGGCAACCCAACATCCTAAAGGTACTGGATGTAGGCCACCATATTGATTCTGAGGCCCTCTTCAACAAATTCAGTACAGTGAGTTTTCTGAGCTTGCTTTCATAACCATAATAACCATCATTCAACTTTTTCTGAATCCTAACCCTGAAGTGTTTGTATATATATATATATATATATATATACCCTGAAGTGTTTCTATTGGAACTTCTGGTAAACATACCAAGCAGTACAGCATGAGATTTCTAAAATTTCTGGCTGAGTGAATTGTGTCATGCTGCTATTTTTTGACAGATGGTGCTCACCTGGCCCTACTATACAATGCATCAACAAAATCAAAAACAAACAATGCGTATGCATGAAATTAAAAATATCATATAAGTTGTGCTTCTTGTAAGGAAAACAATACACACACACATCATCATCAGTGGCATTACTGCCTTGCTTGGGGTGATATGATTTAAAAAAATATTTACGTTTTATTGTTTATTGTTTTGTTCTCATACTTTCAACCATCTCAGTCATTTTCAAGAACCAATGTAGTATCTGTGTAGTAGTTAGAATATTTTTGTCTTTGTCTACAATGCAGAAAAATGCCTGTATATATATATATATATATATATATATAGCATAATGATAATCCACGTATACTGCCTTAATATGTATAAGAAAAACTACTAAATATGTATAGACTACTTAATATGTATAGGAAAAACTACTAAAAAGTTGTAAGTTAAAAATGTTTTTTTAACAGTATTTATTTATTTCTATTATATATATATAGATATTTTGTCATATATACTGACCCGGTAGACTAGCCCTTTGAAGAGTCAAACCACAGCCTCACCATGCTAGGTATGGTTTCCATGTCAAATAAAAAATCTTGTTGGGCTGTGACACTCTCTGTAACTGAGAGGGTTAAAGAACACTGGATCAGACAGTAGTTTCTTTTAGAAAGAAGAAGACAGGTTTGAAATCTTCCAGAGAGCATGTTTTCTTTATTAAGTTTTTTGAGTATGTCAGCTATTAGACATAATTTAAACTATTGATAAAAGCAGGATTTTTACTCAAACATGATTAGCAATCTTTCTCTCAGTGTATTTGTGTGCGAAGAGAGATCAATAGTTGTTTCAGTTCAGAGATCAAGTGATTTTAGACATACACATCTATATCTTAGTTTTCAATATACAAAGACAAATGAATGAACCCAAAGCCTAACATGGATATTAGCTAAATTCTGATCTGAAATTTTAATATATAATGTTTGGTCTATAATGGAAAAGCAATAGATGGTCTGGGTTAACAAAAAAAAATATACTTTCTTCATCATAAGGCCATGTAAGAACTTTTGAATTCTGTTAAGGCTGAATAGTAAGCAGCTTTAGCACAGATCTGTTAGCAATTCTCTATTTTTTGTTTAATATAATTCTTGCAAAGAAATCATGGTAGGAAGAGTCAGGTACTTTCTGGAGCGGTACAAGGAACCATCATGTTTTTCCACCATCTTTATTGATAACATGAATATATGAGTTCCACTTGAAGTCTGGAGTGAGCTTTATAATTTATATATAATTACGATTAAGTAAAACTATAACTCAATGACAGCACAGTGAACTGTCGTGAGCATGTTTGAGAAGAACTTTATATGTTACCAAACACATGTTGAAACATGTTTCCATCTTTGTTATTAATGTCATCACAAGTTAAGACAACTTATCAATCAACTTTTGTATTTACATTAATACATATTTAGATCTTTGCATTTTTTCAAAATCTAAAAAATAAATGACAGTATTGTATTATGCATGTAAAGTATATGATTAAAAAAGTGATTCTTGGTGATGCTCTAAAAGTGACCATATTTTAATATTTAGAAATTGATTGTCATGCAAATAAAATAAAGGCTTGAAATAAAAGAGACATTGACACCCCAAAAAGTGAGACACTGAGTCATGCATATAAAGTATTAGCAGTATAGCCCGGCGTTGCTCAGGTGTAATGAAAGCTTTAAAACTAATCCATGGTCCTAGAGCTCAGACTCTTTGGACATTGGCACGAAAGACTAAAAACACACATACACACACAGACAAAGTTCCATTTATAAATAAGTTTAGATTTAGATAGGTATTCTTTAAAAATGTTATACATGTTGATATATAAAAATGTAATACTTATTGAAAAATAGGTACTGATTTGATACTCAAAGAAGTGATATTCATTTGACACTCTAAAAGTGATATCAATGATATAAAAATAAATGATGTTCATTTGATTTTTTTAAAAAGGGTGATACTCATACTAATGCCTAAAACAGAAATATTCATTTAATACTCTAAAAATGATATCAGTTTGCTACTAAAAATAAGACATTATATAGAGGAATTGAATGTTCCTATCCTTTTAAATACATGGACACTATTGAAGTAAGGTGATCATCCTTAATCCAAACTCTCACTGCTTCTGGATGGAGAGGAATCCAGATTAGGCTTTGCCAAAAGAAAAGAGTCACATCTGGTGCAAATAAACAAGAGCTCAACCTGGCCTTAAGCAGGGTCTATAGGATATTATTTTGCTGAGCTTATGGGCTCAGAATCCTCGCTTTAATTGACTTAGTGTCTCATCCAACTCAGGTTTCCACCCTAGTGGGGAGGTGGTAGATACTGAGTTATCATTCTGAGGAAAATTCTCTTGGTCAACTCTCTGCTTCAGGGTAGAAAGAAACCCAAACAAGGCTCTACTAAAGGGTAGAGTCTCATCTGGGTTAAATGGACAAGAGCCCAACCTGGCCTTAAGAAAAGTCAACAAGATATCTTTGATTGAGCTTAGAATTTCCACTTTAATTGACCTTGTGTTGCATCAACCCTAGTGGGCAGGTGGTAAATACAGAGTGCTTATACTTACTAGCAGTGAATCTACTTCATGCAGTGTGCGAGACTTGTACTTGTTGATATACTATTATTCCCGACCTCCATTTTGGTGATTACTCATACAGCATGCAGTAACCTTTTAAGTTTACAACATAAAGGATATTCATTTATACAGTAAAAATTAATCCTCACATTGATACTCAAAAAAGACATAGTCATTTGATACACTAAAAATGATACTAATACTCAAAAAAAGAGATACTCATTTTATATTCTAAATGTGATATAAGTTTATAAATATAAATGATATTTATTTGATATTGTAAAGAATAATTCGTGACACTCAAATAGGTACACTCATGTTGATGATCAAAAATTGATACTTATATTAATGCTCAAAAGTTTGAAACTTAAAAGCAATACCAGTTTGATATTCATTTCACATTGTAGAAACTGATGCTAATTTGATACTCTGAAAAGTGATACTTGTCGGATACTCTAAAAAGTAAGAGGTGTTTGATAGTCAAAGAAGTTAGATTCATTTCATACTCAAAGACAGATACTTATTTGAAACTCTAAACAGTAATAGGTGTTTGATAGTCAAAGAAGTTAGATTCATTTCATACTCAAAGACAGATACTTATTTGAAACACTAAACAGTAATAGGTGTTTGATAGTCAAAGAAGTTAGATTCATTTCATACTCAAAGACAGATACTTATTTGAAACTCTAAACAGTAATAGGTGTTTGATAGTCAAAGAAGTTAGATTCATTTCATACTCAAAGACAGATACTTATTTGAAACTCTAAACAGTAATAGGTGTTTGATAGTCAAAGAAGTTAGATTCATTTCATACTCAAAGACAGATACTTATTTGAAACTCTAAACAGTAATAGGTGTTTGATAGTCAAAGAAGTTAGATTCATTTCATACTCAAAGACAGATACTTATTTGAAACACTAAACAGTAATAGGTGTTTGATAGTCAAAGAAGTTAGATTCATTTCATACTCAAAGACTGATACTTACTTTATTTGAAACTCTAAACAGTAATAGGTGTTTGATAGTCAAAGAAGTTAGATTCATTTCATACTCAAAGACAGATACTTATTTGAAACTCTAAACAGTAATAGGTGTTTGATAGTCAAAGAAGTTAGATTCATTTCATACTCAAAGACAGATACTTATTTGAAACTCTAAACAGTAATAGGTGTTTGATAGTCAAAGAAGTTAGATTCATTTCATACTCAAAGACAGATACTTATTTGAAACACTAAACAGTAATAGGTGTTTGATAGTCAAAGAAGTTAGATTCATTTCATACTCAAAGACAGATACTTATTTGAAACTCTAAACAGTAATAGGTGTTTGATAGTCAAAGAAGTTAGATTCATTTCATACTCAAAGACAGATACTTATTTGAAACTCTAAACAGTAATAGGTGTTTGATAGTCAAAGAAGTTAGATTCATTTCATACTCAAAGACAGATACTTATTTGAAACTCTAAACAGTAATAGGTGTTTGATAGTCAAAGAAGTTAGATTCATTTCATACTCAAAGACTGATACTTATTTGAAACTCTAAACAGTAATAGGTGTTTGATAGTCAAAGAAGTTAGATTCATTTCATACTCAAAGACAGATACTTATTTGATTCTCTAATATGTGATACATTGAGTCATGTATATACGATATATATTTTTAAAAGAACCTGCCGAAAAAATACTTTAAAAAAAATCTTTTACTTTTGCCTAAATTTTATTAAAATTTGAAGCCAGCAAATACGCAGAAATATTTTCACCATAAAAAAACAAGACACTGAGGTGAAATAAAATTATTTAGGATCAGACAAAAAAAAAAATGTCAAGCAAGAATAAACAGTCAAATTCATTGTTTACTTATGCCAAGATTTTCATGGATCACTGAATGAAAAAAAAGGCTTTTTTTTTTATTGCAAAAATAAATTTTTAACAATATGGTATGTTAAAAATGAGAATTTATAAAATTGTATGACTAAGCTTAAATCTATTTTCATTTAAAACCAAGTGACACAATTTAATGTGGATATACATTGTTCTGATTTGTCTCTCAATAAATGTCAATGTAAATCTCTCCCTGTCTCTTATAAGTGCAAAGAAAATAATTTTTCCTCAAATAATTAAATGATATTACTTTTCTCTACATGGGTATTTTCACATCGTTATGCTTGTATTTGTTTTTCTATCAACTGCTTATATTTTATATCACATTACACTATGTATATGAGAATATCAATGAATATATATATATATATATATATATATATAAATATCACATTACACTATGTATATAAAAATATCAATGAATATATATATTTATCTCATTACACTATGTATATGAGAATATCAATATATATATATTACATTATACTCTGTACATATGAATACATATATATATATATATATCACATTACACTATGTGTATAAGAATGTCAATGAATATATATATATATATATATATATATATATATATATATATCACATTACACTATGTGTATAAGAATGTCAATGAATATATATATATATATATATATATATATATATATATATCACATTACACTATGTGTATAAGAATATCAATGAATATATATAAATATCACATTACACTATGTATATGAGAATATATATATATATATATATATATATCACATTACACTATGTACATGAGAATATCAATGAATATATATATATATATATATATATATAAAGCACAAAGGATTTGTCACTTTAACACCAAATTTGTTGTTTTTTCAGTAGTTTTACTGATAAAGTGTATTTTGTTAAGCAGGTTTTTATTATAGACTGCTCAATATCAGAGTAGAGAAAGAGTGTTGATAAGCAAAAAAAGAATTTGCCACTTTAACTGAGCAGCTTCATGCCGACTTTGAAGTTTCATGAAAACACCGTTTTAATGTTTTCACTCATAAGAGCTGGTTTGCATGACAAGTGAAAACATCCTAACAGTGTCCTCATGAAACTTCAAAGTCAGCAATGAACCTGCTCAGTTAAAGCGACAAACTCTTTTTTTGCTTATCAACACTTTCTCTACTCCGATATTGAGCATTTTATGATAGAAACCTGCTTGCCAAAATACACTTTAGCAGTAAAACTACTGAAAAAGCAACAAGCTTGGTGCTAAACATTATTACAACTCAAAACTATATATATATATATATATATATATATATATATATGTGTGTGTGTGTGTGTGTGTGTGTGTGTGTATAGTTTTGTGAAGTAATAGATATATACATGGGAATACATACATGTATAAAAATATTATTAAGCTGTTGATAAAACAGTGCTCAATGTAATATAAACAGATCTATTTTATATATTAATAAATATGTAAATTTATTAATATATATATATGTGTGTGTGTGTTTGTGAGTATGTATATATATATGCTTTGAGAGTTTAAAGCATAAAAAGAATTCTGCAAAAAATAATGATAGAAAAATTATTTCCTTGTGTAATTATTTTGTGAGATGTAAGAAATGTCTAATAAAACAAGAAAAACTGCATAATATGATAGATGAACAGATTGATCTTTTGAGTATAATTGCATCTCTGTACATATAACAATGTCAGTGTGTGTATATATATATATATATATATATATGGCTCAGAGGTAAAATCACCAACTGACACCAATTTGGTCGAGTTTCAATCCTGAGTAAAAAGCAATTGACTGTCTAACCGTATTGATGAGCTGTGATACAGCAAAACAGATCTGTCTGCGGATGACTATATATATATATATATATATATATATATATATGCGAATGAATGCATAAACACTGCCCAATAATGATGATATCAGACATATATGTAGCAATCCTTACTGCACCAAAAAAAGGTTGCAGTAACAATATGAATATGTATATGCAGCAATCCTTTTATGCATGATTTATTAACTTTTTTCTAGTATCTTTCCATTTTTTATATTTAAAGGCTAAATGTGTAATAAAAATACATATATGCTATGTACTCACATTAAAGGATTCATACTTTGAAAGATTATTTGTGTGTACATAAATACAGGGTCCATAAAGTTTGTATGCACTTTAACAAATTTATAACTTTATCTGTATTTGTGATAGAAATAATCTGTAAAAAATGTTATAAATCAACAAGATGGAGCTCCTTTTCACTTTGCTCTGCATGTTAGACAGTTTCTAAATCAGGAATTACTTAACAGATAGATTGAAAGGGTGGGACCATTTTATTGGCATCCATGTTGGCAAGATGACTCCATTAGATTATTTTTTTATGGGGTCTTGTAAAAACAATTGTCTATGTAACCAAACCTAGTTCATTAGAAGATTTGAAAGCTAAAATAACGAATGTGATTTCAGGTATTACTGTAAATCATTTGGTAAATATTTTCCGTGAACTGCAAAATCATATTACTATTTGTATTGCTAATGATGGAGGACACGTGGAAACTTAAATAAAATTTCAATAAAACTTTAAAATATATAAATTTACTTCTTTCTCATCTTTATTACAAATTATTTCTATCACAAAATACAAACAAAGTTATAAATTTTTTAAAGTGCACACAAACTTTATGAACACCCTGTATAACAAACCCAACTGAAATTCACCTGGATTTACAAGCAGTCACTCATCTAGGTACTAACTAGGTGCTTAAGTTTGGTGACTGTACAAGAACCAGTATTTCACTGTTATATATGTATGCACATACACACCTCAACTTCCTGTTAAAGTGTTGCAGCACAACCATTACATCAACCATTTGAACTTGTGGCAACGAAGTTTAATATGTACCCATTGAACAGAACCATTCAACCATCACCAGATAAATTTAAATGTACACCAACATTATTGGTTTATGTTTTCAATATTATATGCATATTTATTGTGTATATCAAATATAATTTCAGACATGTGCTGTTATAGAATACAACAACACTTTTGCTAAGAAAGGGGTATATACAGGGTGTCTGTTGTAACCCTGTTTTAAGGGGTCACAAATAAAAACAAGAATATGGGATTAGTGTAAACAATGTGAATTACAAAATATGGTAAAGGTACAAGATACCAGCTTGTTTGTCTAGCTGACGAGCAAACGGTGTTGGATATCACAAAGTCACTCTATGATTGTCTGACTCATACCAGACTGGTGCTTTCACTGATGGCTACTAGTCACATAGTATATATGTGAAGGTTGGGTTAATCCATTACCATGTTAATGGGTAGGTCTGCCACAACAGTATCCATAAAGTTGAACATTAAAAAATTTATAACTTTATTTGTATTTGCAAGAGAATAATTTGCAAATGGACTTTATGTACATGCTATATTTCTTACTCTTCTAAATGTTATTTTGTGAATATCGAATATTTGAGTAGATACATAGTTTGTTTCTTTTTAAACAATGGGAATTATGTCTACTGGCCTGCATATTCAAGAAACTTAATAAAGAAAATTTGCACTCTTGCAGGGTTTCAACTTGTGTCCTCCTTTGTCAAAAAAACTAGTCTGATTTGGTATGTTTTTGATCATTTACTGTACACTGGATTTTCCTACAAAAGGGGACACAGATTCAAATCCTGCTGAAGAACAAATTTTCTTCATTTTGTCTCTTGAAAGCACAGACTGCTAAATGGAATTCACACTAGGTTTTTGCAAAAAAAAAAAAAAAAAAAAAAGAAAGAAACAGGGAATCTACTCAGATGTAGTTATTGACCAAATAATACTTGAATTAGCAAGAAATAATGTTGAATAATAAATCCATTGATTCTCTCTCTCTATATATATATATATCAAAACCAAAAATGGCATGTAGGTAAAATCCTCAAAAAGATCCTATTAATATTAATCTCATTAATATTCAAAATGATCCTGGTAGAGGGCTATATGTAAATAGTATTATTTATTTACAGAGCCAAATATGTATATTTTTAAATAAAACTCTGAAAATAAAATATGTTGTATGGCCATTTCAGCAAGGAAAAATCTCCCTTCTTCACTTTCAAAATTTCATTTATTATGCAAATAGAGTACAAAATTGATTTACTGGAAGTATACTCAAAAAGAAATTCATTCCCGGAAGTTTACATGAAAGAAGAAAAAAATAAAAAATTATTAGGAAGAATAATGGAAAGAGTGTTAAAATAGAGAGTAAATTTTGTTAGAAGGTTGTTGTCTAAACATACTGCATATTTAATTTTCAAAGTTTTATTAGAAAATATAAAACACAGAAAGAGAGAGGAGGGGTACGATAGATATATCATTGTTTAAATTATGCAGAAAGGAAAATAATACTGACATCTCATTTTAACAGATATGTTTACCAAACTTATACAAAAATATCTTGAAATACTAAAGAGTAAATTTATTCAATAAAACAGCCATTGGCTTCAACCACAGCCTCTGATGATTCTGGAATCTTCTGCATTGCTTTTGAAAAATCCCTTTCTTTAAGTTAGTGAATGCTGCCATAATCTTTGCCTTCAGTTCATCGGTTTTTTTTAATAAGGAGTTTTGTTAGTTTTTCACTCTATTGTGCCCTACACATAATAATCAAAATGACTTCAGTCTGGAGAGTTAAGTGGCCACATGTAAGGGGTGATGTGGTTGCAGAAATAGTGTGACAGGGATGGCTGGATTCTCCTACTTGTAAGACATGATGCAGAGTCCTGTTGGCAAACATAGGGTCTTCCAGCAGCCACTCTCTTGACCCACAGCAGCACTACTTCTACAAAGTTTTTGATGTCAGCCTCTGTGTTGAGTCTACAGGCCTAATGAATGGAGGCATAACATCACCATCATTAGTGATAACTCCAAACACCTTCATAATTATCCAACTCTTTCCGAATCTGCTGCACTGTCCTCAGATTGACACCCAAACACTTTGATATGTTCGTACTGAAGCTTCCATCATGAATGCCAACCAGTACAGCATGCTCTTTCTGGCAGAGTGAATTGCGTCATGGTGCACATTTTCTTAGTGCCTAACTGATCCTATGCAGTTAACAAAATCAAATACATAAAACATGCATGTGTGAAACTAAAAATATAAATATATATATATATATGTAGTCATCCGTAGACAGATCTGTTTCACTGTATCACAGCTCATCAGTACGGTTAGACTCTGATTGCTTTTAACCCAGGATTGAAACCCGACTGAATTGGCGTCAGTTGGCGATTCTACCTCTGGGCTATAGGTGCTCAGTAGAAGAAGGCAGACTTTTTAGCATGTATATTATCATTATACATGCCCAATAGCCAGAGTGCTCTAATTCATTACTGAATGAGCGATGCACATAGATATGTGCGCCTATAGCTTAGGGAGTAGCGACTCCGACTGACACCAAATTGGTTGAGTTTTGATTCCGGCCAGAAGTAAGTGTATGTGTCTAGCCACACTGATGTGCTGTGATACAGCAAAACAGGCTTGTATGTGGATGACTAATATATTATGCTCTCATTACGATTGAGCTCTCTAGAGAAGAAAATTTTAAAAACAGTTTCCACTTTGGCTATATAAGCGTGACTCTTCAAAAATAAATTGAGTTCTTTCAGTGACTGGCATGTGTATACACTGCTTATATACAACATGTTAAAATTTCCCTTCTCTGATTCCATGCACCTATGGCTTAGGGCATTGTGACTCCGACTGACACCAAATTGGTCGAGTTTCAATCCTGGCCAGAAGCAAGTGTATGTGTCTAGCCATACTGATGTGCAGTGATACAGCAAAACAGCCTTGTATGTGGATGACTAATATAAGTATTTAGTTTTTGGTCCTAATTAAGCTAGACCCATACACAGTTGTATTAAAAAATGTTCAATAAAATTGTATTGTAGAACTTTTGAATATTTTTTATTTGAAAACCAGTTATAATCAACCCAGGTTTGTACCTTTTGGTGTGTTAGAATCATACAATCATGGATGAAAATGTTATAAAACCTTTAATTAACCTCTCCTGACTTTGAAAATTGCATGTTCCAAAAAAAATCATTGTTACATGAGTGTTTAAAAAAAAAAGCAGTAAAATTAATTACTGTAAATCGACACTGAAAGGTAGAAACCTAGGTTGTGTAATAACTCATTTACTAATGAAATATAATTTAAAATTTGTGTATTTAGGCAGCAAATTTTCTTTCAAACATGTCAGATTAAAAAAACAGTATACATTATGTCTGCTTATTTTTAATAAAATCCGTTCATACTCACGGATACTCTTTCATGTATTGAAACTGAAATATGTCAGAAATAAGCTGTAATATTGACAGATGTTATTATCATTCATTTTTCAAGGAACTCAAGTACTTTCAACCTCTTTCCAAGATCATAACTCACAGTGCTGAAGATGACCTTGGATTTACTTGGTTGAAAGTACTTGGGTACCTTGAAAAATGAATGATAATAACATCTGTCAATGTTACAGCTTATTTCTGACATCTTTCAATTGTAATACACAAAATATTATCCAGGAGTATGAACGGATTTTATTAAAAATAATCAGATATAATGTTTGCAATTTATTTAATCTATTAAAGATTAATTTATTTAATCTGACTATATATATATATATATATATATATATATGGAATTCTGTTCTGCATACTTGCTTTCCTAACAATTACAATCTCCAAGAATTTAAATGTGAAGTCAAAAGTCATCTCTTCTCACACTAACTTACATCCTCTCTCTCATGATTTTCTACATCCACCCCACTCTTATCAGTACTCTCTTCCCTCTCCTATTCTCTTTCTGACACCTCCTGCAACCTCTCACGCTATATAACATTCCTCCTATGTAATCCCCTGCACAACAGTGGCAGTAAAATGCCTTGCTTGGGGCGATACAATTAAGAAAAAACAAATATACAAGCAATTCATAAAATATATATATATAAGGAATTCATAAAATATTTTAAAATAATATATATTATTTATATATAAAATAATATATATTAAAATAATATATTATTTATATATATTTAAAATATATATATATTAATTCATAAAATACATATATATTTTAAAATAAAAAATATATAAGGAATTCATAAAAATAATTGAAAAAGAAGTAAGGATGTGTTTTCTCACCTGATCAACTTTGAAAAACAAAATAATCTTAAGAGAACTAGAAGACTTACACAGATTTATTGGCAGATATAATCTTAACAATGTTAGATGCACATATAACACTGTGTTGGTGACAGATGCAGAAAGAAAAGTGAAAGAATTATTAGACAAATTAGTCAAGAAAGTGATAAGAAAGGACTAGAAATAAACTGCAAAAAAACCGAATGCATGGTCATCAGTAAAAAAAGGGCAGCCCAATATGCCAAATACAGGTCAGGGATACTAAAATCAAGCAGATACAAAAATTTAAATACCTGGGAAGTGTTAAGACGGAAAGTGAAACACAGAGATCCGAAGGCAAATTGGCATGGCAAAGGAAGCATTCCAGAAGTTGAGTAAAGTATAAAGAAACAGGACAATTTCACTAGAAACAAGGAAGAGAGTACTGGATTGCTATGTGATGTCAGGTCTTCAATATGGCAGTGATTGCTGGACAATATCATCAAAGATGAAGGAAAAACTTGAAGCAACTGAAATGTGGTTCTACAGAAGGATGCTGTGAATATCATGGATCGAGCATGTGAGCAATGATAAAGTCCTTGAAAGGATGGAAACAAAAAGAAAATTAATACTGAGCATCAGGAAGAGACAACCAAAGTTCCTGGGACATGCAATGAGGAAAGAAGGCTTGGAGAACATGATACTAACAAGCCAGATATGGGAAAAAAGAGACAGGGGAAAGTAACGGATAACATATTTGAAGAACCTAATCAGGTGGATGATGGAACAAGGGTTGCATGGTGTAACAGGAGAAGGCGTGCTAAGAGCCACCAGGGATAGAGAGATGTGAAAAGCCATGATCGCCTTCGTCCTGAAGGGACAGGGCACATAGAAGAAGAAGAAAGCAAGAAGGGAAGACTAATCATTAACTGTAAAAAACAGAAAACATGATTGTCAGCAAAAGAGACCGTCCATTTTCTCTTTACTTCCTACGTTCTCTTCTTAAATCTATACCATCTACTGTATTCAGTAACCATATACTTGACTGCCTTTTGAGCCTTGTGTTGGGTCAACATTAGTGAAAAGAAATTTACAATAAAAACAGATATTCTGTCTCATAACATTCTGTTGTACTGCCAAGGAGGATACAATACATAGAAAAAGTGTGCTGCAGCATCATTCAGCACAATATTTGGTGCTAAACAGATATACACACATCAGTACAATAGTTAGAATAACAGACAAAACAAAACTTACAACACAGAGAGGAGGGGTTTAGATTGCAATAGTCACCAAAGTAATCAGTTTGAATTTTATTCAAATGACACTCAAATATTATACCTCAAATGCTGCTATTCTTTTCTTAAATAGACCATTTTAGTCCATAGGTTATTCCTTTATTGAGAATGCTGCAGGGGTGTCAGCCACTCTACAGCACATTCATTATAATATATTGTTATAATCCTTTCAGTTTATCATCAACTAGCAGTATAGTCCAGCATTGCTCAGGTCTAATGAAAGCTTTAAAACTCATCCATGGTCTTGGAGCTCAGACTCTTTGGACATTGGCACAAAAGACTAAAAAGCAATAGTTGTTTCCAGTTAAAGCGAAACCGTAGACTGAAAGAAAAATGAATGGATGTAAGTCAAATTTTGATTTCCTGGTATCGATATCAAATTTTCTGCACTACTCTAAGAACTGCAACCTTGAAACTTCTGAATATCATTTCTAATGTCTTTGTCTATGAGTGTATCAAATTTGATTAAAATCAGATCACTCCTTCTATAACCCGATTTTTTCGATGATTGATTTTCAATATTTATCAAGAGTGCCTTGACACAAAACCTAGCTATGAACACTCGCAGATGCTTATAGTACAACTGTGTAAATTTTCAAGAAAATCGGTTCAGCCATTTTGGAGTCTATAGGTAACAGACACACACAAAGTTTCATTTATAAATAAGTTTAGATATTTCAATGTTTCTATTCAATTATTGTTGTTTAATATCATCCTGTTCCCACTTTCGCATGGTCTTTTGAGTAGGAGTGAAGATTTCCTTCATGTTTTTGGATTGGGTTTACAAATCCTTCTAAAATCTTTTCCTTATGTAACTCTCTACATTATGTACCTCTTAAACTTTGAACAGCATGTATATCATTGCATAATAATTATGTTTTATCCTTACTTGTGCCTAATAAGATTTCTCATAAGGATGAATCTCCTATCTTTCACATAATATTTCTCATAGTACATTGTCATAATTATCCTATTTTATTATTAGTTATTGTAAATCTCATATTGTGCTTAATAAGATCTGCAGCAATAACAAACCATCTTCATATAAAATTTATTATAGTATATGAGTGGGCCTGTATCATAAATAACGGCAAAAATATCAATATCTTTATGACATTTAAAATGATGGCAACATATATATTGATGTACTGACTACTGAGTATCTTAAATTAAGACATAAGAAAAAAAAAACAAAATCCAAACCACCAAGTGGGACAGGAGGGAAATATTATATATATATATATATATATATATATATATAATATTTATTCAGAAATTATAACATAAATATGTTATAATATCACTACAAAAGTAGCTATTTTGTTTCAACATTACTTGTGTCTAATCAAGATAAAATAGCACTTTTGTAGTGATATTATAACATATTTATGTTATAATTTCTGAATAAATATTATTAGCTCTGCTTTGTATTGAGCACTTTTTTAAAAATAGTGTTGGTTTAAATACGGAATATTGTTCCATCCATGTCTACCTTACACTTGCATATATATAAATACACAATGGTCTTTATTATAATAGAGAGTATATATATGTATATATATATATATATATATATATATATATTCTTCAATATACAACATAATTATTACAAAAAATTAAAATAATAAGGAACTGTAAAAGAGCAAACACAGAGGTTTAATAACTGGTAGCAAAGAGAATGAACTGAGCCAATGCTACCTCAATATTGTCTCTCTCTTTCTCTCTCTTCATGAGCATGACATGAAGAAAATGTATGTGTGTATATATATATAATGTTATAATTGTGGAAAGTGCTGTGATGACTCTATATGTGTGTGTTAATTAATTATATTATTTTTAAGTGTTTTTCTATAAAATTGCAGGCTCTCAGGTAAATTTCAAAATTCCTTTCTTCTGGTAAGTCTTGTGCAATAAATATTGAATCATATCAAAGAACAACTCATAGGAAAGACATTTCTTCTACTCATTGATTCAGATTATCAATTTCATTGGTTTCTTAGACTATGTTCAGATGTATATGTGCATTTATTTGTTGATTACAATAAAACTTCAAAGTCTGTTGAGTTATTTTGGTTGTCTAAGAACTTGAAATGATTTCTTAATATCTGAATCTACTTTAGTCAAATTTTCAGGTCTTCAATTGTTTAATATTTTCTTTTCTTTTTCATTTCTTACCAAGCAAGGTGACTAAAACACAATGAAGATACATTATTGAGATTATTTCTCTATTGTATTTACAATTGTTATAATTTTGTATGATTAATTAAATTTAAATAACTAATATAAAATGTAAGTCATGTAAAATAGCTTCCATCTTAGCCTGCTGCATTCAATTTGCACAAATCTACTTTAGAAAGACATCAATCTCTTTTCCTACCAGCTATGGATAAAATCAATGGACTCTCTAGCTTTGCCTAGCATTTAGTCTAAGAAAAGAAAACTCTAAATTCTAAACCATGACGAAGACAATGGGAAACCATTCTACTACATCATGAAGATCTATGGCATCAAAGAGAAAGAAGTTTTAGTGACATTCTTCCTCTATTGCATGAAACCTTAAAATGTATATAACTAAAATATACACTCACCAGTAGACAGAAATAAATAAAAATAATCGGATTTTAATTTATAATTCAGAATGCTTTGAGTGTTATTTCCTTGTATGTTTTTATTATTATTGTGAACAAAATGCTATCCCTGCTGGTATGATGTGAGTAACCTCATATATTAAATCATGTGTAGTATAAATAAAACCAAAATAATAAAAATTCTCCCAGCACACAGTGAAAAATTTCCTGTCTGAAAAGGGATACTTCATGCCAAAAAACACCAAACTGACATTCTTCACTACAGATCCTCAAAGGGTCAAGATGTTCATTTCCTCTACTTGGCACCTTGCTTGTCATAAGATGTAGTGATTATTACATGCAACCTTAAAACAAGAAATACACACACATAAGTCTACAAAAAAAAAAAAAATCATATGATTTTAATTTAACATTTAACATGCTTTTGGTGTACATTTTATCCCATTTTGTCCATTTCACTGTTATGAATAACAATTATAACAAACAAGAAAAATATAAACAAACTGAAATTTTAAAAAGCAAGAGAAAATTTTTCTTTATTTAAATTTAAAATTAAATCACAAAAAAACATTACTAAATCATTTGTTTTACTTATGAAATTTCCATTAATTTTTATGATTTTTGCAATTCTGTATTAAATATCTAAAAAATAAATTTAAATGTACAAAGAAAAAAATTATTTAAAAAAATAAAACAAAAAAAGAGAATTATTTTATTTAAATTCTTTTTATTAGTCTTTTAAAGCATCTCTTTCCTATTGCTTGTCTCCATACCAAATCACATCCATTTTTCCCCTTTTTCTTTTCAGATATCAAATAGCAATTGGTTTAACATAAGGAGCTGATTGATACGCAACATGATATTGTATAGCCCATAAATTTTATACAATATCAGAATGGGGACAACAGGGAACCAAGGGTCATGTTCGTTCATTTTCTTTGTTATATATATATATATATACATATATATATATATATATATATATTTTCCTTAATTCTGTTTCCTGATTCATTTGTTCATTTCCTTTTCTTTCCTTCCTTTTTACATTGTTTCTTTTTTTCCATTTTGATTATTTTCTTTTCCGTTCATTTCTTTTCCTTCTTCTCTTCTTGTTATAGCATTGCATTTTCTGTTCTTATTTATAATATTACATTCTTTTTAATTCATTCTTCTTTTTTTTTTTATTTATCTGCTGTTCTTTATTCCTTATTTTTTCTTTTCTTCAAATATTTCATTTCCCACATCACTATTTCTTTCTCTTGATCTCATAACTCTTTCTGGACGAACAAAAACATAATAATGAGATTTGAATAAAATAAATTTTTGGATGTCTGTTGACACAAGTAATAGTTGTTTATTTTCAAGAAGTTCATATTTCATGAGTATAATTCCACTAAGCAATACCAATTGTCTGTGAATATGTGATAGGCACAGGAGGTACTATCAAACAAAAAAAAAATAAACTAAGGGTAAAAGAAACCAAAAATTCCTAACTGAAAAAAGTCTTATGAATTTGTTTTTAATCTAAAACCAAAAATAAAACAAATAAAAAGCAAATATTTTCAGTAAAGAAAATAAAGAAATAAGGTCCTATTATGAAATTCTAATCATCACTTTCAGTTTTTATACTTGCAAATTAATTCTGCTATGAAAATGGATACCAGTTTTTATGTTACTTCTTCTGAAGAAAACGTACAAGATTTTTGTCTTCTATATGCCATATCCCTTTAGGACGTGGCTGATCATAGTTTGATATAACTTCCTGTCATTTGTAGCTACTGGTAATATATGTTTTTTTTTTTTGCTGTTTCTCCTAATTTGTGATAGTTTGTTAGAGACATTATTTACTACTTTCCTCTACTACTCGTGCCTTCTGTATATCCTGTGACTGTCAAATTCTTGAAGACGATTTCTCATCCTGCGTCCTAGAAATTTAAATTCTTACTTTCTGATTCCAAACTGATGCACACATTTTGTTTCCAATGTCTCTTCCCTTGTTCCCTGTTTAGGATGTGGTTTCCGGCTTTCTCTCTTCCAACCTTTTCACTCTTTTCTTTTTTTTCTTTTTTCAATTGGAGTAGATAGACTAAACTATTGCCCGGTTCCCACTCCACCCTCGTCTATTGAACAGGTGTAGAGGCTCATCCCTTGTTCCCTGTATAGGATGTGGTTTCCAGTTTTCTCTTTCCCAATCTTTTCACTCTTACGTAGCCCCCTGCACATCAGTGGCATTACCGCCTTGCTCAGGGTGATATGATTAAAAAAATAAACTGATATTCCAGCAAGAATAGAATTTTAAGATAACAAATTCTTCATGTGACAGCCAAAGAAATTGGCATTTTGCATGTGAAAGACTTATCTCTTATTTTACTTACATAAAAACTTTGCAATATCTCTTGAAATAGATGCAAATGTCAATAAGGTTCTTAAGTATAAACAAAAATTTATATTAATTCAAGAGAAAAGAGAACTGCTAAAAAAAACTTGACAGTTGAAACTAGGTTGTGGTCTAGGTTGGTTAATCTAACAACATATCAACCGATGTAAGGTTATTTCATGTTCACTATGAGTCTTATATAACACAAAACATAATGAATTGATAGAAAAGTAGACACAGGTTTTTTTTAATCATTTCACCCAAGCAAGGTGAGACCACCACTAATTTGTTACAGTGAGAGAACAAAAACAGAGTACAAGCGGCATCAAAGAAAGTATAAAAAATGGATGGGATTCAAGAAGATAGAAGATGGTAACTGATTTTGCATTTAAACTTTTGGAGATTGTGGCTAACAGAGGAGCAAGTAAATGGAAGTATGTTCCACAGGTAGGAAGTGTGAGAAAAGAAACTGTTAGAATAGAAGAGGTAGTTATGTTTTACTATTTTAATGGTAAAAGGGAGGAATCTTGATGCCTATCACAATGAACTAATACAAATATAGATACAGTTTTTTTTATTATTATTCTTAGTCATTACACTCCAAGCAAAGTGGTACCAGCACTAGTGTTCAGGAAGTTAGAAGAGGTGGTTACATTTAACTATTTAAAATATATGGAATTACTTTGACAGTTATTTATGACAAAAATAAAAATTATATAAATAAATGGGAGAAAAATATGAAAACTGATGAAAAAGAATAGTGATGATAAAATGGCGGTAAATTTTCATTTTAAATCCTGTTGCTTTTCCCCTTCAAATTTATTCAAAATAGCATTATCTCTGTGCAAATGTATATGCTCAACTCAAATCAAGTGTTAGTTATTAAAAAAACTTACCTTTTTTATCTAGATATCCATAAAAAAACGAACTATATCTTGCACTTTTTCTCTCCCATAACTCTTACGAAGTCATGTAATTAACTGCAGAATGGCGGACTGCGTAATGTAACTAATTTTGGCACATTTTTGCTCTATTTTTCTTCATTTACTGATACTTCCAATGATGTACTTCTGGGAATTAAAGTAATGTGCTATTGTATTTCTATGCTTATTGCTCTCAAAACAGGAAGTACATTGCCGGAAGTTTCAGTAAAGGACGAAATTCAACAGAAAATTGTTTCCTATGTAGAATGTCATTCTGCAGTTAATTACATGACTTTGTCAGAGTTACGGGAGAGAAAAAGTGTGAAATATAGTTCGTTTTTTTCTGAGCTTTCAAAGCAAAAAAGGTAAGTTCCTTCAATAACTAATTGTTTATTTGAGTTCAGCATATACATTTGCACAGAAATAATGCTATTTTGGAGAAATTTGAAGGGGGAAAAGCCATCAGTACCTAAAACGAAAATTTACCAAAATGGCAACTCAAATATGTGATATAGAATTTTCTGAACTTGAGATGATCTGAAAAATTGTTAATACAGCAAAGCTTTGAAAACTCAGGCATCAGAAAAGTATTGTATTTTTATGAAATGTTTTGTGGCTGGCATAGTTTCTTTATGGCTAGCAGAGGTAAATTAGTAAAACCATATTTGCATTAATGCTGTTTTCAAACAGATATGTGATGAAATCAAGGTTTAGTGTTTCAGCTTAGAAGATGACTGTGGTGTGTTAAGACTGTTATAAAATGAGATGAATGTAGAAATGATTTTGAAGAGAAATCATATATTTTTCAAAATAAAATTTTGTAAAATTAAACAAGATACAAAAACAATAAATATACAGTTGCATATAAAATGTGCATGTCTTTATTCTACCCATAACCCCCACCACTAGACAATAAGTATTTGTTGTGCTACTTTTATCAAAATTGTAAACTAAACAAGCCTTTAAGCAAGCTCAGTATAATTTTATAAGCATTTGATCTAACTCAGTACAATTTTACAAGCATTTGATCTAACTCAATACAATTTTTAAAAGCATTTGATCTAACTCAATACAATTTTTAAAAGCATTTGATCTAACTCAATACAATTTTTAAAAGCATTTGATCTAACTCAATACAATTTTTAAAAGCATTTGATCTAACTCAATACAATTTTTAAAAGCATTTGATCTAACTCAATACAATTTTTAAAAGCATTTGATCTAACTCAATACAATTTTTAAAAGCATTTGATCTAACTCAATACAATTTTTAAAAGCATTTGATCTAACTCAATACAATTTTTAAAAGCATTTGATCTAACTCAATACAATTTTTAAAAGCATTTGATCTAACTCAATACAATTTTTAAAAGCATTTGATCTAACTCAATACAATTTTTAAAAGCATTTGATCTAACTCAATACAATTTTTAAAAGCATTTGATCTAACTCAATACAATTTTTAAAAGCATTTGATCTAACTCAATACAATTTTTAAAAGCATTTGATCTAACTCAATACAATTTTTAAAAGCATTTGATCTAACTCAATACAATTTTTAAAAGCATTTGATCTAACTCAATACAATTTTTAAAAGCATTTGATCTAACTCAATACAATTTTTAAAAGCATTTGATCTAACTCAATACAATTTTTAAAAGCATTTGATCTAACTCAATACAATTTTTAAAAGCATTTGATCTAACTCAATACAATTTTTAAAAGCATTTGATCTAACTCAATACAATTTTTAAAAGCATTTGATCTAACTCAATACAATTTTTAAAAGCATTTGATCTAACTCAATACAATTTTTAAAAGCATTTGATCTAACTCAATACAATTTTTAAAAGCATTTGATCTAACTCAATACAATTTTTAAAAGCATTTGATCTAACTCAATACAATTTTTAAAAGCATTTGATCTAACTCAATACAATTTTTAAAAGCATTTGATCTAACTCAATACAATTTTTAAAAGCATTTGATCTAACTCAATACAATTTTACAAGCATTTGGTCAAGCTCAATACAGTCTTAAACTCTTAAAAATTTTAGGTTTGATGAAAAAAGCATTACATATATTTAAGTTAAAAATGAAAGACATTTTCTATTTTTGAAATGAACTTCATTTACTATTTTTCTTGCACTATTTTCCATCATTTTTCAAACAAATTTATTGTTCTGCCCTCTTAGAATGTTTTGCCTTTTTGAGTGAATAATTCCGTCTTTTGCTGTTTTCTGTGGTATGGAAAGACATTTCTGTAGAGAGAGGAATCAATGGTAATCTAAAATGTTCAGTGAAGATGGGGAGGGGACAATTTTTTTTTTTCACTTGCAGTCTTATCCCGATAGGATATTATAACCTTTTTCTTAACTGATTCCAAATATTTATTTTTATTTGACTGCTGAATTCAGTTGAGTTAAATGAGGACAGAACTTGTTCAAATTAATCATCCGATCCACTGAAAGAAACTCAAAATAGTTAGAATCCATACATTCTCACCATATAGACAGAAGCACTTTCTTTGGATGAAGATTAGCCTTTGAAGTAGTGCTGAAGCCTTTCACATGAGCAATCCCTGGTATCCATCATTGTTGGAAAGTATCAACTTTTGATTGTTTTGAAAATTGAATATTTCCAACATTCTAAAAACTAATTAAAACTCATACAATCCAATATATTAATTTATAAAGAAATAAATATGCAATTAATTTTTATTCATATATTTATAAACATTTAATAAATTATTAAAATATGTTAAACTATTATAAATAAATCCTTTTTATTTACCATTTTATAAAGTTTGAATTAATTGGCAATTAATCCAATAAATTATATAATAATACATTAAGCAAATAAACAATTTAATAAATAAATAATGTTTATTATTTTATTACCAATTCTCAAAAACAATGGAAAAGTATAAATTCACTTTCATATATTTAGGTTTTAATATAATTTTAATCATCAGTTTTTTAAACAATAAACATAAATCATCCCTTTGACAGACTATTTTTTTATGGACATAAAGATTAAAGTTTGCCAAAAATCAATCTTTTTGAATGAAACCATGTTTAATTGCTTTCTTATATCCAACTGCATTGTCAGCAGTAAAAAGCAGTTAAAATTACGATGAATGAAATACAAATCAAAAGTTAATAATGATTGTCGGCGTTTGTTGAATTTGGTTATTATAACAAAATTTTGTCTGTCATATTTGATGAGGACACAACTCAGTCTGAAAGGCATGTGAGCAAAGCATTCTATGAATACAAGTAGTCTTTGAATTATTTTGTCTCATATAAAGAATTTATTTAAGTCCATATCAGTTTTGTCAAAAAGTAATCTGTTGTACTTAGAGAGAACGTAATTAAAGAAATCATACTGCTGAGATCACATGACGTAAAAATAACACATAATAAGCATTAAAGTCAAAAAAGAAAAAGATCTGACAGTATTTTTCAAAAACATTATTTCTAGTATATGTGACTTTACAAAAAAAAAGATATTAAAATAATCAAGAACCTGTACTTGATGGGAACCCCTTTCATACAGATAGAAAATGAGTTCAATAGATATCTAAAAATAGAAAGACATGTAAGACAAGGATGTGTCTTTTCACCAGACTATTCAAACTATCCAGCAAGAGAAATTTGAAAAAATTGAAATTTCTTTTACTGGATACGTTGAATAGGTTGGCTGACACAATCTTAACAGCTTAAGATATGCAGATGACACAGTGTTGATGACAGACATAAAAAGAAAACTACGAAAACCCTTACAAAGGTAATGAAAAAAAGTAAGAGGAAAGGATCAACTGCAGGAAGACAGAATGCATGGTCATTAGCAAAAGGGGTTGAGTCCAAAGTGTGAATTACAAAATTGGAGATAACAAAATCAAACAAGTAAAAAAATTTAAATATCTGGAAAGTGTTTTAACAGATGACAAAATGTGATGCTTAAATCTAAAAGCATATTGGAAAAGCCAAGGGTGCTTTCCAAAAGCCAGAGTTTGAATGAAGAGAAAAAATTCATTGGAAACAAAGAAAAGAGTACTGAACTGTTATGTGATATTTGTCTTCCTATATGGCAGTGAATACTAGACAATCACTTCAGAAATGAAGAAGTGACTTAAAGCAACAAATATGTGGTTCTACAGAAAGATGGTGATGATACCATGTGAGCAACAATGAAGTTCTTGAGAAAATATAAACAAAAAGGAAACATGCTTCACATCAGAAAGAGACAGCTGAAATTTAATGAACATCTAATGAGGAAAAATGATTTGGAAAATATGACACTGTTGTAACCCTGTTTTAAGGGGTCACAAATGAAAACAGGAACACAGGGTTAGTGTAAGCAATTTGTATTTCAAAATATGGTAAAGGTACAATATACCAGCTTGTTTGTCTAGCTGACGAGCAAGCGGTGTTGGATAACACAAAGTCACTCTATGATTGTCTGACTCATACCAGACTGGTGCTTCTGATAACTACTAGTCACATGGTATATGTGCAGGTTGGGTTAGTCCATTACCTTGTTAATGGGTAGGTCCACCACAACACCCACCTCCCAAGCTGTTACTCTAAAGGAGTATCAGTATCTCTTTTGTTTAAAATTAACTATGAGCGAATCTGTGAATTTCCTCTTCCTTCCAGATTGACAGGGCCCTGGCATAGTTTGAGGGGGTTCAATAACAAAAGTGTTGTACATGGTTTCTATGGCCTCTCTATCTTCTTGAGGCATATCATTTTGGTCCTCAGTCAGACATTTGCATATCTGATTTAGATGCCTCTTATGTACAAATTTGGGTCCCTGGATTATGTAGATCATGTTGCCGATCTTTTCCTTAATTTCTCCCAGTTCCCAAAAAGAAACATTATTTTTATAGCCTTTGAAATAAACCTTATCTCCTGGATTATAATGTTTGTTTGCTAATGTAGAGGTTTTACTTTGCTTAGTTTGTCCCAGCAACAGTTTGTCGAAGACTGACCTTATTTTTCGACCAAACATGGCTTCTGCCAGAGATCAAACTGATGATGTGTTAGGATTTGGAGTGATTCTATACACTTGTAGAAAACGTAGTAGAGCCATATCAGTAGGTGAGCCATATGATTTTTTTAAGGACCTTTTCAATGTATCCATAAATCTCTCCACTTCTTCGTTAGATCTGGGGTGATAGTGTGGTATTGTGAAGTGTTTGATCCGAAACATCTCACAGAAATCTTTAAAATCAGTCGAAGTAAACTGAGTGCCGTTATCACTGATAAGACAGTCAAAAACACTGAACCTCATGAACAACTCATGCAGGTAATTTATGATTACTGCTGTGGTGGGTTTCCTAAGCTATCCACCACTATCAAATAGTAAAAATCTTGCAGTGGTCCCGCAAAATCTATGTGTATTCTGGACCATGGTTGTTCAGACTTTGGCCAGGGTTTGTGGATAATGGGTGGTGCCTTAGCTGCCAAGGCACAACCTTTGCATGCTTTTACCATATTAGTAATGTTCTGGTCCATACTCATCCAGTATACAAAGCTGCATATAAGGCTCTTCATTCAATTAGCACCCGGATGACCCATGTGAAAATCCTTAAGTACCCTTTTTTGTAAGGTTTTCGGAATGATGACTCTCTTGCTGTATAGCAAAAGGTTATTGCACACTGAATAGATGTCTGAGTTAAATTCCTTTTGTGCTAGTTTTTGCTTTGTGGCTTTAATAAATTCATAGTTTACTGCTTCGGATTTGATTTCTTGAAGTGTTACCGGCAGTTCTCTAATTGTGATGATCTTTATTTCACTGTCAATGCATAATGTGGCAATTACTGAGTCCTCAAGTGGCTCGTTTTGTTTTGGTATTAATCTTGAGAGTCCGTCAGTGTGTGCAATCTGCTTAGACGAGAGGTATTCTAACTTGAAATCATAATTTAATAAGATGGTCCCCCTTCTTAGCAGTCAGTTTGCAGTAAAGACGGGTAGTTCCTTCTTTGAAGCAAAGATGGTCAAAAGCAGTTTATGGTCTGTCTGTAAAGTGAAATGTCTGTCGTAAAGGTAACGATGAAATTTTGTTATAGCATAGATAATGCCCAGAGATTCTTTTTGGGAGTATTGTTTCTCCATTGGAAGCAGTGTCCTTGATGTGTGGGCTGTTGGTTCTTTTAGAACCATTTGGCATCTTGTGAAGCAAACATGCGCCTAATCCATAAGAACTGGTGTTACTAGCAACTATTATTTCCAGTTTTGGATCGAAGTGGGTAAGAAAAAGTTCTGATGTCAGAATTTTTTTTAGTTTTTCAAATGCCGGCTGGCATTCTGTAGTCCAGATCCAAGTTTTATCCTTTTTCAAGAGTTGATTTCAGGTTATGCGCAGTTTATGCCATGTTTAGAATTAAATTTCGATAATAATTGGTGAGTCCCAGAAAACTTTTAAGTGAAATTGTATTTCTGGGAGCTGGCATATCCTGTATAGCCATGGCCCTATCAGGGTCCGGTCATCTCTCATTTTGTCTATGATCTGGCCTAAATATTTCATTTTTATTAAAAACAAATCACACTTGCTCTCTTTGATCTGAAAACCATAATCTTGTATTTGCCTGAACACTTGATGAATATGGTCTCAATGTTGTTCAATGTTTTTGCTTGCTACAATAATATTGTCAAAATATGCACGATCAAAATCAAGACCACTCAGCATAGGGTCCATGACCTGCTGAAAAATGGCAGGCACGACCTTGACTCCAAACGGTAACCTTTCGTATCCGTATATGCCTTGGTGGGTGTTTATACAAAGTAGCTTAGCACTTTCTTTATCGACTGGGATCTGCAGACATGTGTCACTCAGGTCACTTTTTGAGAATGCCCTATCATGTTTTAATTTGGTAAATACTTTCTCAGGGCTAGGTAGAGGATAGTGGTAGTCTTCAAGTGACACATTCAGACCCGTTAAGGATTCAGCGCATATGTGGATTTCCTTAGATTTCTTTTTGACATAAACGGTTGGGGTGGCCTACTGACTATACTCTATTTTTGACAGAATACTGATACTCTCGAGTCTGTCTAACTCCTGATTTATTTTTTCTAAAGACGCAAACGGAACGTTGCATTTCCTCTTAAAAACTGGTTGAATATTTGGTTTCAACTCTAGTTTAGCCGCCATTTTAGTGCATTTTCCTAGACCAGGTGCGAACACCTCTGCAAAATCATATTTTAGATTGGATTTCAGTTTTTCCGTCTCAGATAACAGTGATTCTACATTTTTACAAAAGGTAGACATCAGCCAGTCCCACAAGTTAAATTCCTGTATCCAGTCAGTACCGGACAGGTTTTCTGTCTCATGCAATCTTATAATTTTCTTCTTTTCAGAATATAAATTGTATAAAAAATTTTTGAATGTTTTATTTATCCCAGTGTTTTCATCTATAGTTTTAGTCATTGTCAAGTAAAATAAAATCCATCCTTGATAATGGCTAAAAGTATATCTGAAAGTGCTTAGATAAATAAAACATTTGAACAATTTTTTTGTATAATTCATGCTTGAAAAAGAAGAAAAATTATATGATCACATGAAAAATTATATAAAAACTTAATCATCGCACATTGGCTACCATTCTTAATGAATCTTGCATAAAAGAAGGACCGATACCTAAATACACAATATATATATATATATATATATAATCATTATAAAGATGATAGCATACTGCAACTCAATAGATATAAAGTAAATGTGGTTAATTTATTTTGTAATATATAGATAAGGAGATTTTTAAAAATATATAAAAAATGAAAAATAAAAATTAAAAAATATATAAAACAAGATCAACGAATGAGATGAATAAGTGGGGTGGGAAAATATTGATTCATACGCACACACACACCAAGGAACGGTGTGTGTATAAATCAATAGACAGTAGTGTAGCAATGTTTTGACACAGAAAGTTAGACATGTTAAAAATTTTAAACCGGAAGAAGGAAAAGATAAAGTAAATAAAAAAAACCTTGTTTTTATTTATTTTTCATTTTTATTTTTTACTTTTCATATATCTTTTAAAATTTTCTTATCTATATATCAAAACATAACCACAATTTTTCTGCTTGATGATGGTGTGTTAACACCGAAACTTTATTACTACTAAGTTACAGTATGCTATTATAATAATAATAATAATAATAATAACAACCATATATTTATGCTCTACTTTTGTATTGAGCACTTTTTAAAAGTAAATATCTAACTGGGGAATGTACTTCCATTAGTAACCATTACTTTTATATATATATATATATATATATATATATATATATATATATATATATTTATTTTTTTTTTTTAAATACATAAAAGAATAGTATTTAGGTAAAATCCCCAAAATCAGATCCTGTTAATATTAATTTTATTAATATTAAAATGATCCATGGGATCGCTCGATGTAAATAGTATTATTTATTTACAGAGACAAATATGCATATTATATAAATGAAATTCTGAATACTGCATTCATTGTACAGTTATTTCACCAAGAAAAATCTTGCTTCCTCAGCAATGAGCAAAAACAAAATTTTGTTTTTGATTGTTGCTGAGGAAGTGAGGTTTTCTCGCTGGAATAGCTATATAACAAGTGTAGTATTTGGAATTTTATTTACATCTTGTTATGAGGATGCATTTATATATAAAAATAATATTAATGATGTCTAAAAAGTTATAGTAAGAGATTCTATTGAGTCTTACTTGTTATTACAAAAAGTTTTAATTCATGATGTAGTTGTTAAATAGGGAAATTAAGAAAAGAATGTTTGAAAGATGCTGGAAGGTTGAGAAAATTCCAGTAGATTCGAGAGATTTCTAGAAAAATGTAAATTAGGTGTTAGCCCCTATAAAAATGGGTTTTGGGAAGAGAATAGTTAGTTGTTAGGATTTGCTGACATTATCAACTCTGGCCCGATTCATGGATCTGTGCATCCAGCCAAAAGAATCTCTAAGAAAAGTTGTCAACCAACTAAAACTTGAAAGAGAACTAAATGGGTAAATAGGTATTTTTAACTCTTTCATTGGCCATACTAGAAATTATTCTTTATAAACACATTTGAGAACTTCCATAAAGTATAGCACTTAAACTACTTTGCTAAGATAACTGGGTAAAGATACTTCCTTCCTCTTCGTAACACTTACCTATCACTCTACCAATAGTTAACTGTTTTTTATTTGAATGCAAAAATTGTATATTTGTAATATATTTTTATTTTGTGTTATCGTAAATTAAATATTTCTTTGTGATTAAGCTCTATGTTTTGGTCAATCATTTTTTTCTTTTGTTACAACATGTAACAAAATATATGTCTTTCTAAGGTAAGAACTTTTGTCAATTTTGCTTGTCTTATTTTAATAAATGAATTTAGAACAATAAAAAATACCTTCTAATTCAGGATTTTATAAGTTAAACCTTTCTAAAAATAATGTTCAGAAAATCATATAAAAAAGTTAGCATCAAAGACTATCATAAAAAAAGAAAAATTATGGTAGAAATAAAAAAAAAGAATAAACAGTTTAATTCCTAAATAAACTTGATGATAAAATGTAGTTGTTTAGTTTGTCTGAGCTTGCCATATTAGTCAGACAGGAAAGAAGATTCATTAATAATATATAAAGAAATCTTGCAAATCATTTCACTTTTGGAAAGTGGTTCTATTGCATGACTTTTTTCAAATAGCCTTGATGTTGCTCAAAGACAAACTGTAATAAATTATAATAAGAGAATAATACCAGAATATTTGAGAAGGAATGCATTGAAATATTAAATAAAAAAGTCTTCTTGTCCATCAAGCTGTCTTTTTTGAAACTGGAAATTATTTCTTCCGGTGATGACATTAGCGTTGCATCCCTTGAATTTTAAGAAAGTATCAATGAGAAAAAGGCAGTGTTGAAACTAATACTCATGTTGACCAAAGCTGGATGGAGACTTTGATGAAAACATTTTCCTAGGTATGTTTTTGATACATTTCCAAGTTATGAATTCTGTTCAAAAGATGTAAGAGCAAAAATACATAAATCAACAAATAAAAGGAAGTAACACCTTGGACAAAAGACTATCTTGCATTAGAATCCAACCTCTTCTGACCTAAGAGAATTAAAAAAAAATATCCCTAAGGATTTGAATGTTCTTTTTTGCTGCCTGTTCTTCATATTTGCAGGATATTTGATTATATACAAGCTAAATTTCCTTCCTGTCTCACATTTCTTGTACTGTTTCCCATTTGTTGCATTCGATGTTGGTATTAAAAAAAAAATGTTGCATGTTGTTTTATCTAAATTCCTAAAAAGGAAATCAATTTATGTTACAGAGGGGAGTTTTTCAGGGCCCTCTCAGTGTGATTATGATGATGATTGGTAACAAAATGTAGTAATGGATAATATGTGCCTTTTTCTCTCGCAGTTCTTGTGAATATTTTCTTAAATATTAATATCAGAGAAAAGAGCATTAAATAGCAATGACGAGCAATTCACTCCCACACCCGGATCTATCATTGCTCACCGAAAAAAAGAAGGGCATTGAAAGCCAATACATTGGAATCAAAGACCAGATTGATATGCTTATGTGATCACAGAGTCAATTTTGGAGAACACGAAGATTACTTGTGAAGTGATAAGATTTTTCCATGAAGAACCTCATCGTTTGCCCGAGTTATGCTTATGACTTAATAATGTTGCAAATAAGTTGTTTATTTTTTATTTTTTATTTTTTTGCTGAGATTACAAACCTTCTGTTCTTTTTGATTTTTATATATCTTTTTTACAACCATTTTTTCTATTTTTTAAGTAATATCTTTTTAATTCTTTTTCTTATATTTATACACTTATAATTCTCATTCATTCTTGCTATTTCTTTCTGTTTTACCTTTTTTTTTCTTAATATATCTTATTCTTGCCCAGAATTTCTTATCATTCTTTACTTCAAGGAACCCTGCACAAATTGAAATAGTCATATTGCCGTCGTGGGGGGGGGGGAGGTTGGTCTGAAACTGGCCATAGTTTTCATGGGACCATCGTGGCAATTTTTATTGCTGCCCATATGTCTACATATGCTCACAAATTACCATTTCATTGATAGAGAAGCAACGAATATTCTATAGATTAATGTCACACACAAAATGTCTAATAAAAAAAGAGCTGTGAATTGGGGCAAAGTTTATTTGATCAACAATAGACACTAACAAATGAAAAAAAAAAAGTCATTACATACAACCCCCCCTTATCAAATGAAAGAAAACACATTAATCTTTCTATTTATTTATTTATTTATTTTCCTTTCTTCTCTGATAATAAATTCATATCCTGCTATCAATAGGATATTTATTTGGACAAATCTTTAAGGAATTTTATGGCCCTGATATTAGATATTTTTATGTCCTTTTGCATCTCTGTGTATTTCTTTTAGAATACATATGCTGCTTCACTTTCATGTTTTGGTCTTGCTTGAAGCCTCTTCTCTGGTCATTTTGACAGTTTCATGATAGACACTGATTGAAATCATCTTGAAAAAAAAACAAAAAAAAACAGTCAGATCAGGTCCCATCAGCTGTCATTTCAACAACTCAACAACAGGATTTTGTTTGATATCATGATAGATATAAATTTGACAATTTCAGGTGATCTGTGCATTTGTGAAGTTTTCAAATGTTATTATTTGAAGTATTCTATTTGTTCATTCTCTTAGGTGTCTAATGGTTGTGAGGAACATTTATTTTATTAGGAAAGTTTCTGATAACTTTTACATTAATGAAACCCACCTTGTTTACTAATTTTGCACATTTTAATGCTTTAAGTTATTTTCCACCTACCATATTTATTAAAATACCCACCACTGTTTATTGCAAATAGAAAAACTTTTGATCCCACCAATTATTAAGAATTCCCTATTAGGCAGCTAATAATCCTCTCCATTATAATACAGACTGTTGTGTATATATATATATGTAATAGTTAATAATGGAAGTACATACCATAGTTAGGTATTTGCTTTTAAAAAGTGCTAAATACAAAAGTAGAGGGTAAATATATGCTAATCATTATTACAATGATAGAATACTGTAACTCAATAGCTATGAATTCTCGGTATTAAAACACCATTATAAGGCAGTAAAATAAGGTTAATTTATTTGGTAATATATATAAAGAAATTTTTTAAAATAAAATAAAAATAATAAAATAAAAATATAAAACAAAACGTAAGAATGAAGAGGTCATCCAATGAGATAACTTAAATTGGGTGGGCGGTTATAACATTTTAAAGAATGGTTTGTGCACAACTCATAAACAGTAGTGTTTCAATATTTTCCACAGAAAGTCAGACATGTCAAAAATTTTAAATTAGAAAAAAAAGAAAAAGATTAAAGAGAGAAAGAAAAAAAGAAAAGAGAGAAAAGGAAAGAAAAGGGGAAGACTAGTAATTAGAAATCAAAACGTTAAAAATAAAATAAACATAAAATAAATAAAATCAAAACCATCATAAAGGATTAGGATAATGTAAAAAAATAAAATTAAAATATAAATAAAAATAAATTCTTAAAAGGGTTTGTTCATAAATACAAATAAAAGAAAAATAGTAATTAAGAAATTGCCTGTTAAATATGCAAATTTTTTTAAGGTATAAAAAGACCAAATAGTGACAAAACTGAGATAATTTCAGATATATTTAAGAGTATGGAAAATTCTATAGGGTCAAAAATTAGGGATTTTGTTGCTTCAATTATATAGATATTTTTCTTGTAAGCAAAGGAAACATATTTCATATAATGATTTACAATTCCAGCCTTAGTTAATATTTTCCATTTAACTGTCAGTCAGTCAGTCAAGTGCCATACATGATATATGCTTGGGCAATCATGTCTCAAAAGAAGCATGACTGACTGGACAGAAGATTATCCCGCAATAGGTTGCCATTACTTTCTGTGGTAGACTGGTTGCCAGCCAAGGCTAAAGAACCCATTTAAACCATAACTGGAGAAAAAAGATGGATTTATACTTTTCCTCAGGGTATTTCCGCATAAGTGAATGCAAAGAATTCAACTAGAATTCAAACTCAGATCCCCAATTTCTCATTCCAAGCCGATATCTATTGCACCCCAACAAACATTGAAGTGTAGGAGTCTTATTTGCATCTTTCAGTTGCCATTAGTATTTAAAGAGAGAAGCAGAATTGCTATATACTTTATCATTGAAAGATAAGTTTTGTTAGTAAAATTGAGACTTACAATTATTCTTAGAACATCCTATATGATGCTTGCTAAACTTAAGATTTTCAGTAGTGGAGATGGTAGCTTCATATACAATGGAATCTGTAAGGCATTTATTTTGCAAAGGACATATGTTAGGGTTATTACAACTTCAGGAAATTGTGTAATTATCATTATTTATGATGAGTTAGTTATAATTAATATCATAATGTTGTTTTAGGATTTTATCATTGTGTTTTTTTTTTTAATATCATATCAAGATTATCAGTGCACTTATAACTAAGTTTCAGTGTATTTTTATTAAAAACTTTGCTCAGGGTATTATTAATTGGGAAGTGTTTTTAAACTAGATTAAAGAATTTACTGCCTAACTTGGTACTGGCCATTTGGTTAAATGGTGGTATGTACCAAATTATTTTCCTATGTCTGGTATTATGATTAATTTGTTTATGATATTTGACATCTTTGCAATTATAGCCACTATTTTTTAGGGCTGTATTGTAGTAATGACTATGCTGATAGAAAATGTCTTCGGTAGAAGAATTGTTGTTTGTTCTGTGTTCAATTGAATGTGGTATATGTTTAATAATAGATGGTGGGGGATTTGATTTCGGATGTATGTAGATAGGATGAGCATTATGTTTTACATATAGTGAGTAAGTACTATCAAATAAGTCAAGGGTAACATCTAAAAAGCCAACATTTTTGAGGTTGGTGTTTACTATTATTTTATGATTAAAGTTCTTCAGTATTCTATGCATGTATTTATAGATTCTATCTACTTTTATTATTGGAATTATGGATAATTATGAGACCATCATCTCTGTACAATTCAATATCTTTTATACTGACATCCCAATGAGCAGTGAAATTCTACAAAATAAAAAAAACTACAAGATCTGACAATTCTGCAGAATCAAGTGCTCCCACAGTAATGTTAAATGTGTCTCTGAAATTAGATTTTATCCACTGTTATGGATGAAGATGGATTGTTTAGAGTTTGAAATTATATTTCTTTCTACACTAGTATGGTTTGAAAATTTCAAAGCAAAGTCCAAAGTAATTGTAAACAAAACCTTCAAGAAAAAAAAATATATTTCCCTCCTGTCACACTCATGGACAGAGAGACAATAATGAGGCAGTGTTGGTTCAGTTGATTCCCTTTACTACCAGTTGTGAAAGTGCTTGCTGCATGTTTGCACTTTAACAGTGCCTTATTATTTTATTTTTTGCAATAATTATGTCATGTAGTGAAGAATATATACATATAATATTTTGCCATCACTTTTGATGGCAAGGGTGCACTTATACTTAATAATTCATGATACATTTCTAAAGCATTTGCATTAATTTCTTATGAATTTAGAATGGTCATTTTCACTAAATGTCTTGGGGTTGGTAACGATTAACAAATTTCTCCATATGACCATTACTTAGTTATGAAATAAGTCATCAATGGGCTCACTACAGTTGCAACCTTCTGTGAGACAAAATTAAGTTTCATGAATTACAACAGCATTAAATGCTGATGTCATGAATATTTTTATTTCAACAGTAGGCTTCTTTTCTCCAGAATAATTTTTGGTAAACCAGTTGTTCCATTTGGAATTCTTTGGCTATTTGAATGAAAAATTACCACAAATAATGAGAATAAGTAATAATTAGATGATCTTATACTATAACATGATCATTCTTGATTTTAAAAAATTCTTTGGTGATTTACAGTAAAAGATACCATAAATAACAAAGAATGATAAAAAAAAATTTAAATATTTCCAAAAAATCTGGTAACTTTTAAAGTCTAACCACTTTCTTTGCAGGTTGATGAATGATATAATTTTGATAAAAATAATTTTTTGCAGGATGATATTGGTAACAATAGCCATTTTCTTTTAAGGTAATATTTGGCATTCATAGACCAAGCAGCCAGTGCTATTTTGGGTTGAAATTTATTTAATTTTTTTTTCTGGAAAATAAGTTTCTCAAGCCCAGTAGCTGTTATTGCTCTTTTCAACACTGATGGAGTTTCCTACCTAATCTTTTGTTTGAAGTAGAGTCAACAACCTTGATTATGTCCTTGTTTTCAAGTTGCATATACCATAGATTTTAGTTGCTGCCATTGTTCAAAGTCTTCAAGTTATGTTCCTTCTGTTATTTGGTAGAGTTCTTTATGATTGTGTGGAACAAGATTATAAGGTTCAAGAAAGGATAGTCTACACGATGATCTACAGACTTCATTTACTTGAAGCTGTTTTTATTCATTGACCTCAGAAAACAGTTGTATACAGCTGACAGTTTAGATATTTCTGAACAAGTTTGGTGCCATACTTATGTAAGTCTTGATCTGATGAAGAGAAAATGACTCAAATCTTTAGGTCAAATCTAAACAAAACTAAAAACTATAGATAAAACTGATGATGGGAATTGAAAGCATAAATAAAAAAAATCAAGTAAAATTAAAAGTAAGAGCTGAACTGCAATACAAACTTTCTTATACAACAGTGAATGCACGACAATTTCATTACAGACACAGAGGAAAATGAGGCAATAGAAATATAGTTCTACTAGCAGTATAGCCCGGCGTTGCTCGGGTGTAATGAAAGCTTTAAAGCTAATCCATAGTCCTGGAGCTCAGACTCTTTGGATGTTGGCATGAAAGACTAAAAAGCAATAGTTGTTTCCAGTTAAAGCAAAACCGTAGACTGAAAGAAAAATGAATGGGTGTAACTCAAATTTTGATTTCCTGGTATTGATATCAAATTTTCTGCACTATTGTAAGAACTGCAACCTTGAAACTTCTGAATATCGCTTCTTATGTCTTTGTCTATGAGTGTATCAAATTTGATTAAAATCGGACCACTCTTTCTATAACCTGATTTTTTTGATTATCAATTTCCGATATTTATCGGGGGTACCATGACACAAAATCTAGCTAAGAACACTTGCAAATGCTTATACTACAACTGTCTAACTTTTCAAGAAAATTGGTTCAGCCGTTTTGGAGTCTATAGGTAATGGACACACACACACACACACACACAGACAAAGTTCTATTTATAAATAAGTTTAGATTATATGGTAAGAATAACATAGATGTAGAATGTGAACAATAAGGAAGTTTTAAGAAACCTGAAACAAAATGGATTCTTCTAATTAAGATCAGAAAATGAAAATTGAAAATTTTGGGGCACAGTGATGAAATAGGGTTTGGAGAGTTTGACACTGATATGACATGCTGAACTGAAGGCAAATGGGGCAGAAGGAAACATCTAGTAACTTACCTAAGGAGCTTGTGCAAATGAGCTACAATAAATAGAAAATTGTGGAGAGCCATGATTGTGCATGTCCTGAAAAAATATGGCACATGAGAGAAAAATGTCTGTCTGTTAGTAATTCCTGCCATTTTTTATTATCTATTTTCTGAATGTCAACTCAGATCAATCCAAATACCAGTTAACGCATTGAATCATCATCAACAAAGTTATCTGCAACTTTTATTGATTGATTTCTCAAAGAAATGACTTTCAATCTTAGATTTTTCATGGTTGTTCCAAGTTTGACTCATTTCCTACTGTGATATGCAGTTGAAATATTTCATCCACAATCATAGCCAGCAATTGTTAAAAGACTTGACAAGAAATATACCTAGGTTTCTATGATGGATGCATTTGTGTCCAAGCTTTAATATTCACTGATATTTTTAATCATAAATATTTTTGTTTTCTGTTTAAGCATAAATATTTTTTATGGTTTTTAAGCAAAAAAAAAAAATGAAAGAAAATAAAAATAGTATTTTTTACTTTTATTATTTTCTTTTCTGACTGCAAAAGAAAGAGATTCAAGATAAAAGAGTAAAGGAATGAATAAATGGTTTTGGGTTTAAAAAATAAGAGTGAAAAAAACTGAAAATGGATAAAAAAATGTGAAGAAAATAGATAAAAATAGAAATTTATGAATAAAAACAGAATGAAAAGAAATATGAAAAAAAATAAATGTAAGGCAAATAAAATATTATAAACAGATTGACAAGGAAAAAATTAAAAAAAAGAAAAAAACTGTAACAAGCATTTAAAAACTGGAGAAAAATAATTAAAAAAAATGATTAAAATAAAAAATAAAGGAAAAGAAGGAATGAAAATAAATACTGGAAAGAAAAATGAAGAATTGAAAGGAGAGATTAAAAAATAATGAATGTTTAATGAAAAGAAACTATGTACAAAAAGAAAAAGTGAAAGAGATAGAGAAAATAGAATGTAAGAAAGTCAAACCAAACTGACAAGTGTTTCATAATTGTATAAATAATTCGAATCAGAATTAAACTAAGTGGAAAAAAAACTAAAGAAAAATATTTTTGCCTTGTTTCAAAATTTATTTTTTAAGTTCAAAATACTGAAAAAGAAATTTTATTTTTGTTCATTCTTCTTCTATGTACTGTGACCCATCAAAACGTATGTGATCATGGTATTCTACATTTTCATGTCCTTTTAGCCTTTAGTAAATTTTATCTTTTTGCTATGTCTCAATCTATGTTCGGCCGACCATTTACATTAGCTTGTTAGCTATTTTCCTCTGTTCATTTTGTCTTCAATATGTCCTGTGAGTGTTAAATTTTATAGTCCTCTTTGCTCATTATATTCCCTAGAAATTTCAACCATTTATTTCTGATGCTAAGCATGTGTGTTTTTTACACTATTTACATTATTCGATGTACATTGTTGCACAGTAGATATCGACTCAGAACGACAAATCGGAGAGCCAAGTTCGAATTCCAGTTGAATTTCTCACATTCACTTACGCACAAATACCCTTGGGAAAGATATTAATCCATCCCTTCCCTCCAGTTATGGGTTAAATAATAAGACAGATTGGGTTCTATAGCCTTGGCTGGCAACCAGTCTACCACAGAAAGCAATGGCAGTGTACTGCAGGATAATCTTCTGCCCAGTCTTTCGAGACATGATTGCCCAAAGCATGTATCATGTATGGCACTTAACTGACTGACATTATTTTAACTATTGTCCTCATCTTTGCTGCCATGTTGACAATGTTTTGACTTTTGTATGCTCCAACCTTCTTTAAATGCTAAAAATTTTGAACTGAACCCTTTATTGCAATCACTGGGGTATATAATTCTCAATCCATGTGTGATGCCACTTCTGGTAGCCATGTAGTTATATTGCTTTAAAGTACCTCTTCTATTTGTTCACTGCTGCTGTAGCCTGGTATTGAACTCACAACTCATTGGGTCATATCACTGGAACTAACAAATGTCTATATCCCCTGAGCCATGTGTATTTTTTGTTTCTATTTTCTCAAAAACTTTGTTTAGTCTATGGTATTCTCAGAACCCCTCAAGTAGAACCACATTTCTCTTACCTCAAGTTTCTACTTCATCTGTGAAAAGATTATTCTGCATCCACTGCCATATAGGAGGACTAATATTATGTAACAATTGAGTACTCTTTTCTTTGTTTTTAATGAAATTTTCCTATTTCTTTATACTTTGCTTAGCTTTCAGAAAACATTTTTTGCTCTAAAAATGTGTATTTAGACTCTGGTGTTTCATTTTGCAACTTCTGTTATAGCATTTCTTAGATATTTAAATTTTGTACTTGATGGATTTTTGTATCACCAGTTCTTAATTTGCATGTTTGGCTCTTTCTTTTTGCTGACAACCATATATTCTGTCTTAAGAATTATAATACATCTACATAATGTGCATAATTAAAAAAACATTTTTCACATATAAGTGAGGTATAAATATGAAGCATACTGCATCATTTTTTGACACAGCTAATTACAAAAATCTAACTGCAATCAAAATGTGCACTTTTTACTTTGTTATCAAGCATTCATTAACTAATAAAAGTAAATTTAAAAGTTCAAACTTGAATCAAAATAGTATTAATACTTATTATGTTTTAATTATTATTACATATCTATATGTCTCCTATTCATCCCTACTTTGAATATCGCTGTCATATATGATTCAGTACTTTTGCTATATATCTAGAGATTCTTATAAAATCCAAAAAGGAATCAGCAATATTATCAGTCTTGACCTAGCATCTGAGCATCAGTTCCATAAAGTTGCTTTCCTGTGCCTTTTCAATAAATACTTTCATAGTAATTGTTTGGATGAACTCTTTGCTATGGTCCATAGACTTTATGAATTTAGGTGCAGTACAAAATTGACATCAAGGTCGCATCAATTCTCAATTGAATTGAATTAACCATGCAGTCTATGCTAACAGTTTTTTTTTACTTGTGGAACACATTTCTGACTTCATACTTTCCAGCCAACTTTGATCTTCAAAAATTTAAATGAAATGTCAATCATTATTTATTGTCTTCTTGATTACTCTTCTATTGTTATTACTCTGTAATAATATTTCTGTTTTCTAATTCTTTCACACCCAGTAACTCCTTGTGTCTTAGTGGTTTTATTTCCTTGCTTGGAGTGAAAAGTTAACAAAGTGAATGAGAGACTGATGAAGGCTATAGATGGTCAAAGGCTGATATTAACATGTAAAATTTATTTATGCATATGAGATATTTGGTTAACCAAATGTTTTTGTACATTTTGAAATTATTTATAAATAAACGTTTCTGTTGACAACAGATTGTTTCCATAATACAATCTGACTCCTGCATAACATGTTATTATTATCAATGCTTTTTTAAAATATAAGCATAGATATTTTCAGCTGAAACACACATGATATATTGTTGGCATAAATTTTAGTATATTCTGACAATTTTACCAATACTGGTTAGTTCATACAAATTTATTTATTGAGTTCTTGTACTAATAAAATAGTGTTTGGTGTATAATAACAAGCAAGTTATGATCCTGGGTAGAGCATTTGCATGAAGCAGAATTTTTTTCCTCTCTTTCACAACTTTTTTTTCTTTCGCCTTCCCCTTTGCCATTACAGGCATGTATATAAGTTTTGAGAATGAAGCACCTGGATTTACTGCCAGATTATACCACACTAGTAGAAATCATGGTAGCAAGAAGCTTAGTGTTTCAATTCTTTTATATATGATAGTACCTTGAATAAGTTCTTGTTTTCCAACAGATGGCATTCCCAGAACTGCATGCATGTGGTTTAAGATGGTAATGCCTCTGTAAGGAAATACTATACAAAAGTTTGATATTCAGTTTATGTCATGTCACCAAAGTGTAAACAACTTTGTTTTTCATAGCATTAAGCATGTTGGATTCTGCACCAAACAAACTGTATTTGTGGGGAATTTTACTGCACGAATTTATTCAAAAGAAATCTGCAGCTGAAGCAAACAAACAGAATTCTTGTTGAGACTTACAGTGACCATACTCTGTCAGAAGCAACATGCAGAGATTGGTTTCAACACTTCAATTTGATGTTAAAGAATGCATCAAAAAAGTTTAAAGACAAATAATTGGAGGCATTATTTCATGAAGATTCATGTTAGGGGCAAGCTAAACTTGTAGAATCATTATGAGTTGATCCCACAACAGTTTTAAAATGTTTGAAAGCATTAGCAATGATTCAAAAGTATCGCACTTAATATCCCTGCAAATTAAAGCCGAAAGATGTTGAATGACATTTTGTCACATGTGAACAGCTGCTTCAATGGCAAAAAAGGAAAGGTTTTTGGCATTGTATCATGACTGATGCTAAAAAGTGGATACCCTACAATAACCCTCAGTATAGAAAATCATGGGATATTCTTGGTCATTCATCAACACTGGTGGCAAAGCTAAATATCCATGGTTCAAAGATTCTGCTCTTCACTTGATGAGTTCATCTGAGTGTAGTTTATTATCAGCTGTTCAAATCAATAAAAAACATGACAGAAGATTACTATCAAAGACAACTGATGTGTTTGAGCTAAACATTAAAGAAAAAATATACAAGCAAACACATGACAAAGTGATTTTGCAGCATGACAATGCTAGGCCACATGTTGCAAAACAGGTGAAAAATGAGAAGCCCTACTGCACTTGCTATATTCACCAGATATTGCCCTGTTTAATTACCACTAGTTCCAATTGATGGCACATTGCTTGGCAGATTAGCTCTTTTATTCTCATGAAGATGCCAGAAAAAATGGGTTGACTTGTGGTTGACTTCAAAATATATGTTGTTTTTCCAATATGGAATTCAAATGCTGCCGGAAAGATAGAAAAAAGTAATGGCGAGTGATAAACAATACTTTCAGTGACATGTTTCTTACTAATTTTTGTAAATAAAACATAACTTTTCATAAAAAATCAATGGGGAATTATTCAAGGTCTTTATATATATATATATATATATATATATATATATATATATAAACTTATTTATAAATGGAACTTTGTCAGTGCGTCTGTGTGTATGCGTGTGTGTTCATTACCTATAGACTCTGAAATGGCTGAACCGATTTTCATGAAAATTTATACAGTTGTACTACAAGCGTCTGTGAGTATTTTTAGCTAGGTTTTGTGTTGAGGTACCCCCAATAAATATCGAAAATCAATAATCGAAAATCTCCAGTTATAGAAGGAATGGTCTGATTTTAATCAAATTTGATACCTCATAGACAAAGACATAAGGAACGATTTCAAGGTTGCAGTTCTTGCAATAGTGCAGAAAATCGATAATATATATATATATATATATAAAAGGCAAGATGTTTGCGTGTTTGTCTGTTTAACTGTCTGTATGTCTGTATTTTTTTTTCAGCCCTTTTATTTTAGTTTTTGCTTCAGGTTTGGCTCTAAGTAGGTGTAATTGTAGTTCTTAGTCTCAGCCATGATACCATTTACTCAGAGGACTTATTTAGCCTTCAAAATTCAGTTTATGATGAAAAAAACTTATTTGATATCGATACCAGGAAATCAAAATTTGACTTACATCCATTCATTTTTTTTTTCTTTCAGTCTACGGTTTCACTTTAACTGGAAACAACTATTGCTTTTTGGTCTTTCATGCCAATGTCCAAAGTGTCTGAGCTCCAGGACCATGGATTAATTTTAAAACTTTCATTACACCTGAGCAACACTGGGCTATACTGCTAGTATATATATATATGTATATATATTAATGCATACATGGGTGGCAAGCTTGCTTTCATTGAATACAGCTGACAAGGAAGATTTTATTCATTTTTATCTGTATTCTCACATCTTTCCATTTTTCTAGAAATAAAGAATGTACAAAATTTTTTATGATTATCACCCCAAGCTTTTTCAGTCATTTTTTCAGTTACTTTCAAGGGTGTGATGTCTGTACTGTTGTTATTTTATTCTCAGATTTTGACAGTAATTTAGTAATTTATTTTGTGTTGTTCTTGAAAAAAAAAAAAACATTGATTCCAAGATTTCAAATATAATGCACGACTGGAAATCACATGAACATCTTTCTATTTTTAAAAGTCTTTCAATACTCCATTTCCAGTACATAATTTAAACTACTTTTATTAAAAATAATTGTTAGTCTTCATCATATTTTTTCAAAATTTTGAATAAATTGTTGCATATCTAGATGCACTTCCCGCCTATGGAACTCCCTTCCATATATTAGCTTTCTTGACGGCTACAACCTCCAGGAATTTTAATGCAAAGTCAATTCCCATCTCTTATTCACTTAATTTCAGCTCTTTCTGCATCACCCTGTGTAATTTGTTCTTTTCTTTTCTTGCTACCTTTACAACTGTCTTCACTCCTGTGTTTCACATCCTTCTCTTGTCCTTTCTCTTTCACCCCTTATAGCTGGTTTGTCTTTGTCTTCACTCTTCTCCTGTCTAAAATGTTAATTCTCTTATGTAGCCCCCTCCACATCAGTGGCAGTACCACCTTGCTTGGGTGAAATGATAAAAAAAAAAAACAAAAAAAAATTGTAAATAAACTGTACAAAGTTTCTGATTTGTTCTGTTTTTGTTCAAATACTTTCAAACATCTTGGTCATTTTCAAGAACTCTATGTTGGCAATGTAGTTAAAATGTTTTGTTAGTTACATGTAGACATTTTTTAAAAATATACACATATTGTATCATTGCCACCATGTATAGAATGGTTTGCACCAGAAAAGAAGTATCTTAAATACTTTATCCATATTACTGATTATTCTAAATGTAGGATGAAGTAGTTAGCTGTTCGAATAAGTGTATTCCAATAAAATGTTAATAATCAGGTAAAATCATCTGTTTGGTACCTAATGGTCTTGATGCTGAATTCATGATGTTCAGTAAGTATAATTATTTTACATACATTTTAAATATTTTATGAAGATTTTACTGACAAAAATTAATGCCTGACAATTACTGAAGTGGTCAAAAGTATGGAAACAAAAATGGATCAAAAACACAAGCTTTAGTGACAATTTTGATCTTGATGTGTAACAGATTATTAAAAAATTGAGAAAATACAATAATAAAAACAACTTCTGTTATGTGCCATACTTTATCAAATGCCTTGGCATAGTCTACAAAACACAGGTAAACATCCTTTTTCATTTGTGTTACCCTTTCTGATAGCATTCAAAGCATAAATATTGCGTTCCTTGTTCCAGTGTCCTTGACAAAACCGCACTGTCCTTGTCTTATTTCTGGTCTGATTCTGCCTAGTGCTCTATTCATCAGGATTCAGACAATGAGTTTTGTTATGTGGCTTATCAAACTTATTTAAGGCTCTTTCATAATCTTTTTGCCTTTCATTAAAGATGGTTTTGAGAGAGGAATTTTTTGATAATCTGTGTTCTATTCTTATAGGAATGTGTTTGATTATGCAAGCAGGATGGTTAGATCTAGTGTTTACACATTTGTATTTGTTTTCATGTATGAAAAAACACTGCCAGTTTGTAGATTAAATTCTAAATCTAAATATTAGACAACTTTTTTAATTCATTTTGACTGCTATTTCAAAATTGAGGTTTTTGAAGAGTTTGTCATTTTGTCCCTTACCATTTGATACAACTCTCATGCATGCAGAGTGTGAAAGCAGTGAGGAATAAATATATATCTATTATTAGTATATATTTTAGTTCTGTTATTACACATCAAGTACTGTTTTATTACACCAGCACTCACTGTGTGATTATATATATATATATATATATATATATATATATATATATATATATATAAGCTCTTAAGTGGTCAAACACAACAAGGTAAGAAATTAGGTCAAGCCAATAAAACAGGTCACTGCAAAAAAAAAGAGGCTGACCTAAATGACAAGAACAAACCAACTAAAAAAAAAGCAATTAAGTGAACACCTATTCATAGTAAAACAATTAAACTGATATCTATTCACGTGTACATTAAAAAAGTTATGAAAATGTGTTAAAAGAAATCAAACACCTGCACAATAAAGATAAAAATAAATTAAAAGAAAACCAACCTATCACAATCAAAACCAGTCCCACATAATATCAACTCACACCGAGCTCCCTATAAATAAAAAACAAACTTTGATTCAGCAGCAAGAATCCCAGCCACAGTGAATGAGGGCATCATAACGGTGTCCTAAAAAAAAAAGAAATTTCAAACTGAACTCTTTATTATGATTACTGGACTATATATTCCCATTCCTTGTGCAAAGTCTCTTTTGGCATTCATGAGTTATTTCCCTCTACACCAATTCTCTAAGTTACTTGTTCACCACTGTTTTAGCCTGGTATTGAACTAACAACTCTGAGGGTCAAGTCATTGGAACTAACTAACATCTATATCTATTCGGCCATGTGTTAAAGACACATAGCCAAGTGGATATAGTGGTGAACAAGTAACTTATTGAGTCAGATTAGAGGGAGATAACTGATGACTACCAAAAGATACTTCACACAAGGAGTGAGAATGATATATCCCAGTGATTGTAAAAAAGGGTTCAGTTCAAAATTCTTAACACCTGAAGAAGGCCAGAGCATACAACGGCCAAAACATCATACAAATAACAATCAAGATGAAGACAATATTCCGAATAAGGTAAATCGTGTAAATACTACCTCATCTCAGAAATATAGACAAATGTTTTTTTTTTGTATCTTGCCTGGTATTTTGTCTATCTTTTAAAACCAAGAAATAAAAATCCTTGTGTTTTAGTTAACATAAAGTAATTATATAAATTCAGCTGAATACTATGAATATTTATATTTTGTGCCTTTTAGATATGCTTTAATTTTTCAGTCTTTATAAATTGGTAATTGGCATTTTTGTGTTCTCTTATACACGACAAGTGAATATGAATAACCAAAGATTTAATAAGATTTTCAAAAGAGTAGAAAGTCAATCTTTAAATGAAATAAATCTTCATTTACCCACCCAGCAAATAATAAAATAAATACAAGAGATGTAATTTTGATGACGACAAGGAATGAAAGATTAAATGGAGACAGCATCACAATCTCAATTAACAAAATAATGACAGATCCTTCAAACCAATGAACATGTTTGAAATTTTTGTTTTAAATTGTTATCTTTCAAGAACCATGTGTTTTTGTTATTAGTTTTGTTTTTTAAATTCAGGGAAGAATTTAAAATTTTCATAAATATAAATGAAATAACGTAACAGCTGCAATTAATTTTTTAAAAATATATGCAACTGAAAAAAACGACAAAAATACTAGCATTTTGTCAATCAGTGTCAGTAAGGCTGATTCCTTTTATTCCATCCTAATGTCTTCACTTCTAAGAATAATCTTTTATTCATCATCTCATTAAGACGAGTTTATTCCATTTGACAGAAATTTTTATCGTATTTAATTTACCCTTGAGCAAAATCTATCCATTATATTTTATAATATTATTAATAATAATAATAATATTAATACTTCTTTATGCATTTGAATGTCCCCACCAGATGTCTGGTGATCATTGCTGAAGACTAAGTAGCATCATCATCATCAATCACATAACAGGGTATGGTCATGGCATTGCTGCACAGTTAAGCTACCTGATGAATTTCGCACACATATCTTGGTTAAAAGCCAGAGAGGTATTCATTTATTTCTAGTGTGTGTTGTGCAGTTAGACCTAGGTGATTATATCTCTTCCAATTTAAACCACAACTTTTAACCCCAACTTGAAGGCTCATCTTAGTCATAGACAAGTAGCCATTGATTTAATTGGGAAAATCCTCCACTCTGACTGTTGAAGTTCGGAAGCTCTCCATCCTGTAATGTTGTGTCATTACCACATTGGCAGCATACATAGCTAAGGAGAGCAGTTTAAACCATTGTGATAAATTACCACTGGTCTTATAAAAAAGGTGTGGCAATTCTTGGGAAAAAGCTGTTGGTTGGTTGGTTCATTTAACCAGCATATCAACCTTCATTAGGTCATTTAATGCTGAAAACCGTTTTGAATTGTTTTATTTACTTTAATTGTTTTATTGCTTTTGTTTGTTTATATTTTTGGTGGGGGATTGTTATTTTTCATTCAAAAAAGGTTTTGATGATAACATTTTTCATTCAAAAAAGGGTTTTGTTGGTAACATTTTTCATTCAAAAAAGTTTTGTTGGTAAATACTTTCATTGATCCCCGTTTGGGGGTTAACTATTTACCCATAGCTGGGACACTAACAGGTGCTACCACTCTGGGTCAGGGTGGACCTGGGAACAACAGTAATTAAGAGGTGGTTCCATGCCCCTCACAGCCTCCCAGTCAGAGGCATTGCTGCCAGATGCAGTTTAAGGTCATACCCAGGACTGGAAACAGCTGTGTGGAACTTTTACCTTAAATTTTGAAAACAGAATAAATGAGGGTGAATTGATTCTGATTCAAATACAGAACTATCAAGCAACACATATCAAAATAAAAGATAATAAAAATATCTAGAAGTGAACATGAAGATGCACAACAAAATAAAGGGAAATGTTGGCAGATAATATCTTTGAAGAATAAGAAATATATTAAAAAAACAAATTCTGAAACAGAATTTCAACTTCTGTTTATTATTTTTTTTGTTTTAATCATTTCATCCCAAGCAAGGCAATAAAGTCACTAAGATGCAGGGATTTACAGAGAGTGAAAGAGAATAAGGAGTTTTAGTAAAAAGAATTGAGAAAAGAAGAGGATCCAGAAAGAGAAAACACTGCAACTGACATTGAATTTGAATTTTTAAAGATTGTGAGTGGCAGGAAAGCAAGTAATTGGATGATCCACAGGTGGGAAGTATTTTTTTTTAATTTTTTTTTTTTTTTATAAGCGTTTCACCCCGAGCAAAGCATGTCACTGCCACCACTGTGCAGGGGGCTACGTAGAGTGGAGAAAGGCTGATTAAATATAGGAAATGACAGAGGGTGGGTGATAGGCGGGTGAGGATACCGAGAATGAGGGTTGGGTAGATGAGAGTGTTCTGAGAATAGTTGGGAGTTAGTGTGATAGGAGGTGTCTATTGACCCTACATTTAAACACCTGGAGATTGTAACTGTCGGGAAAGCAGACTTGTGGAAGGGAGTTCCACAGGCGGGAAGTGCGAGAAAAGAAGCTGTTGGAGTAGAATTTACGGTTACATCTTATGTAACTGTAAAAGGGTTGGACCTAGTTGCTAATCTCGTATCTCGTGTAAATTTGTGCTTAGGCGGCACCAGTGATCTAAGCTCATTGGAGCAGAAGCCATGAAAGTACTTGTAGAAGAGGCACAGGGAAGCTACATCACGCCGGTGTGAGAGTGGCTGCAGCCGGTCTGCCAAGTCAGTATCAACCACGTTACAGATCCTCCTTTGTATTTTGTCAAGAAGCCCAAGGAGAGCAGCAGGGGCACCCGACCAGATATGGCAGCAATATTCAATACACGGGCGGATGGTAGATTTGTATATATGCAGAATAGATTCAGGTGGGAAAAATTTCCGGGCCCTGCACAGGGAGCCCACTTTCATAGCAGCAGATTTGGCAATGGATTCAATATAGTCATTCCATTTGAGGTACGCCGAGAGTGTAAGGCCAAGGAGGCGTAGTATTTTACTCTCTGGGAGGCTAGCCTGTCCCATGCTAATGGGAGGTAGATGCGATTGTCTATGGTGATTAGTTGATAACAGCTTTGTTTTAGAGGCATTGAAATTTACCAACCATTTCCTACCCCAGGTCACTACGGATTGGAGGTCCCTTTCAAGTACAGCAGCGAGGTTCACTTTGTCGTCCAGACCTGGTTTCTGATCGATGCGGGAGTAGATTGTTGTGTCGTCAGCATACATGCCAACTTGGGATCTAATGGTGTCGAGGAGATCATTAATGTAGATCAGAAAGAGCATGGGACCTAGGATAGAACCTTGAGGGATGCCTGCGTTCGTCTGGTAGTTTTGGGAGGCATGCCCATTTAATACCACCTTCAATGTGCGGTTAGAGAGGAATGACTGGATGAGGTCAAACAGATGTCCAGTTATCCCGTAGCTCCACAGTTTGCAGAAAGGACAGAGGGACACCACATCACATCTATGAAAAACTGCCTGAAGTCAAGATGTCAGATCAGGATTGATTACATCACAAATACTTCCTTGCATTTTTCCAGAATCACAAGATATATTGCAGGAGCACCAGACCAGATATTGCAGTAGTATTCAATACATTGATGAATAGCGGATTTATAAATGTACAAGATGGATTCTAATGAGAAAAAAATTCTGGTATGACAGAATAAACCAACTTTTTCTATCAGTTGACCTAGCAATTGATTTAATATAGTCACTTAACTTCATGTCAGTGAAAAATTTGAGCTCAAGAAGTTGCAGTTTAAAATCAGCAATGCTGAGATTTAGTTTCTGTTGTGTGCTATTCAGGACCCTTCTTAAACTGGATAAAACAAGAACTAAGCTTTTTACATTGTTCAGACTATTGTATTCATCTGTATTGCCATGTTTATGCTGTTTCAGTTGTTGTATGCTCCAGCCTTCTTCAGGTGCTAGAAATTTTGAAACAAACTCTTTATTATGATCACTGGGATACATCATTCTCATTCCATGTGTGATGCCACTTCAGGTAGCCACATAATTATCTCCCTTTAACTTAACTCTCTAAGTTATTTGTTCACCACTGCTGTAGCCTGGTAGTGAACTCACAACTCTTTGGGTCAAGTCACTGGAACTAACCAACATCTATATCTACTGAGCTATTTGTTCATGAATTGGTGAACAAATAACTTAGAGAGTTAAGTTAAAAGGGAGATAACTACATGGCCACTAAAAGTGTCATCACACGTGGAATGAGAATGATATGCCCCAGTGATCATAATAAAGGGTCCAGTTTAAAATTCCTAGCACCTGAAGAAATCCAAAGGGAACATCTCTTCTATTTTTCAGGATTGCTGATTTTTATTCATAACTGTATTTGGATAAGGTTTTAGAAAGCTGTCAATTGTTTACCCTGAAAGTTTTTGTTTTTCTGTCATATATATATATATATATAACACACAATGAATGTCTATTATGTTTAATCTTCTAAACATTGTCTTTTAGCTTTAATTTCAGGTGAAAATAGAGACAAAAAATTGTCCAACAATTGGATATTTTTTATTATGCTGGTTCTACGCTTTTGGCTCACATGAGCCATCTTCAGAGTAACTACAGGGACATTTACATAAAGATATCCACCATCAAAGATGATTTTATCTTGTGTTGAGATAAAACATTGCTATGCAATAATAACAGTCACTGAAGTGTAAATGCAGTTCCTAAATTTGTAATGCAGTTTTATGATGTCACATAGCACGAGAGACTGAAATGTTAACATAACCATATGTCTAACTGCACTGTAATGTGTTATGACCGGACTAAAATGCAATTTTATTAAATGTAAGTTGTTTTGATATAATGAAGATTGGCTCCCTTATCTGAAGGTTCTTTTTACTGTGTGTATGTGTGAGTATATTTGTGTTATTAACAAAAATCTGTCTAATATTACTTACAAGGCTATGTTTTTCTAAGAAATGTTTAATTGAACTATGATCAGAAAAGTGGCAGGTCAGTCTACCAGAGAGCATAGTTGTACTAAAACTAATATATGCAGTGGGTCTATTATTAGTACCAGAGATACAATCTCTGAACGGGCATGTAAATTCATACACTACATTGGTTTTCAGTAGAGGATTTTGTTGTGTGGTCATAGGATTATTAGAGACTATGAGGTGAATACAAATTTATGAACTGCATCTGCTATTTGGTGACTATTATCATCGCATAACAATGTTTTATGTCAACACAACATAATATCATCTTTTATGGTGGATGTCTTTATGCTAACGTCCCTGTAACATCTCTGAAGATGGCTCATGTGAGCCGAAAGCTTAGAACTAGCATAATAAAAAAATATCCAAATGTTGGACAATTTTTATTTTCATCAAAAATTAAAGTGAAAATATGATGTTTAGAACGACTAGTAATTAAACATAATAGACATTCATTGTCTGTTATATTTAACAATGTAAAGTTTAGAAAATTATCTGCTGCCTTGATACACTATATATCATCTCTTCCAAATACATAAAGCTACAATGTGATATGTCTGGAGAACTAGCTAACCAAAATATTGCATCAAATATAGAGAAAAGTAAATTAAACCATTGCAAATAAATGTTTGTACTCTGGCTCAGTACCAGTTTTACCTTTTCAGTGGATTATATATTATGTGCATTGTGGTGCAGTGGATATCAACTCGGAACAAGAAATTGGGGAGCCGAGTTCGAATTCCAGTTGAATTCCTTGCATTCACTTATGCGCAAATACCCTTAGGATAGGTATTAATCTGTCTCTTCCTTCCAGTTATGGGTTGAATAACAGGACAGATTGGGTTCTACAGCCTTGGTTGGCAACCAGTCTACTGCAGAAAGCAATGGCAACCTACTGTGGGATAATCTTCTGCCTAGTCAGTCATGTCTCTTTCGAGACATGATTGCCCAAGCGTGTTTCATGTATGGCACTTAACTGACTGACTGATATATTATCAATCCAGTTGAAGGTATAGAACCTTTGGCATTGTCCCCTGCATCCATTTGATCCAACCATTGGGCTGAATTCATGAAATATTGATAAAGAAGTATAAAACTGCTGGGGATTGGGTACACATTAAAACCACATAATGTACACATTTAATGACAGACATCAACTAATTAACCCTGATATTTGAGTAAGTAAGAATTACTCTACAAACTGCTTTCTATGCTCAATTTCCACAGAAAAAATTCCCACAGTGAAGCCATTGACTAAGTCAGTAGTAAAAGCTATAAAAAACCCCAGGGGACAATTTAAATATGGTTCTTACCTTGATTTCTGGAATTTTGGCATATCCAAATGCTAACAAAAAAGAAAGAAAAAAATTGGAAACAGAGAAAAGAAAATATGTGTATAAAATTTTTGTTGTTTAATCTTTGAAGCACTGAGAAGGGGAAAATACATGGGGGGGTGAAGTAGGTCAGAAAGAAAAAGAGACGAATAGAACTTGAAAAAAGATAAAAGGAGAGTAAGAAAAATAGAAAATGAAAAGAAGTGTGTGATCTACTGATTATGAAGAAGGAAAAAATAGAAAGAAAAAAAAGAAAGATTTGCAAGCAGAGAGTGAGGGGGAAAGAAAAATAGGTGGTGTAAAGATAAATGGGTACAAGGATCATAAGAAAGAAAAAAAAAATTGGGAGAGTAATGAATACAAGAAGAGAGAAAAAATTTGGGAGAGTAATAAATACAAAAAGAGAGAGAAAATTTAGGAGAGTAATGAATACAAAAAGAGAGAGATAAAAGAAAACTATGAGGAAATATGATATTATAAAGAAGGAATAGGAGGACAATATTAAAAAAAAAGAAAAAGAAAGAAAAAAATAATGAAAAAAGAAAGAAGTATCTTAAGATAGGGAAAAGAAAGAGAAGTGAGATGAATTGATTTGTTTTTATAGCTTATCAACCTGATGGATAAGTTTACTTCATCACCTGTAATAACTGTCACAAAAAATATATAGGAGAAATCTCAAGGAATCTAAATAAAAGATTACATGAACACAAAAGGGACATTTCACAAAATGACACATCAAATACATTGGTTGGCCACCATAATAAGACTGACCACAATTTTGACATAAAATATGCTACTCTGATCAAAGGAGAAAATAATTGGCTACAATGTAAATGTCTAGAGTGTGCCTTAATTGCAAGGTCATCCACATTAAATTTCTACCCTGGATCTTAAAATATTTCACCATTCCTGGCAGATCTTCTAATTTTGCAGTATGAAAATGAAAGAAAAAAAATAAAAGGACCCTTAATGAATTTGGCCAAATAAAATTATCAGCACCCACTCTATCATGTGCATATGTAATCATACTGACATAACAAATTTTGTCTGATGAAGTCCTGAAGCATGAAACATGTTACAAGTAAATATTTTCTACTTTGACATACATTTTCCCCATAAATGCAAATATAAAAATATCTAAGTAAGTTTATTTATATATAAGAATACAATTATTAATAATAAAATAATTTACTTATAAAGAATGAGATAAACTTCCAAAATGTTGCTTCTAAAATATCAGTATTTGATCAACCAACTCGAAAATACAATTAATGTGAATTATCATAATCATCACAAAGACATTTTTGTAAAATTTCAATTTAGTCTAAAAGCTTTAGAATTTTCTAGTGATGTTTTACAATTTTTTTGGAATATTATTTTGGAGATACTTGATAATATGAAATAATAGATTATTCAAAAGGTAATTGTCATGCCAGAAAGAATTCAGTAACTAATATAAATTAAATTTATCTAATGTTTTTAAATCCTCAGTCATAATGATTGTGTTAATTCAATTTTATTTACCTTCAATACAGTTTTCAAATTTTTCTCATTAGTGCCATATGCTGGAATGGTTTCTTCAGGTGAATTTTATCATAAAGTCACCTCTAGGACAAATTGACAATGTTGAGACTGAATTTTGGATCTTATTGCTAGAATGCTAATGCTCTAAGCATTTATCTGCATGCCTATATATATATATATATATATATATATGTGTGTGTGTGTAATTATTTGCATTGTTCAGACTTATCTTTATTGTCATATTCATGATGTTTCAACCACAGTACACTCGGACTTCCTTCATTGCAACTGGAATTTTGATCTGAACCCTATATTTTGATTACTGGGGCGGATTGTTTTCATTCCATCAGTCATGCACTCTTTAGCTTTCTCAAGTTAAAATGAAAGACAGGCAAAACTGTGTAAGTAAAATGCTTCAGAATCTCTTGGGATAAGTGAAAACCATGAATCATTAATTACCTAAGCTTATCTCATTCTAATGTCCAGGATTAAAGAGTGTCTGTTCAGCTGTCTGTGTGTTTCTTTTATCTATATCTATATTATGCTTGTCTGTTTTATCTATATCTCCTGTTTGTCTCATCATCTTCATGTTTGTTTGTATTGGATACTATTATAGATCCTACAAAAATACATATGTGTGTGTGTGTGTGTATAATAAAATAAAAGAGTAATACTTTTGACTGATATATGTAAAATTACATAATTCAATGTATATTAAGACAAACAAACGTTCTGCCAATAAAGTACTCAATAGTTATCTGGTGCCATAATTATTATATCGGAAGTAATTCAAATTTTCAACATTTATTGGCAGTCAACTAAAAGTTTCATTATTCCTTACTTATTAAGATACAGACAAGAATTGATGCATGAATTACTACAGAATGTTCTATTATTACAGTTCATTACAAAGTTTTATTTTATTACATACAATTCTGTGGTTATTAATACAATTATTCTTGTCTGGCTGGGTCTTGACAAATAAGGAATCAGGAAATTTTGAGTCAATCTCTAGTAACTATAGTGAATACATATATATAAATAATTGTGTATTTGTGCAGTAATCTCTCTTTTATACAAATTTTGTTAAAAATGACTGACATGGTACTGCGGTAAAGTTTTTCATTTACTTATAATTTTCTTCTTTTCTGGATATAAAGTAAGTAGAAAGTGTCTGAATGTTCTCTAAACCTGAGCATTTTCAGCTAATCATTATACAAAAAAAAAACATGTAGAAACTACTGCCACCTTAATTTTATGAGTGAATGTCCATTTAGATATAAAGTAGGTGTTATAAAAGACTTTTCCTTTTAGTGCATGCAAGAATTCCGCCTCTTGTCTGCTTTTCTTTAAAGAACTTAACAATGTGAAAGAAACATTAGTCAATAACAATTTTCTGAATTACTTCATTTGTCACTAAATTAGTCTTCTTACTAATGTAATGAGCAGCATCACTGAACATACAGATAAAAACAATAACATCAATATTTTCTATAAAAAAATGCTCAGTAATTATAAGTTGGATAAATCTTTCCTTAGAAACACTGTAAAGAAATATACAACTTGATTCAACAAAAACAAATTATCTTTTATCAAAAATTTTAAACTGCTAACTTCATTGTCAACAATAATAAGTCAACTGCAAGATCAAAATTACAAAAAACCAATGAATTTATTTATGAATTCACCTGTCAGTTAAATAATTCATGAATAATTATATTGGACATACTCCAAACAAGAAAACTCAAGTTACATATCACTGACCATAGTTCAATCAGGTTTCATTTAAACACACACGGAGATCTACTAAGCTCCAACTGAAAACTACTTGTAGACAAAACAATACTTATCTACATGTAAAAAAAAAGATTAAAAAGAATGGAATCATTATTAATAAAAAAGAAAAACCTCAATAACATCAACTATGAACATGGTGACAATGTGCTGATAATATTTGGAAAATAAAAACACCTATAACTTTATATATATATATACACCAAAGAATGCGTACATTCAGTTAACAATAAAAACAAAATCATCCTTAATAATAACTTTGGGTCAGAGTGGGCCTGAGAACAACAGCAATTAAGAGGTAGTTTCATGCTCCTCACAACCTTCCAATCAGAGGTTTTGCTGCCAGATGCAGTTTACCGTCATGCCCAGGACCCATATATGTCAGTGAATGAAATGCTCTTCCTTTACTTGCTAGCTAGATTTCAACTATACTAGCTTAGTTAAGCAGTAAAGGTAAGCAGCATTTCTTATCTCTTCTTATATGCATGATTGTTGGAACTACAGGTGTGCTTGCTACCTCGGTATCAAGGATGTGGTGAACATTTCGTTCACTGACATATTGTTGGCGTTGCATATTCAGTAATTTTGTTTGTGCACTGAGCACATTTTTAAAATCTGTTTGCTAGTCAAAACAATATATTTACTGTTGTGTGTATATGTGTACGCATATATATATATATATATATATAAAGAGAGAGAAAGAGAGAGAGAAAAACAGAGAGAGACTTGATGTGTCTTTGAATTAAAAAAGTGATTAGTGTACATGATCTAAAGCTATAAAAATTGTAAAAACAAGAAATTTTGAACATCAAACAACTGATATTAGTGTTGGTATGAACGTGAATCTGGATGATTCAAAGCAAGCAACTGGTAACAGACAGAAACTGTGGCAGAAAAAGGTCAGTAAGATTCTTTACTTTTTGATGTCCCCTTTCTGATGTGTTAGAGGGGAAGCAAGGATTAAAACAGCAATGTTAAAGTACCCAGATTACAATGCCTCTGATGTGAGGGATTGTAAGAGCTTGTCTTTATATTCCCACCCAATCAAAGCAACACATTCTCAAAGTTAAAAATAAATCAATAAATACAAAAAAAAATAACAGTAGAGAATTATAAAAGAATTTAAAACCCTCAAAGGAATATTTTTAAGTGACCAGACAAAGAGCAGAAAAAATCTCTTCTACAAATAAAGATAAAAGAACATAATGAGATTGTGAAGAGCTTTCAGTCAGACAAAAGCAACATTTATGACAACAACATGAAACACAAAGTGAATTAGTCAGGTTAACAAATTCTAATCCGGCAGACAACAATCGCTTATTATCTATTTCTGATTGGGTGTCCAGGTGTGCAGGTAAATTATGGATGGCATGAATATGGATCAATGTAATGATCAGCCTCTGGTTCAATTTTGTTATCTTATACAGTATAATCTCTTCTTCTTCTTCTTCATGTACCATGTCCCTTCAGAACATAGATGATCATGGACTTCCACTTGGCTCTGTCTCTTGTTGCTCTCAGCAATTTTTCTCTTGGTATCTCTTCCAAGGCCCACTCTGTCAACCATTTGCTCAGACCTACCCAGTACATCTTTCCCTGCATTCCCCTGTCTCTTCTTCCATTTATCCAACCTGTGAGTATCAAGTTTTCCAGGCCCTTCTTCTTCATTACTTGTTCCAGGAACCTCATTTGTCTCTCATTGATATTTATTTATCCAAATTATTTAAGCTTACAAAACTTCATAATTAAAAAGTATGTCTTGCAAATCAGGGCTTTTAATAAAAATAATATGAACAAAAAATGAACACACAACTTCAGTCTCTCATTTTATATCTAAACTTTCATTAAATCAGAAATTTATTTTAACAATAGGACTGTGAGTTAAATAGCAAGCATTGTAAGATAATGAAATTCTGAATTCTAAATTGTGAAGAAAGCAATGGGAAACTACTCCACTATCTTTCCAAAAAATGCATGCCAATTTATAGTTAATACAGAAAGAAATTTATGGAGAGTCATGATCACCTATATTCTGAAAGAAATTATTTTTTTCACCATGAGCCACTTGATGTAGTTTCTTGCAGTGTCAAATACACTGTTTATATGAATATGTGGGAAAGATAACAGATAATTCAAAATTTGAGCAGGTTAAGATAATAGTGATGTAGGGAGTTGGTCCTATAAAGTAGCGTATTGTGGAAAGAAAATGCTTGAGTGATTTCCTGGTTAGCTTTTGAAATGCATCCTTGAACATGCCAATGCATCATTGGATCTCATTGTCGCACTTTCCATCCTCTGTCAGAACACTTCCCAGGTATTTAAATTTCTTGTTTTATTTTTGTTTCTCTGACCTGTAGTTGGCATTTTGGAGTCTTATTTTTGCTGATGACCAGACATTCATTTTTCTGTGAAGTTTATCCTCAGTCCTTTCTTCTCGCCTTCTTTTGTTAACTTCTGTAGAAGGTCCTGCATATTCCTTTCTGAGTCTGCTATCAGTTATCAGCATCCCGTCATCTGTATATATTACAATGTTAAGATTGTGGCTGCCAATGATAAATTTTTTTTTTTTAATTATATCACCCCGAGCAAGGCGGTAATGCCACTGATGTGCAGGGGGCTATGTAAGAGTGAAAAGATTAGAAGAGAGAAAGCCGGAAACCACATCCTAAACAGGGAATAAGGGATGAGCCTCTACAACTGTTCAATAGATGTAAGTGGAGTGTGAACCGGGCGATAGTTTAGTCTGTCTACTCTAACTGAAAAAAAAAAAAGAAGTAAAATGATTGGAAAAGAGAAAACTGGAAACCACATCCTAAACAGGGAACAAGGGATGAGCCTCTACACCTGTTCAATAGACATGGGTGGAGTGTGAACCGGGCGATAGTTTAGTCTGGCAAGAATTTTGTTTCTCTCTGAATTGTTTTTCTGTCTAAGTTGAACAGATCTGGTGAGAAAACTCATTCTTGTCTTATGCCCCTTCTATTTTTGTATAAGTGCTGAATTCATTTCTTATTTGTACACAAGCAGTTTGATGCTAATATAGGTTGTTGATTATCCTGATGTTATTTACAAACATGTCAAGGTTATCAAGCGTCTCTATTAAGTCTTTGCGGTGTAATTTTTCAGACAGCTTTGCATAAAGCACAGATAAAAATTCTTCTGAATTTTTTATTCTGAGCACAAATATGACATTCCTAATTCCAGTATCCATTCTTGTCGCATCTCTGGTCTGATTCTGGTACATGCTCTGTTTATCAGAATTCGGATGATGAAGTTTGTTATGTGGCTCATTAAGTTGATTGTTCGATGGAGTTCACATTCCTTTGCACCTGTCTTCTTAAGTAGTGCTAAAATAGTATGTTTATTTATTTACATGTACCAGCATGAATTTTCAAGAAATCTTGTTAGGAAAATATGCAACCTCAAGCATAATAATAAAAACAAAGCTTCTACTCAGATATGAATATCCATTAAAAATAATATTTAAACAAATAAATTATATATATATATATATATATATATATATATATATGTGTGTGTGTGTGTGTGTGTGTGTGTGTGTGTATGTGTGTGCATATGTTTTGTTAAAAAGGACTGACAAAATACTGTGATTAAGCTTTTATTTAATTTTTCTTGTGTTTGTACAAATGCCCCTTCAGGAACTGTATACCTCATCAAACCAAACTCATAAATAATTAACTTGGTCACACTACTACATGCCCATCTATACAACTTATATTGCATCTACCCAATCATAGCATCATTAAAACTCATTTAAGCATAAAAAACCTACCAGACTCCATTCAAAATATACTAGAAGAAAATACTAGTATAAAAGCCTCATCCACTTGTAAAAAGGATTAAAAATAAAGAAAGCCCTCAAGGCTCAGTGTAAATCCCATGAAATTAGAATCATCATGAGAGACTTGAATGCCAAGGTAGGTAAGAAGAGAGAAGGGGTGACAGTTAGCAACTTTGGATTAGGAAACTGCAATGAATGAGGAGAAAAATGGGTCCAGTGGTGCACAATAAATGACCATGTAATAACCAACACCTGGTTTCAAGAACACTTGAGACACTTATGGATATGAAGAAGCTCAGAAGTTGACACACAAAAAAAAAATCAATTACATACAATAAACAGGAGATTCAGAAATGCAGAAATGCAAAATTTTATCCAAATGCCATCTGTGGAAGCAACCACCATCCAGTCATTTGCAAACTGAGGATAAAACTTCAAAGACTGAAGAAGACTACTATGGCACTCAGACTGCAATACAACTGGCTCATGAATGACCTCAACCTGCAGGAAAAATACACAGTGGGAAAAACATGTATGAGGAACAAATTGGAAACAAAAACTCAAAATAGGACACACTAAAGGAAACACTAGTGACATCAGCAAATAACACTGTTCCAAAGGAAATCAGATGTAAAAGAAAAAAAAAACAAGTGGATGACCGAGGAAATTCTCAACATAATACAAAGACGACTGAAAATATCACCAAGACATGGAACAGAATACAGGAAACTACACAAGGAAATAAGGAGCAAATGCAAACAGGCTGAAGAGGAAAGGTTCAACAACAAATGTTCAGAAATAGAGAGACTGAGCCCAACTAATAAAAGAGATAACATAAGGGAACTAACAGGATAAAGGACATACTCCTCAACATGATATTTAGAATCCAAGGATGGAACTTTTGTATTAGAGAAAGAGGAAATACTTCAATGATGGAAAGAATATCTAAAAGATCTCTTCCACGACATGAAAAAGCAAGCAACAATAATTAACAAAATATTAAGATCTGAAGTAGAAGCTGCAATGGCCACACAAAATAGAAACAAACCAGCTGAACCAGAGGCCATTGTAACTATAGAGATTGACAGCCTTTGACAATTTTGGCAAAGAGAAGATTACAGAAATAATAAATAAAATCTATAAACATATTTAATTAAAAATAAAAATCTCCCTTGATAATGGCTAAAAGAATAACTGAAAGAACTCAAATATTCAGAACTTTTAGACAGTTTCCAGTTGAATCCATTGTATTCACTTACGCGCAAATACCCTTGGGAAAGGTATTAATCCGTCTCTTCCTTCCAGTTATGGGTTAAATAGCAGGACAGATTGGGTTCTATAGCCTTGGTCGGCAACCAGTCTACCGAAGAAAGCAATGGCAACCTACTGTGGGATAATCTTCTGCCCAGTCAGTCATGTCTCTTTCGAGACATGATCACCCAAGCGTGTATCACGTATGGCACTTAACTAACTGACTGATTACACACTTTGCACCGAGAAAAGCAAACACCTTTATGAACACAAGAAAAACTAAATAAAAAGCTTAATTACGGTACCTTGTCAGTTGTCTTTAATAAAACATGTATAAATGAGGTACTGCTGCCAAAGTACATAACATATATATAAGAGAGAAAGACAGTGATATGGACATGTAGCCTGAAGTTAGTTACAGTTTTTGAATGAGAGCATATTATGTGGTATGAATAACAGCTGAACAAGGTTAGTTCCAACCCTCGATCAGGATGACCGTGACCTTGACAGCTTTTGAACAGTTTTGTTGACTTAATTTCACTCAGAAGGCTCATGTCAAATCATGGTATGGTTTCCACATACTTCCTATTGGAGCTGCATGCAGGCATTGTCTCTCAAGGCTGATATTATCAAGATCTCCCTCTCTGACAAATCAACCATGTTAAGATTTGAATTCAGGTTTCATGATTGGAACACTAATGTCCTAACCATTCTGATACACACTGGCATTTATTTACATTTTACTAAGAATCTGATAGTATTCATATTTATTAATGTATTTGCAGTAGCAGTACTTAGGACCAAAGTAAAAATTCCACACTGATTCAGTATTAAGGGAGAAATGAAACTGAATGCATTGTGATTTTGAAAATAGTGCATGAAAAATATAAATCTGTTGCTCTCTCTCACAGATGCCAACCTGTGAATCTGTCTGCTGCTTAATTTTGGATTCTCAACTACAATGAATGACTAAATAACAAATTCCCTGTTAAATTTCTTGCATGTGTGAAGGGTTAAATTCCCTCCATTATATTTACTCATCATCAAAAACCCTTAAATTCACATGACCTGATTAAATATTTGAATTACTAAACATTTGTATTTTGTTAGTCAGCATAAATAAAACCTAGTGGATGTAAGCACTGTTTAAGAATTAGTCAAATAATTGACATTTGTATTTTCTGGTTCAGTGGAAAGAACAAGAGCAACATCACAAGAACTAATTCCCTCTCTAAAATGAGGTCTGGTTTGTCTATAAAAGTTTAAGAATTTGGGTTTGAAATTTCATGAAAGCCACTGAAAATGAAAGATACCTTAAGTAATCTGAGAAAACTAACCAAGATCATTTACAAAAATAACATATGATAATAATTCCTCATATAAGCTGCCCTGTTAGCTGATCCAAAATTTCACTGATTACACAGAGTTAAGAACAACCAGAAGAAACAATATTAGAGAGGGATGTTCGCATATTCAAATATAAATCCATCCAATATTTACCTATAATTCACAGTTATAACTTTAGCTAATAATAAACTCAAGTATCAGAAAACAGTATATAAATTTTTATATATCAGAACATTCTTTGAAAATAATTTGACAAATTGAAAAAAGTCTGTCTGATGTTTTTTGTCCTTTATGATTCATGAGTCTAAAGTGATGTTTCTGCAAGAAGGAGAGGAAATACTGAAATTTTAAATTTAAATTCTTTTTTTAAATATGTGTTTGGGAATATAGTCTGGCCAATTTCATTGAGTTTCTTTTTATTTACGTCTTTCTTGGCAGATCTTCAATTATCTGAAAGTAGGATATTCAGTAACAAAAGTGACAAAAATATATAGGAAAAAGAAACTAAAAAAATCTGGCTAGACTATATACTCAATATTAAAAAAAAATTAAATTAAAATTTCAGCATCCCCTGTCTATCTTATGCATGTGTAATTTATTATTTTAAAAATCACTTTAGTCTGACTATGTTCTAAAGGACAAAATGTGCAAAACAATTTTTTTCCCATTGTCATAGATTTTTCTAAAAGACTCAAGTATAAATCCAACCAATGTTTATCTATAGTCTCAAGTATAAATCCAACCAATGTTTACCTACTGACTTAAATACTGACATTAAATAACACAATTGTGTTTAATATCATAAAATCTATCAGCTCAAATTATCCAGACAGAAATAAAATGTAAAACTAAATATAAGCAAAAAAAATTCAACTAAAAACAAAAAGACTAAAACCAAAATAATATCAAATTATATAAGCAACGTAAGATAAAGTTTGTGAATGGAAATCTATAAAGCTATTTGACAAATTTAAAAAAATAAAAAATTTAAACTATATACACTGGGCCATATGTCTTTGAAAACCAGTGCATATAAACATTGGTTAGTTCCACTGACTTGATCCAAAGAGTTGTGAGTTCAATACCAGGCTACAGCACTAGTGAACAAATAACTTAAGGGAGATAACTACATGGCCAGCAGTAGTGGTTTTGCACATGGAATAAGAATGATATATTCCAGTGATCATAATAAAGGGTTTAGTTCAAAATTCCTTGCACCTGAAGAATGCTGGAGAGTAAAACGGCCTAAACATAATAATAATGGCAATAAAGATGAGGATAATAGTTCGAACAATGTCAATAGTGTAAATACTATATCTTCTCAGAAGTATAGACAAATATCAAAATTTAATGTATTTTTTACATTAAAGCTTTGTGAAAAGCAAAAAGAATTCTTTTATTTATGTTTGTTGTCACCCAACATATCAGAGATCAGTAAATTGAAAGAAATTAAACTAGACAGAAATATTTTTCTGCCTAAAGAAGTTCTATAAGTCCAACAGTTTCAATAACAGGAATGGAAGCAAAACTCTCACTTATGTTTTATCTCAGAGAACCCCAAAGATGGCTTCTTTCAAAATCTTAGTTGCTTTGTCTCTTTGAAAAATAGAGGTCAGCAACAGCTACCTTCATTCATCAAAATTCACAGAGGTGTGTATCTCAAGCCAAAATCATTTAGAGGTGGTACAAATTTGGATTTCTTTTGTCTGATACTTGTCACCAGATGTATGCCTCTTTGTCTTCAGATTTGTATGACAAGTTCTTAGGGTTGACTCAAAATAGATTCAGAATTACTGGTACTGTTTGTTTGGCTTACATGAAAACATATTCTTGGATTTCAAGCTGAACTTAATGCCATGAAATCTTTTGAGAATATGACAGCTGGTTTCAAAGGAAAACTTGTCATGATACTGTATTTTCTTGAAACCGTTTATTGAAAAATGTTTAAAACGTATTATCTACCTTTTTCATTTGTTACAGTCGCAATAATAATTCTCAGAACTATATAGATATAGATCTTCTTTGGTCTTTTTCATATGGGGGAGTGCTGAAAAGTTATTAGTCTGACAAAAAAAATCTCTTTAAAAATATGATGCTTGATCATATTTTGGAAGTGAGTCAGAATTAAACTTTTTTCAGCACCACACTATCTATAAACTATTTTAAAATACTTCATTACCATAAACTAATTTCTCTTTATTATTTTTTTACAGTACCATTGTAGTTGACTATTTCAACTTTGTATATAAAATACTTGTACTTCAAATCAGAAAGAGACATTTGAAATTTCTACAATGTATGATGAAGACAGAAGTCTTGGAAAATGAAACATCACATCTTGAAGGCAAGAGGAACATTGGAAAATCATAAGTAACCTATTTCATAAGCTTGTATAAATGAATGGCAGAATAGAGTGTAAGAAGGTTAGTATATAGATATTGTGATTATTTCTGGGGTAAGTTCTGAGAGTAGGTTTGTTGTTTGGGTGTTATGGGGGAAATTTAGGTTCTTTCATTTAAACCCCTAATACATGTAAAATCTTTTCTTATTGCTTGCATAAGCTGAAATAAAATATATGAAAGAAAGAAGGCAATGGAGACACTAGAAATACTTTTAGGATTTAATTATATTTATTGGGTCACAATTATCTTTTGAGGGGAAGTGTCTTCCTGAGCAAAAGGTATGCCATATTCAGTCAAGAGTCCCAGCTAAAAAGAAAGTTCTATTCTCTTTGTTTCTTTTAGCACCAGGAAGCCCATCTTATGCACAGAGGATCCTTCCTGTCAGAGGCCTCCTGGGAGATTATTATTCTTTTTTTGGTGTTTATTTTATTTTGTGTTTATTTTCCACAAGTAAAAAATATAAACATTGCTAATTTTTTTATAACCATGTGATTGTGTGTGTATGCATGTATACTGGTTTTTGACAGCAAAAATTATTTGCAATTATAATCCTGGATTTTCTTGACTAAAATTTGTTAGATGAGGTGTTTTGATTATTATAGTTGCTTTTCATTAGACTAATTTTCTCATCTTTGTTATCTATTTTTATAAGGAACGCTGTTACAAAATGTTTTAAAATATCACCAATATCTACATAAATTTTGGTTCAAAATTCTATTTTAAAGGTAAAACTTTGCAAATGTTAGACAAAGAAGGGACCCCATTGTGATACCTTCAGCCTGTGAATAAATATTGCCATATCATACAGATATGCAATCCCTAATTTACATGCATATACATATATAAATAAATTCATGCTCATACATATTTATATGTATATATTCAGATTAACATAATTAGTGGCAGTTAGTCATTGATAGTTATTTACATAAATTGATACATAAAAACCCACAAGCTTTATATTGACCAATAAATAAATACCTGACTGACTTATACATGCATACATACATACATACATACAAATACTATTTTGTATATTTTTAGTAGACCAGAACTGGTTAGGCAGAAATGAATAACAGACTTAACTATGAACTAAGTCCTTTCTTTCCATGTTGCTGAAATAATACAATAAAAAATCAAGTGCTGATACATGTTTCCAGGAGTCATTGCAAGAATGTCAGAACATTGCTGAAAATAAACATGTACAACCTTAGGAGTTTCAATTCTGACTTTTTCTGGGGTTTGACTCTTGAAGCTTTTTCCATTAGTGGGTATAGCTACAAAGAAGTGAAGATTTTAAATTAATTTTTTCCTTTACTTAAATAAGCCACATTTCTGAGGTTATAAGATTCATTTGATTGATGTTTGCATAGATATAATGGAACACACACATTACCGAGTGCCTATAGCTCAGAGGTAAATTCAATCGAGTTTCAATCCTGGGTAAAAAGCAATCGGATGTCTAACCGTACTGATGAGCTGTGATACAGTATAACAGATCTGTCTGTGGATGACTATTTATGCTCTCACACCTTGATTGAGCAACATGGAAGAATGGTGGCCTATGAAAAACAGTAGCTACTCTAGCATCTATGCATCGTTCATTCAGCAATGAATTAGAACACTCTCTGCTATTGGGTGTATGCATAATGATAATGTACATGCTAAAAAGTCTGCCTTCTTCTACCGAGTGCCCATAGCTCAGAGGCAGAGTCACCAACTGATGCCAATTTAGTCAGGTTTCAAACCTGGGTAAAAAGCAATCGGATGTCTAACCGTACTGATGAGCTGTGATACAGCAAAACAGATCTGTCTGTGGATGACTATATGTATATATATGCAGATAGATAGATAGACAGATATTAACTTCTTAAAAAAACAAGAGAGAGAGACATAACAATGACTTTGTCATTTGTTCCATGTTGAGTAATGAAAATATATATGTATACATACACACACACATATGTGTGTGTGCGAATGCATAGTAGATGTTTGAATAATTTGTGTCGTGACTTCCAAATATATCTTGAGCCCATCCATAAAAAAAGACAGGTCCCTACCATTTACTGTTTTACACTTATTGATTTACAAAATACAGTGATCAGAAATATTTGAAATAATAATGAAACAAAAGAGACAATTCTACAAAGTTTTGTTTAAGATGGGTTTGGTCAGACTAGATGGTTTATTAACTTAATTACTCAGTTCTGCTTAAACAAACCATGTGCAAAAAAAAAATACCTAAGTGACCTCTGGCAAATAATTCTTTAAAAATTAATTCATGAATATTTACATGTATTAAAAAGAAAGAAAATTGCCCAAAATATTCTTTAAAATTGAATTTGTTTAATTTCATAAGCTTCAGTGATTTTCAGCACCAGGGATTTTTATTTTGTCATTTCCATCTATTCAAATTAATCAATTTGTTCATTCACAATGGTTCTAATTGTAAAAAAAAAAAAGAAAGAAACTTTGGTATTTAGAATATGCTCAGGGAAGTAAAGAGTTGAGACGATATAAAAAACAAAAAAAAGAACATAAAAGAAATGTGTGCCTAATTCAGAACTTTCAATAATTATATTAAAATATCCTAAAAGTTGTAAGAAAAGTATTGTGATTTTAATTATACAATATATTACAAAATGTGCATGTTAGCTTTGTCAAGAAATACTTTTTTTTTTACAATGAACTTTGATGCAATTTGTAAGGAATAAAATGAAATAAAAAAAGCTCTCTCTTATTAAGTGAAAATGATAACTCATTTGCGGTTAAAGTGAGTTAAAAAAAAAAGCAGTAGCTTTGATTTTTAAAGATTCTTTTGTTTGAATTTGAATTTCTGGTAATTTATTAAATTAAGAAGAGTAAAATTTAGTTTTACATCGTTGCTTACGTAAATATTTTTAGTTTAGAGACATTTTCTTGATTTTAAAATCACAGACTTTATATTTTATTTCTTTGAAATCATGAATATCTTTAAGCTGCCATGAGGAAGAAACACAAATTTAAGACTTATAGCACATTAGTTTATTATGTATAACTCATTTTAAAATAAAAATCTTTATAAATAATAAGAAAATTAAGTAAATTACAAATAAAATTTAATAAATGCCCCTTTAAAAACAATGAAATTTGCAGTGTTTTTTTTTTATTTATGGTTCTATAAATTTCAATGCTGGGCAAATGTATTGATATGGTAAACACTAGTACTGTGAAACAACTATTCAAATTATATATAAATATACACACAAATATATATATATATATATATATGTATATATATATATATATATATATATATAATATTAATATTATATTAAGCTCTATAATACTCATTATATTGAGCACTGTTTATAATAAAATAAATGCCAGAGTACTTAAAATAAAAAAAATTAAAAAAAACCTTAAGTCCTCTTCACTTGGAATTATATATATATATATATATATACACATACACACGCACAGATTCACACACATCCATATTCACACTCACACAGACACAAATGCATGTATATTCACACACACACACACACATATATATATATATATATATATATATATATATATATATATATATGAAAATAAATATAGGCTAGAGGAAAACTACATTTTTCTCTCCTATATGCTTTGTTCCATAACAGACTTTATCAGGGCAAAGAGTTAAATCGAATTTTTTCTACTAACCAACAATATTTCATTACAGATCAGTCAGTTAAGTGCCATACGTGATACACACTTGAGCGATCATGTCTCAAAAGAGACATGACTGACTAGGCAGATTATCCTGCAGTATGTTGCCATTGCTTTCTGCAGTAGACTGGTTGCCAACCAAGGCTCTAGAACCTAATCTATCCTATTATTTAACCCATAACTGGATGGAAGAGATGAATTAATACCTTTCCCAAGAGTTTCTGCATGTAAGTGAATGCTAGGAATTCAACTGGAATTCGAACTCAGCTCCACTGATTTGTTGTTCCGGGTCAATATCCATTGCACCACAACACACATATGGCCATATCACATTGAACACACTGGTTCTTGTTCAATCATTACAAATACCTTATTTAAAACAAAATTAATTTCAACTCTTTGCCTTGATAATGTCTGTCATGGAATGAAACACGTAGGTGAGAAAAATATAGCTTTCTCTTTATCTTTATTATTTTCATACTGTTTTTTTTTTTCACAGTATTGTAACTGAGTATACTTTTGCATTTTTTTTTATTTGTCCTAATCATTTCACCCCAAGCAAGGCAGAACTGTCACTGGTGCACAGGGGTTACATAAGCGATAAGTGATGAGAAAGAGGAACAAGTAATGGGAGTGTCAGAGAAAGAATAAGAAAAGAATGAGAACATTGTTATGAAGAGAGCTGCATGAGAGTAGAGTCAGAAAGAAAAAAGAATATGATACAAGGGTTGTCAGGGAAAGGATGCAAGTCAAGTAGATAAGAGATGGCAACTGACTATGTGTTTAAATTCTAGAAGATTGTAACTGTCAGGTTAGCAAGTATACAGAAGGGAATTCCACATGCAGGGAGTGTAAGCAAAGAAACTGCTGGAGTGGAAATTGTGGTTACATTTGCTTGGTTTCACTGTAAAATGGTAGGACCTAGCAGCTAGTTTAGTCGATCAAGTAAATTCATACAGTGGAGGCACCAGGTAACTAAGCTCATTGAAGCAGAAGCTGTGAAAGTATTTGGAGAAGAGACAAGGGAAGCCACGTGATGTCAGTGAGAAAGTGACTGGAGCTGAGCTACCAGGTCAGGATCAATTACATTGCAGATTCTCCATTGGATATTGTCAAGAAATATAAGAAATCTGCTGAGGCTGACAAAGCAAACTTTGCTCTATAAAACCAAGAGCATAAAACTCAAAAAACAATTCTAGGTAAATGTCTCCAGATTCCTGATTGTGTTGTTATTTGTTTTAGATTGGTTTTCAATTTTGGTTTTCTTTATACCATTGACTTTTTAATGTAGTTCAATGTTTTTTTGTTTTTTGCCTAACATATTTGAATATGACAATAAAGGAACATCTAAAAAGACCTTTCGCAGAAAGCTAATGAATTGACCAAAAGTATTTAGGGCAATAATCATTATATTCATTTTCTACACTCTTTTAGCCTACTAAAAAGAAAAATGGTAATAACATTAAAAAAACATAATAAAAGACTTATCTACCTTGTCTCTCACATTCAATGAAATGCATTCAAAGAAAAGTTCCAGCCCATATATATATATATATATATATATATATATATATATATATATATATACTAGTAGTATAGCCGGGGGCGTTGCTCGGGTATAATGAAAGCTTTAAAGCTAATCCATAGTCCTGGAGCTCAGACTCTTTGGACGTTGGCATGAAAGACTAAAAATCAATAGATGTTTCCAGTTAAAGTGAAACCGTAGACTGAAAGAAAAATGAATGGATGTAAATCAAATTTTGGTTTCCTGGTATCAATATCAAATTTTCTGCACTATTGTAAGAACTGCAACCTTGAAACTTCTGAATATCGTTTCTTATGTCTTTGTCTCTGAGTGTATCAAATTTGATTAAAATCAGACCACTCCTTCTATAACCTGATTTTTTTGATTATCAATTTTCAATATTTATCGGTGGTACCTTGACACAAAACCTAGCTAAGAACACTCGCAGGCACTTATAGTACAATTGTGTAAATCTTCAAGAAAATTGGTTCAGCCATTTTGGAGTCTATAGGTAACGGATATACACACACACACACACACACACAGAGAGAAAAGTTCCATTCATAAATAAGTTTAGATATTATTGATTTTCTGTTCTATTGTAAGAACTGCAACCTTGAAAATCTGAATATTGTTTCTTATGCCTTTCTCTATGAGTGTATCAAATTTGATTAAAATTGAACCACTCCTTCTATAACCTGATTTTTTTGATTTTCAATATTTATTGGGGGTACCTCGACACAAAACCTAGCTAAGAACACTCGCAGACACTTATAGTACAACTGTGTAAATTTTCAAGAAAATCGGTTCAGCCATTTTGGAATCTATAGGTAACGGATACACACACACAGACAAACTTCCATTTATAAATAAGTTTATATATATATATATATATATATATATATATATATATATACATACATAAATAAATTTTGAATAAATTTACTTTTTAGTTTTTTAAAGATATTTTTGTGTAATTCTGGTAAATATAACTTTAAAATAAGATGTCAATGTTATATTAATTTTTGTGTAATTTAGACAATTTATCTATCTCACATTGTGTGTGTGTGTGTGTGTGTGTGTGTGTATATATATATATATATATAACTCCATTGTTACCTAATTCTCATTTTGACTGAACAATATTGACACACCTAGAGCATTTTCTCCAACTACCACTCCCTAATTTTTTAAGTAACCAGGAATTCATCTTATATTTTCAAAATAAATCATTTTCACCATTAATTTTAGCATATCACCTGAAGAAAAACAGTATTGTTCTGAAACATGAAAATTTTTGTGTATTGATATGATGCTTTTATAAACCATTGTAATAAGAAAATTGCTATATATATATATATATATATATATATATATATATATACATATTCAAATAAATGTACTGTATAAGTTAAATAATAAATTATGACATAATTTAAAATACCATTTCCCGTGGTCAAAATTATTTTTAGGTCTTTCCTTCCAATGAATGCTGTAGAATTTTGTTATTATCTCTTAATATTTATCTTAGGTTAATAGTTAAATTTTGGTTGTTTGTGAGATGATTTATATGTGTATGACTTTCACTTACTTTTGATAAGTGACAAGTCAACCTATAAACAAGAAAATAACAAACAGAAACTAAAAATCCTCGAAGCAATCTACATAAAACAATTTAAACCTGGTTTGAATACAATCAATTTTGATATTTCCAAAAACGTACTCAAATGTCTGTAATCAGACCAGGGACCACAACACCACTATTTTGTCACTGTCTTTGGCCATCCGCCACGGTAGGGATGGACTTATATTTTCAATTCAATTCTCCTTATTGTTAATAACTTAAATGTTCTATGTTTACTGTGTGTTAATATTTACTCTTTGATAATGGCTTATGTGAGCCAAAAGCTTAGACCCAATAAAAAAATCAACAATTATTGTGATTTTTTGTTGTCTTTCAACGACATCACCATCAAGTATATCAGACGGTATGAACGGATCCTACACAAAATTAATAGACAAAACTTGTCTATATTATTCAATGAAACTTGCATTAATGAAAAAATGCTGCCAAAATACACACAATATATATATATATATATATATATATATACAATCTTGCTTTACGAAACTTTAAAATTTCTTAAGTTTAAGCATCACACGAAAAAATAAAGAATTTTTTCTTATTTCAAGAGAAGACTATTGGTTTCAATCCTGCAAGAAATGACTGCAAAACACTTTTTTCTTTTTCTTTTTAATCGTATCACCCCGAGCAAGGCGGTAATGCCACTGATGTGCAGGGGGCTACATAATAGTGAAAAGATTGGAAAAGAGAAAGCCGGAAACCACATCCTAAACAGAGAACAAGGGATGAGCCTCTTGACCTGTTTAATAGACGTGGGTGGAGTGTGAACCGGGTGATAGATCTATCTACTCCAATTAATTGCCACTCCTTATTTTATAAGCAGAAATACACAAATGCATGTTGGGATTTTTGCTAGCCAATAAAATAGGCCTGTTCTCAGATTCATCTGACTCAGTTCTGGTTTGTCTCGTTTTGAAGTAATGCTACATTTGCTCGTCTGAACTTGCTTTTTTTGTATCAATCTCAGTTGTTAGTTTGTGAACTTTTTGCTTTATTACTGTTAATTTATATCATTTGCTTGCTTTACATTATTTTCTTTACCTTTGTTCTTTTCTTTTCCTTGCTAATTGCAACTTTTGTCAATTCTGTTTATTGAACATATCTGTTACTTTATTTTGCATTGACCATGGTGGCTCACTCCACAGTGAAAGAATAAAAGCTGAAATTTAGGGTAGTTTATTTTAATTGTGAATTATGAGCCTCATCCTATTTGAGATGGTGGAGGTTTATTCCACATAATAGTCATCTGCAAAGAAATACTAGATTCCCTGAGGAGTTGAAGACTTCTCGGTATAAAGAGATTGAACTGCACTGATCCTTGTGAATTGATTTCCCTTTCTCTTAAGCCTTTCTACTTTTTAGGAAATAAATACCATTGGTTTCACTTGCATCTTTATAAACCATTTCTCCTTTAAATGCAAATAAGACACAAAACATTCCACTTGTGTATCACAGCTTCTTTTTATCTCAAGCCCTCAAATAAATCAGTTTTCAGCATGTTGTGTTCTTTTAACCCCAGGAGGTGAACTATGAGAGGTCTGCCACTTATCTACGCATGAAAGGCGCTTATTGTACACACCGTGCAATTAATGGTGGTATTATTTTTGTAGACAACAGAAACAAAGAGAGAAAGAAAGAATACTTTCTAAGACGTATCCATTGTCTTTGCAAATGTGCTACTCACACAGAAGACACCAGACAAGGACTACTGGCTATTACTCAAATCCAACATGGAGTTACATAGCTGATCAAAAGTTCAAGTAGGCTTGATACTTATCAAAGATTTGAAAGGACTATCTCAGTTTTTTTACCTCCATGTGAGAATGTATTTTCTAAACCATTCTTTGCTTAGATGAGAAGAAAATTATTCTTTAAAAAAACCTTTATTTTCTAGAAAATCTATCTGAATATTATTTTCCAATTGTCAATTTCTTTTTAAGAATACTTTAATATCTTTTTTTTATCAGTTTGGTCAGATATTTATGACAAAACTTATAACCTGTCTACCAACATTTTCTCACATGTTAACCATTAGAAATTATCACTTATTGTTTGTATTGTTTGTATTTTTGGCGAATGTGAAGGAGACTATCACCACCTTTAAATTTGTTGTTTTTCATTGTTTTTTACTTATTTTAGTGCAGCCTTATTGATTATTATATAAAGTTTCTAATTATCAAAGAAAAACAGAAAAAAATTCCATATTTAAACAATTTTAGTGGGGGGGCTCAGTTTCTCAGACAACATTATAGTAAATTGATCCTCTATTTTGGAACCACTCGTGTTGGGGTTGCTTTGTTTTTTTTTTTTTGGATGAGTTGTTGCTCTTGTTTTAGTCTTTTTCAAGTTTTCTTCAGTTCTTACGATGGCATCTTTTTCGGAAACTCCAAGAATGGCATTATTCAAAAATTTCACAAAGAATTCAGTTGTTAAATATGTGCAAGCAAAAAAGTTAATTGCACAGGATTGATTTATTGTAAGGTTGTATGAAAAACTGAGCCCCTCCGCCTCTAAAATTGTTTAACTGTTGAAATTTTTAAAAATCTTTTTTGTCAGTCAGAAAGTTTAGGGCTTAATTGATAAGATTGCACTGAAAAATTCCCAAAATATTGATAATCAACCAATTTACAGGTGGTGGTAATGTCGTACCGGCAAGTGGTTCCAAAATGGAGGATCGATTTACTATAACATTGTATAAAAACTGAGCCCCTGCCCCACTAAAATTGTTTAAATATTGAAACTTGTCCAAATTTGTTTTTGTCAATTGGAAAGTTTAGAGTGCAATCAATAAGATTGCACTGAAAAAAAAGTAAAAAGAAAATGAAAAACAGCAAATTTAAAGGTGGTGGTATTCTCCTTTAGGTCCACCATATTTTCTTTTATGTGTTGCGTCCCTTCATAAATGTTCATGGACCTTCACAACCCCATATCCCTTGTAGCTCTTAACACTCTTACTCTCGTCACCCCTCCCAAATCTCTGCCATTCATTTGCTCCAGCTCATTATATATGTCATGGGTTGCTTTCTCTGTCTCTCTTTCCCTTTGTCCTGTGAGGATCAGATTCTTCAAGCTCTCCATCTTCATTATATGCCCTAGAAACTTCAGTTGTCTTTTCCTGATGTTAAGTCTAAGTTTCCTATTTATGTCTCTCACTTTCAAAACCTTTTTCGTGCTCTCATGCTCAGTCCATGATATCCTCAGCTTTCTTTTGTAGAACCACATTTCTGTTGCTTCAAGTCTTTTCCTACACTTTTGATGAGATTCTCCAGCATTCACTGCCATATTGGAGGACTGACATCACATAACAATTCAGTACTTTTCTTTGTTTCTAACAAAATTTTTCAGTCTCTCAATACTGTGCTTAGCTTTTGGAATGTGTACTTGGCCATTTCAATACATCATTAAATCTCAGTATCACACTTCACATCCTCTGTTGGAACACTTCCCTGGTATCTAAATTTTAGCATCACTGATCTGTAGTTGGTATTTTGTGGTCCTCTTTTTTCTGATGACCATGTATCTGTTGGAACACTTACCTGGTATCTAAATTTTAGCATCACTGATCTGTAGTTGGTATTTTGGGGTCCTCTTTTTTTCTGATGACCATGTATCTGTTGGAACACTTACCTGGTATCTAAATTTTAGCATCACTGATCTGTAGTTGGCATTTTGTGGTCCTCTTTTTTCTGATGACCATGTATCTGTTGGAACACTTACCTGGTATCTAAATTTTAGCATCACTGATCTGTAGTTGGTATTTTGGGGTCCTCTTTTTTCTGATGACCATGTATCTGTTGGAACACTTACCTGGTATCTAAATTTTAGCATCACTGATCTGTAGTTGGTATTTTGGGGTCCTCTTTTTTCTGATGACCATGTATCTGTTGGAACACTTACCTGGTATCTAAATTTTAGCATCACTGATCTGTAGTTGGTATTTTGGGGTCCTCTTTTTTCTGATGACCATGTATCTGTTGGAACACTTACCTGGTATCTAAATTTTAGCATCACTGATCTGTAGTTGGCATTTTGTGGTCCTCTTTTTTCTGATGACCATGTATCTGTTGGAACACTTACCTGGTATCTAAATTTTAGCATCACTGATCTGTAGTTGGTATTTTGGGGTCCTCTTTTTTCTGATGACCATGTATCTGTTGGAACACTTACCTGGTATCTAAATTTTAGCATCACTGATCTGTAGTTGGTATTTTGGGGTCCTCTTTTTTCTGATGACCATGTATCTGTTGGAACACTTACCTGGTATCTAAATTTTAGCATCACTGATCTGTAGTTGGCATTTTGTGGTCCTCTTTTTTCTGATGACCATGTATCTGTTGGAACACTTACCTGGTATCTAAATTTTAGCATCACTGATCTGTAGTTGGCATTTTGTGGTCCTCTTTTTTCTGATGACCATGTATCTGTTGGAACACTTACCTGGTATCTAAATTTTAGCATCACTGATCTGTAGTTGGTATTTTGGGGTCCTCTTTTTTCTGATGACCATGTATCTGTTGGAACACTTACCTGGTATCTAAATTTTAGCATCACTGATCTGTAGTTGGTATTTTGGGGTCCTCTTTTTTCTGATGACCATGTATCTGTTGGAACACTTACCTGGTATCTAAATTTTAGCATCACTGATCTGTAGTTGGTATTTTGGGGTCCTCTTTTTTCTGATTACCATGCATTTAGTTTTCTTGTAACTTACTTAGTAAAGCAATATGAAGAGAATGAGGGTTTTTCACTTCAATGTATTCAGAATAAAATTTTTATTCATCAGCTGGTGTCAGTAAAATTTTCAGGAGATAGATATATAATAAATATATGCATTTCAGTTTATAATATATGTTTTTATTAAAAATAATTACTTTAATTCTTTTGGTAATGTGATATTTTATTACGCAGTTTGGGGATTGTTCTTCATCTCCTAATTAAACAGTATGCTTCCTAAGATGTGGATAAATAGCAGGACAGACTGAGTCTTATAGCCTTGAGTGGTAAGTTGTGTAGGAGATAGACAACTCTGATTTCAAAACCTGAGAAGAGTTGTTTGATGATTAGGTGCCACTTTTTCTGGATTGGGCTCTTCCAAAAAATGTAGTTAATTCTACAGAAGCCTTTACCACTATAATCAGATTATATGTGCAAATAGTCTGGTTGTTTGGTTCTCAGAATTGAGTTTCTGTGCCTACATAAAAAAACAATAATAGAATCAAGTATATATATATATATATATATATATATATATACATTTATATCTAATACACGCTTGGGCAAACATGTCTTGAGAAAGACATGACTGACTGGATAGAAGATTTTCCCACAGTAGGTTGCCATTACTTTATGTAGTAGACTGATTGCCAACCAAGGCTAAAAAAAAACAATCTCTCCTGCTATTTCATCTATAGATGGAGAGAGAAGAGATGAATTCATACCTTTCCCAAGGATATTTGTGCGTAAGAGAATGCAATGAATTCAACTGGAATTCAAACTTGGCCCACCATTTTCTTATTCTGAGATGATATCCACTGCACCAAAATGCACATCCCCATATATATATATATATATATTCATACAATTTGTATGCACATGAACCAGCACATCACGAACAACCAAAATACAGCTGTCAACCTAAGACAAATATTATTAAATAACACCAAAATACTCTCCAGTACCCAATGTAAATATTGGGTGCTGGAAAATCAAAACTCTAAAAACTATTATTATACAAAACAAAGAGTCCACATTAAATACAATATTCACCACAAAAGAAGGTGTCTTAAAGTGCATACGATATAATTAATGTGCACACATATTTTATTATAATAATAAAAAATCAGATAAAACAAAATATTAAACTAAAAGTAATTAAATCACAATCGTTTTGTGCAGCATTGTTCCCTATAGCCATTACACATGACATCCTACTAGACTGTTTCCAACATCCAGCTTCTCAAAGATAACCTGTATGCAGACAAATAAAGTCTAACTACCACACAGACACTACATTCATTCTTGATAATGACAGTGAAAGTTGAAAGTACTTAAAAATAACAAAATAAGAATTTTGAACAGTTTATCCATAACTTCAAGCACAATACTCATTGCTTTATTCAAAAATTGGGAAAAACAGTTAAAATTAAGACAGACCTTGTCAGTTCTTTTTAATCAAACTTGTTTGGATAGATAGATAGATAGATAGATAATGAGGAATGGGATAGATAGATAGATAGATAGATAGATAGATAGATAGATAGATAGATAGATAGATAGATATGAATGGATAGGGATAGATAGATAGATAGATAGATAGATAGATAGATAGATAGATAGATAGATAGATAGATATTGTGGAATGGGAATAGGGATAGATAGATAGATAGATAGATAGATATTGTGGAATGGGATAGATAGATAGATAGATATTGTGGAATGGGATAGATAGATAGATAGATAGATAGATAGATAGATAGATAGATAGATATTGATAGGAATGAGGAATAGATAGATAGATAGATAGATAGATAGATATTGTGGAATGAGATAGATAGATACTAGAAAATGATTGGAAAAATAAAGACAACTGAAGTCAAATATGAAATAGTTCATTGAATTTCTCTGGCTCTATGAATAAATTTTTCTGGTCAGTAATAATTTGCTTTTTTCTTACAGGTTTGCCTTTTCAAAGTGAAAGTAAAAAAAAAAAAACAATACCATCAAGCTGAGAATATTATAAGTTTACCAGATCTTCATATTTCATGCTTGCTTGCTATAATGAGAGCCATTCTCATGTCAGCATAAAAAAATAATACTTGGTTTATTCAACAGAGAAAATAAAGACTTTCTTATTGCACAATTACTTTGCTTTTTGTGCATTTCCCCATCATTAATCTCGTTTTCCTTCTCAATCATTTACACTTTAAAAGTCTTCAGCAGCCACCCCCAATGGTGCTTGCTATCAGAAATATCCCTTTTCAGTGTCTGTTGAAAAAAATGAAAACAAAAAGCAAGGCTGATTCTGTCTTTAATTTTAAAATCAGGTCTCCTGATGTTTGGGAAGTTGAAACATTGAGATATTGTATTTAAAGTTCCTCATTATTTTTGGAGAGAGGGTTATACTAAGCAAACTGAAGTAACGTAAGAATCAGTGATTTTAGTTACTTTGCTAAAATGGATAAACCTATGAATGATGGGAAATAGCAGAGAGCTATGCTCACAAATGTTCTGAAGGCATGTTGAAGAAGTAGAACATCAGCAATATTCTTCTTCTACTTCTATGTGCCTTGTCCTTTCAAGACATAGACGATCATGGCCTTCCATGTCTTCCTATCCCTGGTGGCTCTTAGCAGGCTTTCTTCTGTTACACCATGCAACCCTCATTTTGCCATCTATCTGCTCAGGCCCGTCAAGTATGCTACACACTGTTTTCCTCTGTCTCTCTTTCCCTCTATCTGGCTTGTTAGTATCAGGTTCTCCAAGCTCTCCTTTCTCAGTGTATGTCTCAGGAACTTTAGCTCTCTCTTCCTGAAACTCAGTTTTAATTTCCTTTTCATTTCCATCCTTTCCAAAACCTTATCATTGCTCATATGCTCGATCCACAATATACACAGTATCCTTCTGTAGAACCACATTTCAGTTGCTTCAAGTTTATCCGTCATCTTTGATGTTATTGTCCAGCATTCACTACCATACTGAAGAACAGACATCACATAATAATCCAGTACTCTCTTCTTAGGTTCTAGTGAAATTTTCCTGTCTTTTAATACTCTATTCAGCTTCTGGAATGCGTCCTTTGCCATGCCAATTTGCCTTTGGATCTCTGTGTCGCACTTTCCATCTTCCATTAGAACACTTCCCAGGTACTTAAAATTTTGTACCTGCTTGATTTTAGCATCCCCCACATGTATTTATCATTTTGCATCTTAATAGTATTATTGTCTTGTTTGAAGTGAATGGATTAAAAACAAATTAGCAATTTTAGTTTGTCTTCCTCTACATACCTTGTCCGTTCAGGACATAGTCATATCCTTTGTGGCTCTTAACAATTTTCTCAGTTTGCTAAGGATCCTGCCCCTCTATCTCAGGCTTTGCCATCCTTTCAGACAAGCTCGTAAGTGGTTCAATGTCTTTCCTCCTTTCTCTCTCACCCTCAATATTCTCTGTGAATGTTAAGTTTTCAAAACGATCTACTTAAACTCTAGGGAACTGTGAACTAAACTCTTTAGCCTAGTGGAATAAAGCATTGGTTAATAGACTCTTTAGCTGAGTTGATTAAAGCAATTGGTGACAGAGTACCTGTGAGTTCAATCCCTGGGTATGGTAGTATAGACTTAGCCTCACTGGAAACAAAGTGAACCATATTGAGCAGTAGCAAATTAAAACAAACAAAATGAAATATCCCTGGATAAGGAGATGGGAAAGAGAACAATCTTCTGTTTTAGATTAAATAAAGGGTTTAATTTAAAATTCCCTTAAGATTACCTAGATCAGTAAGCACATAAAGAAGACCAACGTGCACAATGGCTGAAATGTAATAACAAAAACAAAGATAACTATAGTTTATATGTAAATAATAAACATTGTGAGGTATTAATTATTTTAAGGGTGTAAAAGAGCATTGGATAGTAAACAATATTTATTAAAAACATAATAAAATGTTACTCACTTACTTTACTTTTCCTCAGATTCTGAATTACAGTAAATTGTGCAGCCATTATGTTATGATTGATCCTTCAACCATGTAATGAACATTGTTAAATTTGCAAAACTTGATAAACTAATGATATCCTCACCTCTGTAAATATAAACATGTGAAGAATAATAAATCTTGCACTACCTTGTGAAAGTGCCTCATTTGATGAAGAAACATGTCAGCAAGTAGAGCTTTTCCACATCTCTTATATAAATATATATATATATATATATATATATATATACACACACACATGATGTTTGTGTTTGTATGAAACAATAATTCTCTCTCAAAAAATGTGCATATATATACATATATATATATATATATATCGTTCATTCAGCAATGAATTAGAACACTCTCAGCTATTGGGCATGTATAATGATAATATGCATGCTAAAAAGTGTGCCTCATTCTACCAAGTGCCCATAGATCAGAGGTAGAATCGCTGACTGACGCCAATTCAGTCGGGTTTCAATCCTGGATGTCTAGCAATTGGATGTCTAACCGTACTGATGAGCTGTGATACAGTGAAACAGATCTGTCTGCAGATGACTATATATATATATATATATATATATATATATATATATACACCAAAATGTGTATAGATAAAAATACACAAAAATTACACAAAAATATCTTAATATACTAAAAATCAATTTATTCAATAAATTGCTACTGACTTAAATGACAACCTTCAGAAAATTTTGGAATCTTCTGCATCTCTTCTGAATGATCTCCTTGTTTAAGGTGATGAAGGCTGCCATAATTCTTGCCTTCATCTGATTTTTGCTGTTACAAGGAGTTCTGTTGGTCTCTTGCTCAACTGCACCCCACACCTAATAATCAACTGGGTCACAGCCTGGAGTGATAGGTGGCCAGATGTAAGGGGTGATATGTTCACAGAAATTGTCTGACAGCCATAACTGGGTTCTGCTGTATGCGTGGCATTGAGCAGAGTCCTATTGCAAGACATGGGGTCTTCCAGAAGCCATCCTCTTGACACAGGGCAGTTGAGCCTGAGTGCCTGTGGAAGTTGAATAGAGGCACAACATCACCATAGTAATGATCATTCTAAACATCTTCATAATCACCATTTAGACTCATCCAACTTTTTTCCAAATCCTCTGTACTATCCTCCAACTGACACCCAAAAATTCTGAATTGTTTGTATTGGAGCTTCCGGTGCAAATGTCAAGCAAAAAATGCATGCCATTTCAAAACTTTAAAGTTTCAAAATAAAAAAAACAACTCACATGTGCAAAACTTAAAAATGGCGAACAATTTATGATTCACAACCTTTATATATATACGGGCATGCACACATGAACACATGCACACATATGTACATATGATAAAATAAATTAGTTTTCTCTTTAGTTATATATGATAACATTCACTCTCTTGCATTGTTTGTCCCCACTCTCTTACTCTATCTACTTTACAATAAATTGTAAATGCAAATTCTACTCCAGCAGATTCTTTTCTCACACTTCCCACCTGTGGAATTCTCTTTCATTTACTTACTTTCTTGACAGCTACAATCTTCAAGAATTTAAATGTAAAGTCAATAGTCATCTCCTATCTCACTAACCTGCATCCTCTCTCTCATGCTCCTTTCTCCGTCCATTCCACACTCATCAGTATTCTCATCCTTTGCTTACCACTTCCTGACACCCCCTATAACCTGTCACTTTTTCTCATAAGTTTCTTCCTATGTAACCCCCTGCAAAACAGTGGCAGTAAAATGCTTTGCTTGGGGCGATATGATTTTTAAAAAAATTATTTATGTAGCTCTTTATAGATACAAACACACACACACACACACACACACACACACATATATATATATATATATATATATATATATATATATATATTTATATGTGAAATGAAGTCTGTTTTTTAAGAATATAAAAATATTTTTTCCTTTCTCTATCACATATATGTCTGTATAAGAGCATATTTGTTTTGAATAAGTCTCTCCCTCTCATATATAAGTATGCCTTGCTATTTTTTGCTTTATCTTATATATATATATATATATATATATATATGAAAGAAGAAGACTTTTACTCTCTACACAAGTTGCAATAGGTAAGTTTTTTTTATTTATTTTATCAAGTGTATATTACAGGGAACCATCCATGAGAAAAGGAGCATCATGACATGATTCACTTTGATATATACCTGTTAAAATTAGAATTAGGCAATTTTTTATAAATTAAGATGACGATTTATCCATCGCACAGTACATATATATATATATATATATAAAAGCAAATCTTTCTTTTTGAGTTCTACTGTCTGTCCTTTTTTTTACTTTTTATACACACATATTTATATATGTGTGTGTTAGTGTATGATGAAGTCTGTTCATATTTATTGAGGTTTTAGGTTACTACTTAATTAATTTTACATAAAAGACAATTGATCATTTTCTTTTTTGGCGCTTTTGGTTTCTGTCCCTGCCAGTTCCCCTTGTAAATTTCAATGTCCAATGAGTTGAATGCCATTTTTTTGCAAGTGACTGAACAAAACAAGACGAAATGTTTAATTATTATTAATTTGTATTCATTCCTGTTCATTGCCCTTGAAGAGAAAATCCTGTGTTTGCTGTCTAATTGGACATTATAATCAACAAGTCTAACAATGGCCACAGCTTGTAACCTATTCTCTTGGTAAGTTAATCTAAATATAATGAATAAATCATGAGATTTGCTTGTTCAGTTTCCTTCCTCTATTCATTTCTATGTTTTCTTTTTATTTCCATTAAAGGAAATGTGTGTACATTTTAAAACAACATACTGACTCAGAAAATGAAAAATATATATTTACATGTTATTTTCAATGTTTTCATTTATCCAATCAACTTATATATATATATGTAAATATAGTGTATCGAGGCAGCAGATAATTTTCTAAACGTGTACTCTTAAATATAAGAGACAATGAATGTCTATTATGTTTAATCATGAGCCGTTATAAACATCGTATTTTGGCTTTAATTTAAGGTGAAAATAGAGACAAAAATTCTCCAACATTTGGATAATGTTTTATTAAGTTGGTTCTAAGCTTTCAGCTCACATGAGCCATCTTCAGATAGGTACGGGGATGTTAACATAAAAACATCCACCATCAAAGATGATTTTTATCTTGTGTTGACATAAAACTTTGCTAAGGCTAAGCAACAACAACAGTCACCAAATAGCAAATGTAGGTCATAAATTTGTAATGCAGTTCTATGATGTCATATTTATATATATATATATATATATATATATATACACTCACACATATATATTTATTTATTTTAATCATTTCAGCCTAAGCAAGGCAATAAAACCACTAGGATGCAAAGTGTTATTGAATGCTGGAAAATATGAGAAAAACTAATGAGAGAAGAAATTAAAGAACAAGACAAGATAATGACTATCATAACTGTAGTGTGGTATGCAAAGTAGAATGAGAAATCATGTAGCTTTCTACGAGATTTGCATATCACAACAATGGGGTTGCTGATAGGATGTCTGACCACGCTCAACAATTCCGAGCATGTGGAGACATGGCTTAGATGCTTTGCAGTGCTAGCCAGGGTTAAAAAAAAAACCTGAAAGACAAAAAACAAAGGAGAACAAAATGAGATTACAGATATGCTCCTTACAACAGCAGGATGTGAGGCAGTAAAAAAAAGTTTCGACAATGACATACCCAAAAAACTTTGAAGAAATCATTGAAATAATAAAAAAAGAATACTAGACCAAAGAGATTAGTCATCACTTAAAGAACAATGTTTCTTGAGATGAGACAACAACTGAATGAGGCGATCATACAATTTTTACAATGATTAAAAGAAAAAAATCAAGCACTGCAAATTTGAAAAACTTGGCAGTGGTGAAATGACTGCAGAAGATGAACAGCAGCTAGAATTAATAAAGCAGTTCAACTAATAGCAGAATGAGAGAGAGACATTTCACAAAAAGAAATACAAAATTCAATTTAAGTACTGTAGCAAAGAGCATATAAGAAAAAAATGAATGCCCAGCTTTTAGTAAAACATATTTAATCTACAAAAAGAAAGATAACTTTCAGATGGTATGTAAATACAAAAGCAAAGTTGAAGAAATTGAGATTTTGAATTGCTACAGAAAAGGCAGAAACTTTTGCAGTAAATACACAGATAAAAACCAGGAAAAGAGTAAAAATAATTTGGAAATATTTTCATATGCAGGTAGATACCAGCAGCAACATTACACAAATTCCAGTAAATTTTTTGCAGAACATGGAAAAGCATAAAATAAAAACTTCAATTAAAGCATTGGACATGTTCAAAGGAACATCTGAAACAAAGAATAATTTCAAAATCATACCCGTAATAGTGGTAGCATGTACGAAAGACCACAGATTGCTAGGAATAGACAGGTTAAGAGTTGATACATTGAAATTGATTAATTTGCTATAAAATCTAAAAAAAATAGGATTACTGAAGAATTATGAAGTAAGCATTCAGTTGATGGAGAATCATCATCCAAATCAAGGAAATTGCCAATACATATTTTACCTGTGGTAGTGGTAAAATTTAAAAGAATGATTCAGCAGAGAATTCTGGAAAAGTTCACTCAAGTGGGGAGCAATGACACTTCACTAATAGTTGCTATTAAAAAAGCCATTGGAGACATTACAATATGTAGTGATTACAAAATTGGGATTAACCATCAGATATGTTCAGATTAATTTCTCTATTTAGTATCAAAACTGCAAGTCATGAATTAGCAAACATGAAGAATTTTGTAAAGATTGACTTAAAGTCCGCATATAACCAAATTGAAATAGATGAAAAATTTAATAATGCTGTTACAATAAATACGCCATTGGGATTATTAAAATGGACTTGCCTGCCATTTAGAATTAAAACGGCAAGTCACATTTTTCAGAGAGTTATTGAGAAGATTATAATAGGGAAAGTGGTGAACATAATAATATATCAAGATGATATACGTGTGGGAGCTCACACTGAGGATGAATTAAAGCGTAAAACAGAAGAAGTCCTAGGGAGATTAAATCAGGCAGGCATGACGATAAACAGAGACAAATGCGAGCTAGACTGTCAAAAATATCCTATCTAGGAGATCAAATATCTAGAGAAAAAATATCTCCTGATGAGAGGTTAACAAAAAAATTACAAAAGTAGCAAAGCTCATGAACACAAAAGAATTGGAAATTTTCTTAGGATAAATTAATTTCTACGGCAGATATGTTTCAAGATATAGTGAACTCATTGAACCATTTAAAAAAATGCATAAAAAGTAGAATTCACGTGGATGCAGAAGCAAAAAAAAAATGCTTTGACAAATAAGATTGTAATAAAAATCTTTGACTAGAGAATAAAAGTCACTTAAAAGACTGACGCTAGTGAACATGCCATAACAGAGGGTCATCCAATCACGTATCTTTCCAGAACATTGTTGTTGGTATAATGTAATTATTCTAATATCAAAAGGGAAGCATTGGCCATCATCTGGAGTATGGAGAGCACACAGAATTTCTTGCTGGGTAAAAAGATTCTGTTCAAATCAGATCACAAGCTTCTAATTCTAATTCAATCTGCAAAAGGAGTTACCAAGAATAATGTCATCAAGAATATTAAGGGCAATTTAAATTTAAATCATGGCATTTGAGCTGGACATTATGTTAAAAAAAGCATCATTCCTCATGTGAATGCATTATCAAGAATAAGATTTAACAATAAAACTGAAGAGGAATATGAAAATTTGGATGATAGAGTTATACAATGGGTGGAAACATACATATTATCCTGCAACAAACACTCAGCACAGAACCCCAACAAGACCTGATACTAAGCAAAATACTAGCACATAAGAAAAATATGTGGAGTAACTGCACTATAGTAGAAAGACCTTTTAAGGAAGCAACACACAGGCTAACAGTAGAGAAAGGCATTATATGTAATGCAGATGCAATAGTGCCTACCCAAATTTTAAGGAAGGAAATAATTAACAGTGTGCACAATGATATACATTGTGGTGTCAGAGCAATGCAAATAAGGTTGTAACTGTAAATTTGGTGGCTGGGATATTTTAAAGATACTGAAGGATACATAAGAAGACTCCCCAAAATGTATGAAGATTTAAAAAATTAAAAATAAACTTCACACACAGCCTAAAGGGTGGAATCTATGGACAAGGGTCAGCATGGACCATGCCAACATCAGAGATATTGGTTCATTTTTAATCTTAGTATATTCATTTTTAGGCTGGCCAAAAGTAAGAAAAGCAAGAGATAAGAAAACTACCATCATGAAACAAATATTGAGAACAATATTTGCAAGAAATGGTGTACCTAAGACCATTGTCACGGAAAATGCATCTGAATTCTGTGATAAAAGTTTAGTGTCTTGGTTAAAAAAATTGGATGTATACCATATAAAATGCCACTGTATCACCCACAATCAAATGGCGTAACAGTAAAAATGGGGCTAAAGGCATTTTCACCTTTTAATGAGAATATAGAGGTATATCCCCTTAATTATTTTTAAGCTATCAAACTTTTTATCATGTGTATAGAAAGTAAATCTCATCAGCTTTATTGGGCAGGCAGATTGTAGCTCTAATAATCATGTCACACAGGTGAATCTATGGAACTAAAACAAAGCATGGAAGGAGTGCCAGAAAGAGCAAGGTTTGTCTTACAAAAAGGACAGAACATGGCTGAACTAGCAAAAAAAAAGGTGCGACCAATATTAATACATGCTGATGAATTTAGAACCAGATTTGAGCCTGAAGATGTAGAAATGTGAAGTAAGAGACAGAAAATGGGGAAACTGAAACAGAACAGAACATGGAGGGAAGTGGAAATAAGTTAACAGACATAAAAAAGAAGATGAATTTAAACCAAGATCTCCATTAAAGAGGACACAAGAAAAACAAACAGAAGAGTGATGCAGACCACCCTGAGTATTCAGAAGAAGTGATAGAGCAACTAAGGGTGTCAAAGCCTCTCAGGTACAGGGAGGTGTAGCATGGTTTGCAGATGAGATACATGCATAAATACAGTGAACCTCGGGCACCAGGAAAAGGAGAAATCACAAAGCTTCATCACAACAATTACATTTACATTTTTGAAGATCAAAGTTGACTAGGAAGCAAGATGCTGGAAGAGTGTTCCACAAGTGAAGCATGTTACAAAAGAAACTGTTTGCATAGAATTTGGGTAGGCACTATTTCATCTAGCAATTTCAACAGTAAAATGATGAGACTCTGCTACCAACTTAGTATTGTGTTTAAATTCATAAAGTCTAGATATCATAGTGTAAAGTTTATCAGAATAATTACCATGAAAGAATTTATAGTAAACACGCAGGGAAGTTATGTTATGGCAGTGGGAAAATAGATGAAACTGATGATATATCAAAACCAATAACATTGCAGATTTTTCTTTGGATTTTATCAAGCATCTCTAAATATATAGCAAAAACACCAGACCAGATATGGCAGTAATATTCAAAGCAAGGATGAACAGGAGACTTGTAAGTAAATTATATATAACAGAATGACGCTTGAGAAAGAAAGGAAATTAATTACTCTCTCATTTATGTATGCATAAAACAGTAAGGGTTCACTAACCTTAACAAAGCACCTAGTCTAGAAAAACACCTCTGAATTCAAACATGTGGAAAAAGCAATAGGAAATCACTCCACTATTTTTTCTAAGAAGTAATGGTGAGTCATAATTTTCAGATATTAACAACAGCAGGTTGTTATAGAGACTTTAGAATTGGAGGAAATGGACTTCATCAGTAGTATGCAGTCAACAAAGATGTAAGCACAGTTTCAAACTTGAAATTAAAAACCATTTAAAGATAACTCATTATGAAATCAGGGAATGATTTGTCATTGTATTGATATTATAAACTGGACTCGTGCTTCCAAGCTTCTTCTTCTTCTATGTGCCCTGTCCCTTCAGGACGTAGGCGATCATGGCTCTCCACGTCTCCTTATCCCTTATAAAGTGAACTCCTGCTTCCAAGCTTCTTCTTCTTCTCTGTGCCCTGTCCCTTCAGGACGTAGGCGATCATGGCTCTCCACATCTCCCTATCCCTTATAAACTGGACTCCTGCTTCCAACCTTAAAAATGACAAAAATCAGGAATTTTTTATTCTGATAAATGTCATGCTTAGAAGTATGTCTAATCTAATAAAAAAGGATTATTTAAAAGATTTAAAACTATTATATATGAGGAGACTAGTTGATTTAAGACATGCCGCAACAAGACTAAGATTACAAATAATTAGCCTCCTCTGAGTAACTGTTGGAATAATGACTCTTCTCAGAAACGTCGCAAATAATCATCGGCATTTGAAGAAAATAAATATGCATAAAAAAGCAATAAAAAAAATAAGTTAAGAACTTTGAAAAACTTCTAGAAGGATCAAACATTTTCTCAAAATTAAACAAGGTAATGGTCAGCCTGCAAATATGAAACATGAAACAGATTAAATATTAACATTCTACATGTGTGCAAAACTAGTTGGGTAAATAATGAGGACTTCATAAGTGACATGAATTGGTTAATGCATGCAGACAGGAAGAAAAACGAAAGAAGCGCTGATTGAATATTAGATAATGACATGAAGATACTGGGATACTGGTAAATCTCAGAAAGAATCCTGTTTGTTAAACTAAAAGGGAAGCCCTTTAACATAGCAAATGTTGCTGCATATACATTAGCAATGCAGAACCTGGAAGAAATTGACAACTTTTACAACTCTCTCAATAACACCAAAGCAATATGTAAATTACAAGAAATCACTGTCATCATGCAAGATATGCAGATGACACTGTTTTGATGCCCAGCTTGGTAAGCAACTTACAGGACCTCCTGGACAGGTTTGTAGTGGATAGTGAAAAAAAAAAAGAAGTAACAATTACCATATTTTCCGGCTTACAAGATGCACTTTTTTTTCCTGAAAAATACATGTGTGTCATCCAGGATGAATGCATCAGTTACCACTGAGCTGTCACGCATATCACAAGTTTTTTTTGGCCTCGAAATTGTTACCTATGGTGAGTTCATCAAAATGATTTACTTATACTATCAAATACAAACAAGTTGCATGATATGCCAAAGAATATGGTGACAAGGCAGCAGGAAGAGAACATGGACCACCATCTACTAAAAACGATTTGGCAGTAAAAAAGACAGAAGGATTGAGTGAAGTTCGAAACAAAAAAAGCACAATTTATATCAAGTACCAGCAAAATGCCCACATTTAAAGAAAGAGAAGTGAATAATGTAAACAATACATGATGCCATTATGTGAGGGATGCTTGGTAAATGTGTTGTTGTATGAGAGTAAATTTTCTTCAGAAATTTCTTTTGAATATCTTGTAAGCCAGAAATTATGCTAATTGCAAAAAAACAGAAAGTATGGTCATCAGCAAGAGTAAAAGTTCAAAATGCAAGTTATGAATTAAAGATATCAGCATCAAGCAGGTGCACTATGTTTAAATGACCCAGAAACATTTTAAAAGAGTAGACAACACCAAGATACAAACATTCTAAAGAGGCATTCTGAAAGCTAAGTAAGGTTCTGAGAAATGGAAACATTTCGTGAGAAACAAACAAAAAAAAACAGTGCTGCTAACACTATTGTGGTAACAATCCTCTTATTTACCAGTAAATGTTGGACAGTTTCCTTCAGGATGAGGTAAAAACTAAAAGTGGTAGACATGAGGTTCTACAGAAAGAAACTAAAAATTTCATGAATGGCGCTAGTATTGTTAAATATTTGTAGGTATGATATTTTTGGTTAGTATGGACTTTTGACATGAAGTGTATTTGCACTTAATAACACAGATGTTTAAAATTTGAAGGCATGGATTTTGTGGAAATGTCAAACAAGTGCAAAGAGGAATATGTTGAATTTTGAGATTTTGTTTTGTCTAGCCAGGGGTCACAAAGGTTATGCCCCCAGATTTAGGTTTGTACTGGAAGAACAGCTGCCAATAGAGCAGAAATGATGTCAGTTGTAAAGTAAAATTTTAGTTTGATTAAAAGAGTCTACTGGCAACCATTGAAGATCTTCCCAATGAGGGGGTGCTGACAACTCTAACCAAAAAACCACCTAACCCATGGCATGTCATCAAAGATGTCTTTGTATGAAAAAGGATAATAAATTATGTTTTATGTTTTGTTTACATTTGGATCTGGTCCTATTACTTTTTTGACAGAGGTGTTTGTTGCAGTTTACTGTTCCTGTGATAAGAAAAAAGAAGATGAAAAAGATGACGAAAAAAGATTATTGTTGCTGACACTTTAAAAAGAAGAAAATTATGAAATATGAGAGGTTTAATCGTCATCCAGAAGTTTTGAATATTAACCATCACCAAGAGCCTCAAATTTCCAGCAGTAATGAATTTGCAGATATTTAATTATCATTGTCGTCAAATACAGAAGTTCTGATTATAATAGTTGTCACAGTCATCGTGAGAGATGCTGAATGGATAGCAGTCTTCGTCACCAAAGTAGGGCTTTGCCAGCATTCATCATTTTAGCAACATTGATCCAGTCATTGTGGGGCCCAAACGGAGGTGTTTTCAGAAGAAATATATACCCAAGACAGTGTTATATAACAGTATGCAACAGGAAATTTTTAAAGAAAATGACAACAGAAAGAACACTCATACACAATATCAGGCAAAGATAGTTGAAATTCCTTAAAAATATGAGAAAGGAAGGCTAGGAAAACTTAACCCTCACAGGGTATACTGAGGGCAAGAAAGATAAGTGAAGGTAGGGAGCCACTCATCTGACAAGCATGTGTGAATGAAAGGCTGAACTGGGTGTCCCAAAAAGTGTGTGTGGTGGGGGGCTGTTTAAAGCTCTTAAACTACAATCAACAGAAACACAAGACATCTTCTCATAGGCAGTAATAACAAATAATTAATAATCTTTGAGCTAAATGGCATATCTATAAAATATCAATAATATGGTATTACGAGGATGCATTTATATATAAAAATATAATATTAATAATGTTTAAAAAGTTATAGTAAGGGATTCTATTGAGTCCTACTTGTTATTACAAAAAGTTTTAATTCATGAAGTAGTTGTTAAATAGAGAAATTAGGAATAGAATGTTTGGAAGATGCTAGATTGTTTGAGTAAAATCTAGACAATTCAAAAAGATTCTAAAAATATGCAAATTAGGTGTTAGCCCCTATAAAAATAGGTTTTGGAAAGAGAGTAGTTAGTTGTTAAAAGAATTTGCTGACATTATCAACTTCGGCTTTGATTCAAGGATTTGTATATCCAGCCAAAAGAATCTCTACTAAATGTTGCCAACCAACTAAAACCTGAAAGAGAACCTCATGAAACTAAATGGGTAAATAGATTTTTTTTACTCTTTTATGGACCAAACTAATAATGATTCTTTACATACACATTTGAGGATTTCTAAAAAGTATAGCATCTAAACTACTTCACTAGCTTAACTGGGTAAAGATACTTGACGCCTTTCTTTCCCTTCGTACCACTTACCTGCCACTCTGCCAGTAGCAAACTCTGTTTTTTATTTGAATGTAAAATTTGTATATTTGTAAAATATTTTATTTTGTGTTTTTGTAAATTAAATATTTGTCTGTGATTTAGCTCTGTGCTTTGGTCAATCATTTCCCTTCTTTTGTTAGAACTTATAACATATAACAATGGTCAGTTTCTTTTACTGCTCCAGAAATTATCTAATTTTTCCTCCCATGCTAAAGAGCATTACAAGAGACAGATCAGATGAAATTTGGAGGATTACTGCTGTATTATTTCAGTTTTGACAGGGTTCAAAAGAATATACACAGCCTTGTAGGTAAAGAACTATTTTGCCCCCACCAACTCTTTTCCAAAAGATGAAATACTGCTAGCCTTCCTCTCATTGCTACATCAATAATTTTTAATGGTAAATATTTAAACAAGTTGTATTCCTTAAACTCAATAGTTCTAAACTTCTCAGTTTGGACCCATAATACCATAGATAAGTCTACTTTTATTGTTCCCTAAAATTGTTACTTTGTGCAACATACTCCTGGGAGAATGCTTGGTTAATCACAATGATTTTAACTTCTTCAAGTCTAGTGTCTGCCATTATCTATCCTTAATATCCTCATAATATGCACTTTTTATTTCCTTCCTTTATGTTTATACAATTATCTAATTTCGTAACTCCCTACCTCAAGTGGCTTCTGAGCCTCGTATTGGATAAAAGAAGTATATACCATTGCAAGTAATTTCTCCTTGAAAAAAACTGATAGTAAATAAGATAGGCTATTAAGTCAAAAATAACATTCTTGTGACAATGTAGATTGGCACTGACATTAAATAACAATCAAATTTTAAAAAATGACTGACTCAGAATTTCTCTTTTGAAAAATCTATTGTTTCACTGTCATCTTATTTCTTAACAATAGTTTCTATTTGTTTGAATATTCCTGTCAGAAATTTATTACTGCTTACAGTGAATAAAAGAATTACTCACTGTTCCAAACCTGCAATCAGTCTATTAACAAACTATAGTAGAAACAGAATTACTGACCTGTCTCTACTTCAATACAAATAAAAATACTTCATCAAATAACATATATTTATGAGTAGATAAAAAAAAAGCATTGATACAACAACTGATATCAATATAATAATGATAAAATATGAGCTATAAATATTTCACTGAAACCTTAATGTCTCTTGGGCTTGTTTCCATCCACATCTAAAACCATTTGTTTTTGGGCCAATTTTCAATTATGTCTTAAGTAATGAAGCAATAAAATTGTCAAAATGAAAGCAGTTACTTCCCACCAAGTAGAACTCTTCTTACATATAGATATATAACAGATATTTTTGGAGGAAACTCATCTAGTAGAACTCTCTTTATACAGATATGCAAACTGAACACTCTTAGAAGAACTCTCCCCAAAAAATATACATTTGTAAACCAGAACCATTTTAGACTTTACATCTAGCAGAACTCTCTCCATAAAATGTGTAAACTGAACACTTTTAGCAGAACGTTTCCATATATATATATATTTAACCCAGACTGATTTTAGACTTTACATGCTAGTAGAATTCTCTCTTTATACAGGTGTGTAAACCAAGCCATCTTAGCAGAACTCTCTCTCTCTTTGTATATAGATCTGTAACCCAAACTTGTTTTAGACTATACACTCTGAGTAGAACTTTTCAACATATAGATATGCAGTTAAGACACTTTTTAGAATTCACCTCCTAGTAGAATTCTATCTATCAATATGTAACTAAAACCCTTTTTAGTGTACACAATGTTACACTGAATAAAGATTTTCAAGCAAATATTTTTCTTATTGTTTATTGCAAGGACATTACACACTGAAAGTATTGTCTCACTTTCTGAAAGATAAAAGGTCCCATGAAATTAAGTTAAGCATATCAGCATCTAAATACAGGCAAAAATTAATTTGAAAAGAGTTTTTCTTTATGAATCTGCACACAGCATGATAAGATGCAGATGAAGTTTGTCTGCTGGACAATCACCATACAAACTGTCTTCATTTGGAATTTAATTTCCATCAAGAATTAATTTCCATACAGTATGATATTAACAGTTTATGAAATATGTATATAAATTTACAATGAAAGTAATAATTTATTAACAAGTCTTATCAATTAATGGCTAGTTTCTGCTTTGCTTCAAAATGTGTCTGATTTAAAAGTGCAGAGCTTGTGAAGAAAAACTTCACAATCTATATAAATTAAGAATTTGCAAAACAAATAATATAACAAGATTTAAATTGTAGCAGACATAGTATTACAGCATTTTCTATTAATATGTCAGTTTTAAACAAAATAAAAAGGTTCTTTAAAATAATTACTTTTGTTTGATGCTGTTTAAAAATAATAATTACATTAAAAGGAAGAGTAGATTTCTTAGGCTCTGGTATGAACCCAATAATCTTAAATGATGGTACTCCTTTCTTTGTTCACAGTTTGTACATCAGTTGGTATCCAAGAAATTTCAACAATTTCTTTTCTATTAATCACTTCTCTCAAAAAAGCCATTTCTATGTGAAGTCCAAAATTTGTGTCGATGAATGTACCACATCATAGAGACAATATATGTCAGTTTTACATATAACTTGTACATTTTCATTATCTTCAAGTTGCGACAGTCTTAATAAAAATTTCTTATGTAAAAGACATACTTTTGCTGCATCAACCATGGCTAATGTTTGGACTGCTAGAGTATTTTTGATGAATCTTCTAATGTTTTGATTGCCAAGCAATGGACATATATCTATTGATACTTCATATACTCTCTTCGTTATCGACCATCAGTCAAACTGACAAAAGAGGTATCACGATATGCAATAATTTTGAAGTGTTTTAGGTTTTCTAAATCTGGAATATCTGGAAGTTTTTCCTTTTTTGCTTTCTTGACTACTCTGTTTTAGAAATTCGACATTTTTTTATTTTAATAAAGAATTAAATGCACTAACATCATTACTTAGATCAAGCCTGATTGGGTGGCTAGCCAATTAAGTTGGCCAATCAGCTCCCATATCTCTGTTACTTCTGTTTCAAATTTCTGTCTACTTTTTCTGGAGTGTATTTTAACATTTTTATATATTCATTTTGTCCATTTTTCTTTATGTCTAATCTTATATATTGAAATTTGGCAACTTCTTCAGATTCAACTTCAAATGACAGTTTTGTCTATAACTTTGGTATGAAAAATATCTGTTCAAGCAAAGGAAATGATCAACATTAGCAGCAATTATACCCTGCAGTTTGTTTTCAAAATGCCATTTAAATATTTCCTAATCATATTTTGAAACTGCTGCTCCTAATTTAATTAATTCATTTTTGAGTGTCAAGTGCCATGATCTTGAAGCATCAGTCAGAACATATACACATTTAGAGAACTTTCAAATAAAACTTGGAGGTACATTAGCCTTCTTCATATAATCCAAATCTTTCACAGCCTGGTGTTGTTCAATATTTTCATTTTAACTTTCTTTATTTGTATTTTGTATTATTCTCTTCAAAAATTGATACTTTTGGAATTCTATCAGGCACTTTTTGTAAAATGTTGGGTATCAGTTTCATTATTGTGTCATCTTCAGAACTTTGGGGGACTAAATAGGATGGATGCACTTTCACATATGTACTGCAATGTTTAACAAATGCCTGTTCATGTTCTCACCCAATGAAAGTTCTTAGACTAAGCCATCTGTCACATATATTTCTTTTATTAAGAAACATATCATTGTTTTTGTATCACTGCATTCTATTTGTTTGAACTTGGTGATGAAGTGTGAATCTTAGCTTTCTGAAAATTCATATTCTATGAAATATTTCCTGGCAGTATGCATTGCATTGAGGCTGCTTTCATGGACACTGTGAACTATATTTTTTATGCTTAGGGCCCATGCAAGTGCTACAGCAAAACTACAACTTGTGTCTTTAATGGTTTTCTTTACCATTCCTCCCAGTATCCCACTGTGTTGTTCATTCAAATGATTGCTCCATGGACTTTGAACAGCAGCAGTGCATACTACAATATTCAAGTTCTGTTCCATGTCCCTAAATGATTGGTTATTGAACTTTTTGCAATTGTCAGAAAAGACATCCTGGAGTGCCAAGATATGCTATACGGTGTATGAATATAGCACGAAGAAAGTCAGAACTTTCCTTCCTAGGAACCTTAGTACCAACACTGTATCTTGTGCAATGATCAGTCAGTCAGTTAAGTGCTATATGTGATACACACTTGTGCGATCATGTCTCAAAAGAGACATGACTGACTGGGCAGAAGATTATCTCGCAGTAGGTTGCCATTGTTTTCTGTGGTAGACTGGTTGCCGACCAAGGCTATAGAACCCAATCTGTCCTGTTATTTGACCCATAACTGGAGGGAAGAGATGGATTAATACCTTTCCCAAGGATATTTGTGCATATATGATTGCAACGAATTCAACTGGAATTCGAACTCGGCTTGTCTGATTTCTCGTTCCAAGTCAATATCCACTGTACCACAACGCACATAAATATTGAATATTTGAACATTTTTTTTTCATTAATTTCTTTTAAGTCCATGGCAATGCTTTTGCTAAAATATGATTCTGATGAGAATCCAACAATAAACCTGTGTCAAGTTTTCTTGCATTGGATGCATATTTCATATGAATTATGAAGTTCTTGTAAAACTTTTATGAATTCAGGGTTTTATTCTTGCATTCTTAAGTCGACCACATAATTTTTTCAACTTGTGTGGCTGAATTGTCTATGTAATTTTGTTGCAATTCTATTTTTTCTGAGCTGTTTTTGGCAGGAATTTCTTCAATGAAAAGTGTTTGATTAAACTTACCTCAATCCGGTAGAGGTCTGGTAATAGGGACATGATAGTGACCAGACAAGGTACATCATAATGGAACATTTTTTCAAGTATTGTGAAATTGTCATTTTCAAAACTGAGATATATTTGGCTCTTTTCATGGCATCTTTGAATAATGAAAGTGGAATATTCAGGTCTACAAAATCAGTAACAATAATGGCACAAAGTAGAATAGTTGTGAAGAGTGATTTTAGTTTCTTTCCTTTGCCAAACTTGTGAGTTCTCAGACATTTATTTTTGTTATTGTTGTTTGATTCCAGAAAACACTCATATCAAAGACATGTAGAAGCACCACTGTCAAAGACTATTGAACCAACTGTTTCATGCAAAAATGTTTGGCCGTGGTCGTCCTGCTTTTGCTGACTCATCAGCATGATGTTGGTTGTAGATATGCTGCCATCTTTTTGACTCTTATCCAGCTTATTACTGGTGCTATTAGCATGTAAAAGATTGTAAATCTAGTAGAATTTTTATCCACATGTGAAGCATTTATTGGTATTGCCTTAAAATTTAAATGAGCCTGAACTTTTGTCAGGAGATACTAGAATTTTGTTGATATTTTTTTAACAATTTGTTATAACAACCAACTGGTCAGTGTCCTCTAAAAAGACCATATCCAACCTTTCATATAATTTTTCAATTCCACCATTTCAGTACAACATCTCTAGATTTTCTTTCTAAAGATAAAAATATTATGGGTGGGCAGCAAGGTTTGTCAATGCAGGTAACAATTTCCATAACTTGCATTTCTTTTTTCCGAGTGATAAAATTTATCCAAGTTTAAAATAGGTAGAGGAATAAATTTGAAATTCTGTTGATTGATATGCTCTGCTACTAATGTAAATTCAAATTAAATGACATTGAACATATAATGAAAACAGAATACTTTATTCAAATTATTTCATTCTCCATATGAGTGCTTTATCTAAAATGGCCACTGTTGTGACTTCATCACCAAGTTACTGTGGACTGCCAGGGCCAAAAATAAAGACACAAAGATGGAATAGTGTTAAACAAATACAATAATACAAACATATATCAATGAACAATAATTAGCATAACTGTCAGAGTTATGCTGGAATAGATTCCACAATCTGCTCTACAAAGCAGAACTACTACTTATATATTTTTTTAATTTTTTTTTTTTAATCATGTCACCCCGAGCAAGGCGGTAAGGCCACTGGTGTGCAGGGGGCTACATAAGAGTGAATAGATTGGAAAAGAGAAAGCCGGAAACCACATCCTAAACAGGGAACAAGGGAGGAGCCTCTACACCTGTTCAATAGACATTTTTTTTTTTTTTTTATCATTTCACCCCAAGCAAGGTGGAAACGCCACTGATGTGCAGGGGGCTACATAAATGTAAAAAGATTAATTAGAAAAGAGTGAGGAGTACAAACTAGTTAGAAAGGAACAATAGAAAGCTGAGAAAGCAGGTGCGATGACAGATACATAGGTGGAGAGAAAGAGAAGGTTATACAGGGGAGGGGAGAGAGCTAGAGGCCAGTGGTTAGTAGATGAGTATTGACTTTGCATTTAAATTTCTGGAGGTTGTAGCCGTCAGGAAAGCAAGAATACGGGAGTGAGTTTCACAGGCGGGAAGTGCAAGAGAGGAAGCTGCAGGAGTAGAATTGTCGTCTGCATTTGGCTAACCTGACTGTGAATGGGTGGGACCCAGTTGCCAGTCTGGTTGCACGAGTAAACACCTGTTGAGGAGGCATCAGTGACTTAAGCTCATCCGAGCAGAAGCCATGGTGGGTGGTGTATGAACCAGGCAATAGTTTAGTCTATCTACTCCAATTGAAAAAAAAATAAAATAAAAAAAAAGAGTGAAAAGATTGGAAAAGAGAAAAACTTGAAACCACATCCTAAACAGGAAACAAGGGATGAGCCTCTACACCTGTTCAATAGACGTGGGTGGAATGTGAACCGGGCGATAGTTCAGTCTATATACTCCATATATAGTTTGGAAGAGTTCAATATGACTTACCAAAATGTTTATTCCAATTTTAAAATGTAAAAATTAAGTAAGCATTTCTGAATGTTCAGCAATAGTCATAAAACTCACTTTAAATTTTCTGAAAGAGTTGCAGAGTGCCTTGTCTGTTAATTTTATAGATTTTCCATGCCTTTTTGCATTGGCAATGCACTTTTTAAAAATAATTTCTTTTTTGAAATATTAACTTTTATTAACAAAGTGCGTTGTGGCACAGTGGATATCGGCTTGGAACGAGAAATCAGGGAGCCGAGTTCAAATTCCCTTGGGAAAGGTATTAATCCATCTCTTCCTTCCAGTTATGGGTTAAATAGCAGGACAGATTGGGTTCTATAGCCTTGATCGGCAACCAGTCTACTGCAGAAAGCAATGGCAACCTACTGCGGGATAATCTTCTGCCCAGTCAGTCATGTCTCTTTCGAGACATGATCGCCCAAGTGTGTCTCGCGCATGGCACTTAACTGACTGACTGATTAGCAAAGACAAATATATTTCATGAACTTCATCTCTCAGATGATCCGGCACACATTATCACTAATGTTTTTTAAGGTGTAGATCATTAAAATTTCAGGATTTACATGATACCTGTTCTTCATGGTGACCCAATCAATATGAATTACATATCAACTTATGTGCCAGTTGTCAGCTACACCTCTTCTTGTTAAGAAACAATATTCTAACCCATTGCAACGAAAGAACTCTCTAGGCCTTGAGAGTCCAATCATGATCAACTTCCTGTCCAACAGGGTCATTGCTCTTATATAAAGAGTAAAAAAATGCAATGTTTCATTTCTTGATGCTAATATATGCATGGCACTTAAAAATAAAAACCTATGAGACTACCAAATAATATTCCCTACTGTCTTTCAAATCAGTCAACACTAATTACTGAATACACACTAAAAAAATAATTATATATACTTTTTAGACAAATATATTCTTTAAATAAATATGTATTATTCATATTTATAAAAAGCAATCGGAGTCTAACTGTACTGATGAGCTGTGATACGGCGAAACAGATCTGTCTGCGGATGACAATATATATATATATATATATATATATATATATATATATGTACTTTTAAAAATAAATTCACATTTTATAGATTTAAATAGGAACTTATGCATACTCAGTGAATATAGATTCCACAAAAAGCCATCTGCAAACCCTCTACAACTCTAATTAGGGCAAATAACTAGCACCCCTAAAAGTACTAATTTGCATGTTTTAGTGATAATACTCTTCGTGTTATGTTGCCAGTACTAATAATCTTTTCTTTTCCTCTAGCAGAAAAGTTAATCTTTGCTATTAAGTTTGTCAAAATGGCATTCCTGTGCTTCTTGGTGTTATCAAACTTCCAATAAAACAGGGATTATGGCAGTCATCAAACTCTTCAGATGTAACAGAAGATGCTATGTTTCAAAAGTGTTTAAAAATAAAGCAATATATCAAGGCTTTGGGAATTACTTCCAAAGTGTCTATCAACATAGCACTGTTTCAGGACTATAAAAGGATGGATTATATTTTATCTTTCTCTCTGACATGTAGTAGCAATAACAAGACTTATCTGCAAGGGAGACCTCCCCTGAGCAGTAGACTTCTTAATTTTGATGAAACTATGTGTATATCACACACAAACATACTACTGAGTATGTAAATATTTTCTCTCCCTTTTTTAACTACTCATTTGCATGTTAAAATATTTGTCTTTCTCTTTTTTAGTAAGTGATGTTATTTTATATATATGTAATAATTCCTCAACATGTTGAATACATTTCATATACATCATTTCTTCTTTTTGAAAATGTTAAATTTCTTCAATAGTTTTCAATCTCAAGCTCAATACAACAAAAGATTTTTAAAGAAAAATTTTCCACTTCCATCAAAGATTTACCCCATATATATATATATATATATATATATATATATATATGATAAAATTTGTTTTTTATTTAAAATTAACTTAATTTACATAGTGACATGGAAATTTCTGTTTCGATATTTTACCTCATCATCAGGCAATGTTGACTTATTGTTGTGAAAATGATATTTACATTTGAATGTATGCAACAATATGCTTGTTATTTAAAGAGTTAATATGGATAGAGGAAGACAGAAAAATTGGTGTGTGTCTAATTTAACTAATCAGAATTAAGTTCAACTTTTAAAATTTTAAAATATAGGTTATATATATATATATATATTGTCATCCGCAGACAGATCTGTTTTGCTGTATCACAGCTCATCAGTATTAGACTCCAATTGCTTTTTAATCCAGGATTGAAACCCAACTGAATTGGCGTCAGTCGGCGATTCTACCTCTGAGCTATGTGCGTTCGGCGGAAGAAGGCAGACTTTTTTAGCACATATATTATCACTATACGCGCACAATAGCTAGAGTGCTCTAATTCATTTTCATGTGCAATGTGTAGATTGTCACTATTTTATGTTTTTAGTTTAGCACATTGATTTTCTCAGTATAGTAAGAGTCAGTCGAACACTGAGAGAAAAAGAGCACCTTATCACAATTTATTCTACCAGAAATTTAGAAATGGTTGACATTCGTGCCAGGAACTCCAATGCTGACATTTCATATTTCATAGTGTTTGAGTGCAGAGGATTAGAAAATATCTAATGGTGATTATGAAGGCATGGTAGGTTGGGAAACTCACTCGGATCATTCTGATAAAAAAAGAACTCCAAAATTTGTTGCCAAGAGTCTCAGACTCAACACTGAGTCTTACATCAAGTTCCTTGAGGAGATAAAATGCTGCCCAAGCTCAAGAAAGTGGCTGCTAGAAGACCCTATATCTAGCAACAGGACTCTGCACCATGCAATAAAAGGAGGACAACTTAGTCATGGCAGGCAGACAATTTCTGTGAATACATCACCCCTTACATTTGGCCACATAACTCCCCAGACTGCATTCCTGCTTGATTATGTGTGGAGCAGAGTTGTGTGAGAAGCCAGCAAAACTTAAAAGCAAGGATTATGGAAGCGTTCATCAACTTAAACAAGGAGACTAACCAGAAGAGTTGCAGCAGATGCTGATTTTATTGAATAAATTTATTCTTTAGTATTTCAAGATATTTTTGTCTAATTTTAGCAAATATATATGTTAGATTTAGAGATTGATATGCCAGTGCATATTTTAGATGACAGTTTATCCATCGCACATCTACATATATATGTGTGTGTGTGTGTGTGTGTGTGTGTGTGTGTGTGCATAAGGCATATTTGAGAATCAATTTTAGATTAAAACAAATTTGGTTAAAAACCAACAAATGTTATTTGTTCAAAAAGTTGTTACCAAAGAACTTTTGTTGAATTTTAATTCACCCTCTCTTACTCTCTCTCTCTCTCTCTCTATATATATATATATATATGAGATAACGATATATATTTTTATATATCAAAAAAAGTATTGGGGAAATTCTATGACAAAGAAGAAAAATTTACTTGTGATGCATTTCACCCTTTAGGACTTAATTGGACTAAATTTGTTATGTTCATATCACTACACCAGGAACACAACAGATGTGGCCCAATAATATATGAAATGCATCACAAGTAAACGTTTTTCACTTTGTAATAGAAATAAGTCGATCAAGTTTGTCAGTTAATGAAATGCATCAGCTAAAACAAAATATAGTTTTCCTCATCTCTTATATATATATATATATATATATATGTATATATATATGAGAAGACAGTGACATGTATATTTACTTGGAAAGTTTTGTTTTTTCTCCATAATAACATATTGAATTAAGTTCTATCGATTTTGATTTGTTTTTAATATCCAATTTTATTAGTTAAAGGAGAAAGAAAAAGTACATATTTGTTCAACATTCAGGAAAAAATTTGATAAACTTTATAAATTAATGTACGATTTTTTTCCAGATGTGCAATATTTCAGGAAGAAAAATAACTGGCATATTTACATATATTTTAAAATGTTGTCTATCTGGTGACATGTTGTCCATCATAATCATGCTCAACATGAAAACTGGAAATTAAATTTAACTGAGGCTGTACAATAATGCTCTCAATATTTTAGCAAAATACTACAAAGCTACAATACGAAAATGATTGATAGAGAAGAGAGGAAATAATTACTTGGGTAAACCACTCTCCCATATTTGCCTTACCTGCTTATTATCACTTATAGGCTGTTATCACCATTGTCATCTCTGACAAGAACCACAACTAACTCTATGTGTAAAAAGGTTTGATTTTTATTGATTGGTGTTTTGTAGTGCTGTGAATATAAGTTCAGAATAAAAAATAAAAGTCAAGTTCGAATTGCAGTTGTATCCATTACATTCACTTGCATGCAAATACCGTTGGAAAAAGCATTAATCCATCACTTCTCCCTCCATCAATGGGTTAAACATCAGGACAAATCGGGTTCTATAGCCTTGGTTGGCAACTGGTCTACTGCAGAAATTAATGGCAACCTACTGTGCAGAAAATCTTCTGCCCACTCAGTCACAACTCTTTCAAGACATGATCGCCCAAGTGACTCACTGATGTAAGATACATCAACTTCTTCTATGTGCCATGTTTTTTCAGGACATAGGCAATCATGGCCCTCTATATCTTCCTATCTCTTCTAACTCTTAACACTTCTCTTGATAATCCTCCTAAATCTATTCTGCCATCCATTTGCTCAAGCCCATCAAATATGCTGTACATTGCTTTTCCCTGTCTTTCTTTCCCCCTATCTGTCCTGTGAGTATCAGATTCTGACAAGCTCTCCTTCCTCATTATGTGTCCCAAAAACTTCAGCTTTCTCTTCCTGATATTAAGTATAAGTGCCCTTTTCATAACCATCCTCTCCAAAATCTTGTCGTTGATAAAATATTTGATCCATAGTGTCCTCAGCATTCTTTTGTAGAATCACATTTCAGTTCTTCAAGTCTTTCCTTCATCTGTGATGAGATTGCCCAGCATTCTCATCACTCATTTAAAGACACACATCACATAACAATTCAATACTCTTTTCTTTGTTTCTTTCAAAATTTTCCTGTCTTTCAATACTCTGCTTAACATCCTTGGCCATTACAATACACCTTTGGATCTCAGTGTCGCTCTTTCCATCCTCTGTTAGAACAGGTATCTAAATTTCTGTACCTGCTTAATTTTAGTATCCTTGACCTGTAGTTTGAATATTGGGCTCCTCTTTTTACTAACAAGTAAGCCTAGAAAAAAATATGCAGCATATATCTTTCAACAAAATCACTTTCCTTGTCCATGCACCTAATTGAGTGCATCTGTATTGAACATTATACAGTGAAAATTTCAGCTCTACACAGTTTGTAAGAATTTTTAGTGGGATAATAATAGTTTTGTGATAAAATTACTAATGAACACACAGCTGAGTGAGAAGAGGTAGATTCATACTTTCCCTAAGAACATTTTTGCATAAGTCAGTATAACAAACCCAATGGGAATTAGAACTCATCTCTCCAATTAACAATTCTAAGCTATTATTAATTATGCCACCCACACATCCAAGCACATTGTATGTCAAAGCAGCCACCTATCTAAGTATTGAACAGGTTTAATGTTACTTAACCAGTGATCATATATGAACTAGTGTTTAAATGTGATGTGGTGGTAAGCCTATATTTTTTTGTGTGGAAATGTGTTAGTTTCAATAATACATATGCACAAACATACAGCAATCTTTTACTTACTCTGCACATACAATGTCTGTTGAGACATTATTCAGTTATTTAATATTAATAAAAAGTTAACTACCTAAGAGCTTACTTAACTGGTAAAAGTCTTAATTTTTTCAAATTTTCATTCATATTTTACCATTCTATCAGATTCTTATCTTATTTTGCACAGACAAACACACACACACACACACACACATATATATATATATATATATATATAAATGAATTTGTAGCAAATAGAAGAAAAACAGCAAGCCAAATATTTGCTATTTTAAGAAAAAAGTTATATGAATAAAAAAAGTGCTTAATGTACATTCAAAACATAAAAAATACAGAACAATTTAAACTTTTTTCTAAAATATAATTAATGAAAAATCCAAACCTTACTGCTGCAGAAATTTTACCTATAGATCATCAAGCAGTAAATATTATGACATTTTTCATTTGCTTTAGATGAAAATGACTAATATGACCATTAACTTGTGTTATAATAAATGCTTGGTTGTAAAAAGAAAGGAATATTAAGGATTATGTTTTTAAACAATGTGTATTAGTTTAATATACAAGGTATCTAATAATGTTGTTGGAAAATTGGTGAATTATCGATTCTGGTTGCTGATTGTCAGGAAGGGAATTAGGTGTAAGGGTAATACTGGGAATTGATCAATCTCTTGAGATATCCTGTGACCTCGGTCAAACTATAGTCATTGGTTGGGTCTGATGCAGATGTTGGTCAATCAAAATCATAGTAGTGGATCAATTCATGGTAGGGTGCATTGGCTGCTGAAGTGACAAAGAATTGGTGTAGGTGGTTAGCCTTTGATGGAATGTTTTACTCAATATAAAAGTCGCAGAATATCATTGTTGGCTGGATCTGACACGTGTTGATCAATCGAGGTCATGGTGGTGAGTTGATTTATAGTAGGGTGCATTGGTTACTGACACAACAAGGGACTGGTATTTTTTATGAAACAGGGTTGTGGTGATGACTGCAAAGGAAGGCCTGTAGCAAGTTGGGTATACTGATAGTGGCACCAAAGAATTAGGTGTAGCTTGTAAGCCTGTGGTGGAGTGTCTCACTGTGAGGGAATGTCTATGGCAAGTTGGGTTTGCTGTGGTGACAGTGTTGGCAATAAAAAAAAGCTTGTAGCTGGGTAGTGCCAACACTGAGATGATACAAATATCAGACATTTGGTGTCGGATGTTTTGTGGCATTGAAACTGGCCAAATTCCATGTTTAATGCTGCAAATCATGTTGGTGAATTAAGAACCAGGCAGTACTGAAGCTGGTTTCTGTTTGATTCTATTTGTAAAAAGTTTGATTAATTGAAAAGAGCTGTCATAAAGGTGATGGCTGCAAGACCCTGTGTGTTGGCAGGTGGCCTTCACAGTTGGCACAGCTGGTGGTTGTTATGGAAGGCCTGCCTTTGAGCAGGTCTGGTAGTCTCCATGGACATCTTTTTTGGCAGGAATGTTTACAGTTGGTCAGTGTTTCACTGTGGGAATTTGTTTCATGGATCTAATTGCAGTTGAGTGTGACATTTGCTTATATAAGTTACATTAATGATGGGAAGAGAAAAAATTATGAAAAATCTGGGGCTAACCTTAAGAAAAAATAAATCACCAATGCAATATTTTGTGACAAATATTTTAGGCTGTACTTAACTAAATGTTTGCTCAACAAACATAGTATCAGCATAAAAAGTACAGAAAAGTCAAACAAAGGTTTTCACACAAAAATACACCAAATAACGTTGGTAAAGGAAAATAAAAAATAAAAAACAGAGCAATTTGTTTTCTAGAAGGATTTTCAGGATTACATAATATTAACCAGTTGTGCAAGAAAAAAATTGTCAAAAGAGAAAAAGAAACATATATATATATTTAAAAAAGTGGAGTAGATTTAAAAAGTGTTGTTAAAAATTGTAAAAAAAAACAGCTTGAACAAAGGCTTGAAAAATTTGTGGAATTTTTTATGAAAGAGCAGAAAATGTTTTCAAGTAACATAAATGGTGAATTGAGTGCTTTTTTTTTTTGCAGGAAGCTATCATAAAAGTGATAACAGAGTTTAAATACAGACCAAAGGAAAATGTAACTTTTACATTGTATTCCCACAAATATGAAGACATTTACAAGATGGACTGTGTAAAGTGGTCAAATCAGAAAACAATCAAACTGATTTTTAAAAAATTAAGCAATGTTAAACATATAAAATTCATTATTTGTCTATACTTTTGAGATGAGGTAGAATTTACACTATTTACATTATATTGTTGTCATCTTTACTGCTATGTTTATGACGTTTCAGTTGTCTTAAACTTCAGCCTTTTTTAGGTGTTAACACTTTATTATGATCACTGAGACATATCATTCTCATTCCATATATGATGCCACTTCTGGTAGCCATGTAGCTATTTCCCTTTAACTTAACTCTTCTTTGTTCAGCAATGATGTAGTCTGGTACTGAATTCACAACTCTCTGGGTCAAATCACTGAAACTAACTAACGCATATATCCACTGGTCAATGTATCCTTGAAGTGTTTAAAATAATTCAGGATTATGGATTTAAGCTAAGAGATGAAAAGTGTGAATTGTTTATAGATAAGATCAAGTACTTGAAATAAATTTTTGACAAGGATGGCAGAAAACCTGATTCAGTGCATGCTAGCGCTATTAAGGACATGTCTGCTCATAAAAAAGGCAGCTCCCTACAAAGTTTCCTAGGACTAGCTAGCTACTACAATATTTTAGTAAAAAACATGCTGCTAGATAAACTCTTGAAGAAAGAATCAAAATGAGTCTGGACGTCAGAGTGCAAGGAAACATTTTAGAAAATAAAAAGTTTTATTTTTGGCACACTACAATCCTAAAATGAATTTATCATTGCAAGTGACATGAGTGCATATGATATCAGATCTTGTATCATGCATATAAATTTGGTGATGGCTCTGTTGAAGGAAAGTTTAGGAAGTATCTTTCCCTTTTAAAAATTTCATAGATTTATTCACAGGGAAAAATTTACATTGCAGACAGATCATAAACCATTGTTAACAATTTATTGGTCAAAAATAGGTTTACTGACTAACAGATTGCAATAATGGGGGACCATTCTTTTAAATTATAACTTTAGAATGAAGTTTTTATCATCAACTAAGTTAAGTAATGTGGACAAATTGTCCAGACTGATCCCAAGGAATAATGAACCCTTCAAAGACACAGTCATTGCTGCTCTACAAGCAGAGGTAGAGACCAAAAATATTTGGTGCATTACTTTTCAGGATTTACAAGTGGAGGATATAAAAAAGAAAGCAATGGATGACAAATTCATTATTGAAATGAAAAATAAATTAAAAGATAAGAATAAAAAAAACTTTGCACTTTATTCAATATGTGGCGATGTTTTCATGTATAGTGAAAAAATAGTGGTATGTCTAGCATTACGAAAAAGGATTCCAAAGGAATTCTATGTAGAACACCCTTATATATCCAGTGTGAAGAGCATACTGAGAAACTATGTATATGGGCATAGCATGGATAAAAACATTAAAACTTTGATAAAGTCATGCAGAAGCTCTGCTTTGGTGGCTAAGGCACCACCAATAAAGTTTGATCCATGGCCAGAAACTGACCACCTATGGTCACATCTGCATATTGATTCTGCTGGTTCAATGAATGGATCATAGTATCTTACTGTCATAGACAGCTTTCTGAAATGGTCAGAGATTTTCAGATGTAAGAGTCTAACTACACAAACTTATTTTTACAGAAACTGTTCAAGAGATTTGAAGTTCCAATTGTTTCTGATAATAGTATGCAATTTACAGCATGAAAGTTCAAGTGTTTCTACAAGATGTTTGTGCTAAATCACATTACAGTTTTACCTTACCATCCAAGAAGCAACAGCCAGCCAGAGAGTTTCATGGATACTTTTAAAAGAGCTTTAAAACAGCCAATGGTAGATCCACAGATGCAGCAATATAACACTTTCTGCAGGTGTATATAGTTACACCCAATGAAAATCAGTCATGATTCTGGCAGAGATAATATTTGAGCATAAGATTCAATAGGTCTTTTACAATATTGGTGAGAATGTTTTTTACCATGTGTATTAGGTCACTAAGACATATTGGGAAGTCAGTACTGTTGTTATAAATTACGAAGAAAACATTGTGCATGTGTTTGCATCACCTTGATTTGGGTATGTTGCTATTGTCAATTTCTTTTCCTGGCATAATCTTCCAACCTTGCTTCCAAAGCCCAAAAGTCTATTTTCTTTTTTTTTCATTATTTCCTATTTTACAATAAAAACTTTCTTCTCTTTGTCCATTATCTTTCATACGTATCAAACAAGGTAGGGACTATTCTTATATTTTGCCAAGTTTAAGGATTTTTTATGGTTATAGAATCTTTCTTTGTATGTTGCTTCTGTAGAACTGATATACACTTGCTCTGGGTTTTTATTGGATTTATATATGATAGATTACTATTGAACTAAACTTACATCCCCAACTCAGAATTCTAATCTTTTGGGATACCAATTCTAAGAAATTAATCAAGCTGAGCGATTTTGTACACCTTTTATATATATATATATATATATATATATATATATATATATATATATATATATATTTGTTAAACATTATTTTTGAGTGGATACTTTGTTTTTCTATAATTAAAGAGTATATCTGTTTATATACACCAGCTTAAATATTAGAGAAATCTTGTTAGGAAAATATATATCTTCCAGCAGGATTTGAACATGTAACACCTATCTACCTGTGAAGAAGCCGTCATTAGATTTGATGTGTCTTAACACTTGACTATGGAAGATTTCATGGTTCAACAAATATGCATATATATTTTTAAAGGAATTAGTAAATTTATTTTCAATCCAACATTTTTATTCACAATAATAATGTTTCAAATATATATATATATATATATATATATATATATATATATATATATCCAATCTAATTTCATTAAGAAAGACAAGATCTGTCTGATTAATACTTTACCGTATTTTTCCAATTTCTCAAGAACCAACATGGTATCTGTGTGGTGAAAAGTACCTGAGCAAAACAACAGAATATGAATGTCAAACACAATACTCATCACATTATTTAAGATTAAAAAATTAAATTAAATTAAACTAACAGACTGTATTGATTTGATCTAATCAAACTTGTTTGTATTAATACTTGCTGCCTAAATATATATATATTCAATCCAAAAGGAAGCTATTTGATGGTAAAATATCAAAGGAGATCCTATTAACATTAATTGATAAAACTTAAATATTAAAATTGATCTCGCCAGGGGGCTCAATGTAATTAAATTATTTATTTACAGAGCCAATAAACAGTCTTGACTGTTCATTTTAATAATCATATTTAAATAATATTTTTTAACAAAAATATCAAGTACTCCTAATATTAAATCAACAAACATAAAAATAGACAAACTTTTGACAGTTTAATCAAATTTACTAAATTATGCTATTATAGTCCTAGGTGTTTCCATTATTTTGTCTATTCCCTGTGTGTTAAATGGATGTTTGTGCACATGTGAAAGTGAAGTAAAGTAAAAATAAACCGTTATAAATCCTAATACACAGATATTTATACAAAAATGTTTAATTTCATATAACAGATGAAGACCTTTTCATCACAATATATATATATATATATATATATATATATTGAAAACTCTGCAAAGATGGTTCTTAAGATCATAAAATAGTTGTTCTTTGAAACTGAAGACTAAGAATATTTTCTATTATAATCAAGATCAAGCTTGCAAAAAAATTATCAGGTCATGTAGGAGTACATTTCTAAGGTAAATTCCTGACTGAGTGACAGAGAAATGTATGTGTGTGTATGTATATATATATATATATATATATATATATATATACACACACACACACACACACACACACACACACAGAAAGATGGCAAAAAATTCTTTCATTTTCAACAAAGTTAAAACGATTAATTTGATACAAAACAGTGAAATATTAGTTGAATAAAATCATGGCCCTCACAAAACTGAATTTTAGTATGCGATCAATCACTGAATTTATTCTGCTGAAAACAAAAACTATTTAAAAACTTCTTGCGTGCTACACTGAGAAGTTGCATAAATTGCCTGTGACCCATGAACTGATTTTAAAGAAAAATTTTCATCTGGCTCAATTTAAAATTTTCAAGTACCAATTGATTATTGAAGGTTATGATTAGAATGTTGCAGAGACCATATTTCTAACAAATAAAACAAATTTGTCTATATTTCTGAGATGAGGTAGTATTTACAGTATTTAAATTGACTGTCAATATCCACTGGGCTATGTGTTCTTAAGGACACATGGCCCAGTGGATACAGACATTGGTTAGTTCCTGACTTGACTCTTAGAGTTATGAGTTCAATACCAGGCTACAGCCATGGTGAACAAATAACTTGCAGGGTTAGAGGGAGATAACTCGTGACTTCCAATTGAGGTTTCTCACAAGGAATGGAGTTCATATACCCCAGTGATCGTAATAAAGGGTTCAGTTCAAAATTCCAACAAAGATGGGGACAATAGTCCAAATAATGTAAATATTGTAAATAAGACACATTTTATTACAAAAATCATTTTTTTTTCAATATGAGCATTGAGCATTTAATTTGAATTAAACCACATCACATCAGAATCAATTTGAAATAAACCACATCACTTGACAAGACACAAGAAGTGTTGAAACAAAATAGCTACTTTTGTAGTGATATTATAACATATCCATGTTATAATTTCTGAATAAATATTATGAGCATTTATATATAAATGTCAAGTTAATAGAAATACTATAAATGCAGATGTAGATTTCTACCTATGTTCTTAAAAGGCTTTGTCAGATTGAAACTCAGTTGGATATCATGCATGTCGCCAAACCTATTCAAAAGTATATAAAATGTCAGCTGTATACAACCGCTTTCTAAGACCAATGGTTAAAAATGGCTTCCAGTGAGTGAAGCTTGTGGGCTGATGCTACGGAATCACAATGAACTGTACCAAATAACAGAAACCACATCACTTGACGACTACTGACAGGAACAGCTAAAAATGAAATCAAATGTAACTCAAACATAAAATACTGACATAATAAAGTTGTTAACATTTCTCACTACTTCAAATCAATGGCTAGGAAGGAAATACCCATTACTGGAAAGAGTAATAACAGCTACTGGACTTAGGAAACCTATTTTCCTAAAAAGATTTTTAGGAGAAAAATTTTTATAAATTTCAAATGACAGTCATACAAGCTGCTTGGTTAATGAATGCCAAATGTTTCCTAATAAGGAAACAGTTGATATCACCATAACTTTTACCATTCATGAGCTGATTACCAAAATCTTAATTTCCTTATAAAAATAATTACAATTCAACTGATCATATAAAAGTTAAAAAATAAATTTCCCAGTTTCCAAAGAAAATTTTCAGAACTAATGTTTACTTTAAAAAAAAAAAAAGAAATAATTTCAAGTGATTTACCTCAAAGATTATTTTAAGAGAAACCTTTTAATAAATTCTAATGTACATTAGTACAAACTACTTGGTCAATTAATGACAAATGTTTCCGTATAAGAAAACAGCTGATATTTTCATTATAATGTTAGTGAAAGTCTATTTAGGAATTAATATTTATAATTTTGGATACATTAAAAGAAAACACAGACTACAGCCATATAGGTATGGATATTTCTGTTTATTTATTGTGTAAAATTTTGAGTTAAGAATATAAAAGGTACCTGAGAAAACTGAAATATTTTCAAGAAATATTTGATTCATTCAAGTTAATTTGTTTTTTTTTAATTCAAAGTTAAAACAACAAAAGTAATATTACTCTTCTTGGAGAGAAAAAGAAAATACATTTTAATTTTTCTCAATTCATTAAATGGGAAAAAGAAACAAAAAAAATCATCTAATACCATTTTACTTGATATTCTATGCCCATACAAAGATGGTGGAGAACAATTAACAGGAGATCTGATTCTATTATGGGATACACATAATGGACAGCCATTTCTTAAAATTTCTTTTCACACTCTACATAGTTTTTCTTTTATTTCATGAAATATCTTTTATTGATGCCATTTGAATGAATTTGAATCAAATCTCAGTGAACCATTTAATGAAATTTGAGTTCTTCCCTTGAAATTTCAATCTGAAGGATATTGTTTACTCTCGAAAAGTTTATGATTTGCAAAAATTATACTTTCGTATATAAGTTGGGGAGATGGGTGGAAATATGCACATACAAGGGAAAGAAAGTCAGTTCGTCTGTTAAGTTTAGCTTTGTTTGAAAGAAAGGGAAAAAACCCAAACCCCAAAACAAAATAATAGTATGTGTATTTGGAGTGGGGAGACAAAATTGGCCTTTATCCAATGCCAATTTAAAAATTGTCCCTTCCAGCCATTGCTAATGTCACAATAAATTTATGATTTAGGCATTCTCAATATTTTGCCATCTATAAGTGTGCAAATTATCATTATTATGATTTGCTTTTTATTATTCAAATCACTGTTTTGAGATTCTGAGACATGTTATATATCAGTACAAAGTATGAAAATGGCCTTTTTTCCCCTGCTATCACCCAAACTATATTAGATAGGCTAAAAAAACATAATTAAATAGAGGAATAAAACTGTGTTGATTGAATTGTAAATAAGTTTCTCGCTTTAGCTTTCTTTATTACACATTTATTTCACAAAAAAAAAAATTAAAACGATGAGAATTTATTTGGTTAGGATAATTAAAAAGTTTTGTACAGATTTTCAAAGCTTTTCTCCCAATTTCTGTTGCTTTTCTCTCTTCCTTGTTCTACTAGATCTTGCCAATTGCTTTCAATTCTTTTATCTTTTTATGCAGTTTTAAATTCATTTTTGTTTCTTCTGTGTTGTTTCCCTTCAGTTTATGACTAATTATGGCTCTCCACAACTTTCCTTCTATTCCCTGTTCTGCCAACCATTTATATTTCTTACTTTCCAGATTAGTTTGATCTTCAAAAATTTTAATGAAATGCCAATTTTCATCTACTGTCTTCTTTTGTTCTCACTCCACAATAAAGCTACTGTTTACTAATTCTTTCATACCTGTGTATTAGTGGCTTTACTGCCTTACATGGGGTGAATTGGATTAAAAAAAAGCTTGTTAGGTAGATTATTTTCTGTTTTTGTCTCTCTTCAATATGTCAGTCAGTTAAGTGCCATACGTAAACATGCTTGGATGATCATGTCTTGAAAGAGACATGACTGACTGGGCAGAAGATTATCCCGCAGTAGGTTGCCATTGCTTTCTGCGGTAGACTGGTTGCCAACCAAGGCTATAGAACCCAAACTGTTCTGTTATTTAACCCATAACTGGAAGGAAGAGATGGATTAATACCTTTCCCAAGGGTACTTGCGCGTAAGTGAATGCAGTGAATTCAACTGGAATTCGAACTCAGCTCCCTGATTTCTCGTTCCAAGCTGATATCCACTGCACCACAACGCACATCCGCCTTCAATATGTACTGTGAGCATAATATTTTCCAGTCCTCTTTTCTCACTATGCGCCTGAGGAATTTCAACTGATTTTTTTTCTCATTCTTAGTATAAACATCCATTTTGTTTACATTTTCGTTAAAACCTACTCTCATGTTCAGTATGTTTAGCATCTTTCTATATTGAATCATACTTCTGTTACCTCAAATCTCCCATTCATCTGTGAAGAGATTGTCCAGCAATCATTCACTGCCATATAGGAGGACTGATATTAAATAATAGTTTAATGCTCTTTTTCGTTTCTCATGAAATTTTTCTGTTTCTTAAATCTTTGCTTAGCTTTTTGAAGGCTATTCCAGTGTATATTTGAATTTTGGTAGCACAATTTTTATCCTCTGTTTTAACACCTGCTTTTCCAGATTTGTTGTTTTCCTTTTCAGAGATTTAAATATGGCAAATGCCTGGAAGAAAACAATTTTAACACTTATTAGTAAGGGTTTATAGTATCTTAATTATATTTAAAATTTTATTTGGGCAGTTTTATTTCTTGTGTTGTTGATGTTGTGAACACAACCCCTGAAGAAAGATGGTTAAGTGAATATCTGAGATATTACTGTACAGATATGAAAAAGGTTTGACTGAAAGTTGTTCTTGTTTCTTATTTATAATTTGTAAGTTTTGCAAGATTTTCGAAAATTTCCCACAACTTTTAGTGCTATACACATTTGTTCTAAAATGTCTTGCCAAATATTTTTAATTATTTTATTTTCTTAGTTACTTGTTCAGATGATCAAATCCCAAGTAGGCATTTATGCTGATGACACCACCATTTACTCCTGCCTCAGTAAGAAATCTGTCAAGGCTGACAATGATAACCTTGCTGCTGATCTGGAAAAGAACTTCCAATCGATGGTAGACTTGGTAAGAAATGACTCATAAATTTTAATGCTTCCTAAATAAAGCTGCTATCCATTAACCACCATAAACAGTTCCTCCTACGCAGGGCTGTAGCTGATGCTAAAAAAACACCGGGCACAGAGAAAATTGCCCAGATTTATTAGACAACAATGTGATGACATCATCAGTGTCATCCGTTTCCAGAAACTATGATTTTTGCAGATTTTTTCGGCTATTCTAATGGAAATTAGGCACAGAACATGAACGAAAGCAGGAAATCGGGTTCAGACTTTCTGAGTATAACTAGTCTTTTCTCCCAGATTTTTACTGCATTCATTTGGATGTCTTCTTCATTTTTCTTTCTTTCTTCATGAATTGTTTAGTTTGATTTCTGACAAAGACATTTTTCCTTGCCTGGATTTTCACTATGATTGCACAAATTGGCCCAGACCCATGCCCGGTGTGTCCGGTAGTCAGATACGGCCATGCTCCTACCCCCCATAAGTATGGATTAAGGTAATCTCCCCAAAAGCAATAAACTGCGCCCCCTCAGCCAACCTCAAGTGGAATGACTTTATTGAATTGATGGCTAAATATACTGCTAGGAAGGTTGGCTCACTGTGTCAAGCCAGGAAGTTTTTCTTGCCTGAATCTATCTTACAAATATACAAATCAACCATCCACCCCTGCATTGAATACTGTTGTCATATCTGATCAGGCACCCCTGCTTTTCATCTCAGGGTTCTCAAGAGGATCCAGAGGAGAATCTGCAATGTAATCAATCTTGTCCTGGCAGCTCAACTTGTCACTTTCTCACCAATGAGATGTAGCTTCCCTCTGTCTCTTTTTACAAATATTTTCATGGCTTCTACTCCAACAAGCTCAGCTCCCTGGTGCCCTCTCTACATGAATTTACTCAAGTATTCAGACTGGCAACATAGTTTCACACTTTTACAGTTGAAACAACCAAATTTAGCCAGCACTTCTGCTCCAGCAGCTTCTTTTCTTGCTCTTCTCACCTCCAAAACCACCTTCTATATACTTACTTCCCTGATAGCTACAATCTCCAAGAGTTTAAGTGTAATTTCAATTGCCATTTCTTATCCCTTTGACTCCCATCCTTCTCCTATCATTTCCCTAACATCCCCCCTGTATCTTATTCTTTTCCCTTTTCACTCTACTCACATGCAACTCTCTTCACACCAGTATTCTCATCCTTCTCTTAACCATTCTCTGAACTCCCCCTGTAACCAGTTCCTCTTTCTCTTTGCTCTCTTCTTATGTAACCTTTCACTCTCCTTTCATATAGCCCTCTGCACACTAGTGGCAGTACTGCCTTACTTGGGGTGAAATGATTATAAAAAAAAAGGTTAATTGTTTTGCTGTACAGAGATTTTAAAAAAATGATAATATAGTAAAAACTGAATATTACTGTCACACCTGGTCAGGTACTCTTGCTATTTATCTCCAGATTCTTGATAAATTCCAAAACACTTGCTGTAATGTATATGTTATGCTATTAACAATACCTGGCACCTCAATCTCAGTCCCTTTTCCATCATCACAACCTGGATTCTTAGTACTTTAACCATATGAATTTAGACTAGCAACTAGGTCTCATCATTTTACTGTTGAAATTACTAGTTGAAATCGTAAGTTCTTTTCTGGGAGCTTTCTTTTCTCACGTTTGTGGAATTCTCTTCTGGCTTCTTGCTTTCTTGTCACTTACAACCTTCAATAATTTATGCAAAAACAATTGTTGTCTTTTGTCTTACATCATTTGAGTGCTTTTACATTTAGAAAACATTGTAAAATATTTATTTTTATAAATTGATGTTTCACAGTAATGTCAAAAAATTATTTCAGTTTAGAGAAAAATAAAAACAAAATTATTTTAAATATTTTACTTTTTACAATATATATATATATATATATGTTTGCAGATTGAGTTCAAAGCCATGATTAATTTCAAATATATAACAGCCAGATGTTTTTACTAAGTAGCTTAACTAACCAGACAAAGCTAATGTATATCCATCTGGTTATTTACCAAGCTCTTTGAAATCTCTAGGATTGCTCTTGTATTGGTATTTAGCATAGCAACAATACAACTTTTTTGTCTCTGGTGCACAAATAGAAAAAAGCCAAAACAAAAAAAAAATCAAACCACTAGATCAATCACCAAGTCAAGTGGAATGGCGTGGAGCTTAAAAGAACAGAGGAGAAACGTAAAGAACTAATGCATACGCATGTACACGAGTTGACAAACGCAGTCAAGTAAATGTTTGAGCTTTTTAAGTTGTTTTTGCAACAACAGGTGTAATCAAATGAGATGGAGGGGAGCAGATTCAAAGAAGAAGGAACAACAACAAGGACGTTAGTATTCTATACAGTTCCAGAGCGCTGTTAATGTTGTAACTCAGAATAAATAAGTTAAGACTATATTCAAAGACATTGGATCTTGGGCAAAGGAAAAAAATAAGTAAAACTGAAGAAGGGAAATGTAATTGAGGATATTTAACTGTTTAGAGTTGAGTGCTTTTATAAATGAGTCAGGGTCGTATATTTTGGTTGTTTGGCAGGAGTCATGTGTAGTTTATTTTCTAAGATCTTCAATATAGTTAGAAATGAATGCTAGAAGCTATTGTGTGATTTTGTTGGCATCTCAAAAGAATCACTGTATTTGCCTGATCAGAGCTTTAATTAGAAACACTTAGAGCTGGCTACATCATAAATCATGTTTTTTGAGGGGTTTTTTTTTTTGTTTTTTTGTTTTATTTTGTTTTTCATGAAATCTAAATGCTACTTTGTTAATTTGTCTGGACTAAAATCCTCATCTTTGTATTTTTTAAATTATCTTTTTAGTTGTTTTCAATATTTTTGTTTATATTTTATATCGGTCTACTGCTTTAATGTAGAACTGAACCCTTACCCTTGCTGTTTGTTAATTGCTGGAAAACTGGTGGCCTGACTAAAATTGTGACAAACATCAATTAAGAAATTCAGATAAAAGTTAATATGAGTCCAAAATGAATAATAATGGTTGCTGATGCTTCAACTAATAAAATGCAAAATTATTACTGTTACTAATAATACTGCTCATGTAGTTGTAATCACCTTTATCTTGTGAGAAAATGTTAGCAAATTGTTCAATCAAAATTTAGGCCTTTGGTGGTAAGACTGAAGTGACCTTCCTAGAGCACAGGCCTGAAGAGGCTGTAGTGTTTGTGGTGCAATGAATATTGGCTCAAAATGAGAAATTGAAGAGTTTGAATCAAAATCTTTTGCACTGATGAAACAAGAGATTCTGTAAATGCAAGATACCCACTGTTTTTTTTTTTCATTGACATGCTTTCGCATAAAAAAACATTGCCTCCAAAGCTGAAAAAGTTTCTTGACATTTATATGAAAACTATCAACTGAATTAGGGGTAGTGCTCTGAACCATCATCTTTTCAAGTTGCCTTGTGAAGATTTTGAAAGTGAGCTTTCAGTTTAGTTTTTTTTCTATATGAGTCTACTGGCTGTTATATAGAAGGACTATAACATGCTTCTTCGAACTGTGAGAAAAAGTCAAAGCTATTCTGAAGGAATGTGACTATGATCTGCCTGGAGAATTGAAATTGCGAGAATTCAACCAAATGCAAGTCTATCTGAGGGATATTTTCTCTCATATAAATGATCTGTGTTTATCTGTTCATGAGAAAACATGAACATATTGAAATGCTGTGAAAAATTGAATGCTTTCAGAGAAAAGCTACATCTTCTGTGCAGACAAGTTGAAAGAAGGAATCTTTCAAATTTTCTATCATTCAAAGAAATAGTTGATGAAAAGTCCCTAATTCCAATTGTGTGCGAAGAAATTGTGAATCATTTGGAAATATTATCAATCATTTGATCAATATTTTGGAGGAGGAGAACTCAAAACTTTTGAAGAATAGGTTATAAATCTATACTCTTTCAATTTGGATAATATATAGGATAAGGAAGAGCTGAAGTAAGATCTTATTGAACTGTGCAAAAATCATGTTCTTAAAATTCTTGAAAGCAAAACTTTAAAACAATATTGGCCTTTGGCATTGGACATTTTTTGAAGACTTTGTGAAAAGGTACTGACTACGCACATCCTGTTTGCAATGACATATTTATGCAAGTCTAAATTTAGTTTCCTTTTGTCAATCAAGACAAAATCAAGTAATGCTTGAGTGCACCGGCAGGCATGCAGATTGCTAACAACAACAAAGTGCTACATTTTGAAAAACTCTTCAGCAATAAACAGGAATAAAAGAGTCATTAGATTTAAATTGGCTTTAGAATATTTGAACATCAGTTTTTTTTAATTTTTTAAAGAAATTTCATGCATGGATGAAAATTTAATTTTTGGTAGGGTTTATGCAACTTTTAATTTGTTGTAATATTTTGTCTATCCCATGTTTCATTATTGTTTGTATATTATTAAAAATTGATTATACAAATTTGTTTCTGGTCATCTTCGCCTTTATTCTTCAATAAATTATGACTTTAAGGGGTACAATAACATATTAAAATGTTTTAGGGGTGCAAGGCATAAAAAATGTTGGTAATGGATGGTCTTCTTGGGCTGATGCGCTGCATCTACCTAAAGAAGATGGTTATGAGGTCCCAGTGGGCCATCTTTACCCGTTTTCTAGCTTTGAGTTAGGCTTAGTTGTCAGAGGCTATTTTAAACACCTTCTATGAAAGCAATTTATAGACATTGGAAACTTCTCACCACCACTTGCTATAACAGTTTTTGGAAATGGCATGCTGTACTGCTTAGCATTTGTGCTGGAAGCTCCAGTACAAACATTTGTGAGTGTTTGGGTGTCAATTTGAGAACAGTGCAGAGGATTTGGAAAGAATTGAATGATATATCGAGTCAACATCATGGTGGTTGGAGTGATCACTAGTAATGTCAATATTATACCACCATCCAGTTTTCCAGGGGCTCTCAGACTCAACATGCAGGCCTATATCAAGTGCTTTGAGGATGTAGTGCTACCTCAAGTCAAGAATGTGGCTACTGGAGGACCCTGTGTCAGGCAACAGGACTCTGCACCATGCCACACAAGCAGCAGGACCCAGTCATCACCCCTGACATCTGGCCACCTAACTTCCCAGAGTGCAACCCCACTTGATTATTATGTATAGGGCACAGTTGAGTGAGAGACTAACAGAACTCCTTGTAGAACCAAAGATGAGCTGAAGTCAAGAATTATATCAGCATTTACCAACTTAAAAGATGGCCCTCCAGAAGAGATGCAGGAGATTCCATAGTCATCTTGAAGCCATATTTGAATCCAATGGTGATTTTATTGAATATGTTTACCTTTTAGTATTTCAAGATATTCTTGTGCAAGTTTGGTAAATATATCTGCTAAAATGAGATGTCAGTGCTATTTTCATTTTTGCCTAATTGAGACGACAATTCATCTTTCACACCTTGTATATATGCAAACATCTTGCTCAAGATAAAAATTAAAGAGAACACCATGTTGCTCTGAATTAAATGAATAGTAAAGACATAACGTGTAGGTTTAATAAGAAATTAAAAACTCAGAAAATGCCTTACATAAATATTGGGTGATACCAACCCGAGTATTTTTTTGACTGAAGATTTAAATATGAAGATTTAGTTTTAATTGTATAATGACAACTTTCATAACAGCAGACATACTTAAAAGTGGTATTTTTTTTTTAATCATTTCACCCTAAGCAAGGGATTTGCTACTGTTGTGCCGGGGGGTTACGTAGGCGAAAGTCATGAGGTTAGTTATAGGAAATGTCAGGAGGAGGGTAATCGATAGATGAGAGTACCAAGAATGGGGGTGGAGTGGATGAAAAAAGCTTGAGTGAATGGATGTGAGTTAGTGAGATAGAAGCTGTCTATTTTTTTTGCATTTAAACTCCTGGAGATTGAAGCTGTCAGGAAAGCAAGTATATTGACGGGAAATCCACAGGTGGGAAGTGCGTGAAAAGAAGCCTTTAGAGAAGAAATTGCAGTTACATTTTATCAGTTTCACTCTAAAAGGGTGGGACCTAGTTGCTAATCTAGTAGCTCATTTAAATTCATACCTAGAGAGCACCAGTGATCTAAGTTCATTGGAGCAGAAGTGGTGAAAGTATTTATAGAAAAGGCACAAGGAAGCCATGTCACACCGGTGAGATAGTGATTACGGCCAAGCTGCCAAGTCGGTATCGATGACATTACGGTAAGAACCTCAAGTTGAATAACATGGGCACCTGACCAGATGTGGCAGCAGTATTCAATACATGGGCAGATGGTAGATTTATATATATGCAGGATGGACTCAGACGGGAAAAACTTCCTGGCCCTGCACAGTGAACTGACCTTCTTAGCAGCAGAATAAGAATGATATACCCTAGCAATTGTAATGAAGGGTTCGATTCAAAATTCCTAGCACCTGAAGAAGGCCAGTGCATACACAGCTGAAACATCATACAAATGGCAACAAAGATGAGGACAATCGTCTGAATAATGTAAGTAGTGGAAATTGGCATTTAAAGAAGAAACTGATAATGAGTAAAGAATTTTAAAAGAGTTTGAGAATGTTTAACATAGTGAAGAATATATTGCAAATGAATTCCAAGGTAAAACAATGAAGGTCATCAGCAATGAACACTTAAGAAAAATTATGGAATATAACTTAAATTTCCGACATCAAATTTTTTCTAATAACTATTTTCATCATTTCACTATATTAGGAAAGGTAAAAAAAAACAAAAAAAACTGTGCAAAGAGATTCCACATAATTTAAGATATCACCAACTGCATTGTTTATTTATCACTGCTGATAAGAATAACCCATTTATGAAAAGATGAATAATGAATCTTTTATAATAATCATAGATACATTTTTTAATTAAAAGAGCATTACTTTTATTTAAAATACAGTGTTCTCTTTTACATATTTTATATATTGCAGCATCATAGGTCAACTGCACTTTCTGAGTAAGCTTTTTCCAGTAATTTTGTAAAGACATAAAAGTGAAACAGCATATAAGTGACTAGGTAAGAGATTGTATAGCCTCAGTTCTAGCCATTGTTTTATCAGCTGCTCAGAAATAATATTAAGAGATGAATCAAAGATTTAATCATTTGTATTTTTGGGTCAACAGCCATTGGAGCAAAATGTGTTAGATAAGGCTCTATAGCTATTTATGGAGTCAGTGCAAGATATGCCACAGTATTACTGGGTGGAAAGCTGGAGGGTCATTCCCCAGTAGAATTGTTACATGGCTATGGTTACATGGTTACATGGTTACATGGCTATGGTTACATGGTTACATGGTTACATGGCTATGGTTACATGGCTATGACTAAGGTGAGTCACCAAGTTAGACTGTGGCTTAATTTGAAGAAGCTTTGCCAACCTTGTTCAAGACACACTATGCAAGGATAAATACTTCTTTGGTTTTTAACCCAGATGTATATAAAGAACTGGTCAGGTACTCAGCTACTGTGACTCTATGATGCACCCTGTATATCACAAAGAACTGTAGGAACTGCTACGTAACCTTGAAGAATTTGGGAGGAATATCAGAATAATCCAGAACTTATACTGGCAGAAATCCACTGATGTATCGATAAAAAAATGAACTCAGTAAATATACATAATAAAAGGATGTGCCTTGTGGTGCAGTGGATACTGACTCGTAATGAGTTCGAAATCTAGTTGAATTCTTTGCATTCACTTTTGCACAAATACTCTTGGAAAAGATATTAATCTGTCTCTTCCATTCAGTTATGAATTAAATAATAGGGCAGATTGGATTCTATAGAGAGGCTGGCATCTAATCAACTGCAGAAAGCAATGGAAAACTACTGCGGGATAATCTTCTGCCAAGTCAGTCATGTCTCTTTTGAGACATTATCACCCAAAGCATGTATCACATATGGCACTGACATTATAGAAAGGGATGTAAGACAAGAATGTATCTTCTTAGCAAACTTATTAAACCTATAAAGTGATGCAATTCTGAGAAAATAAGAAGTCCTACGAGGATTTATTACTGGTGATCACAGTCTCAACCAGATAGGATATGCAGCTGACACAGCATTGACAGCAGAGAAAAGAAGCTAAAACAAGTCTGAGTGAAGGAAAGTGAGAATTAAGGACTAAACACCAATTGCAAGAAGAGAGAATGTAATAGAAACAGTCCGGCATGAAAACTTAAAAATTAGAGATACCAATATCAAACAAATATAAGAATTCAAATATCAGGGAAGTGCTTTAAAAGAGGGGAGAAAATGCAACACCAAAATTTGAAGGCATTTTGGGATAGTAAAAGATGCCTACCAAAAGCTAAGCAAAATATTAAGAAACAAGTATTAAGAAATTATACTGAATTGTTAGGTAATATCAGTCCTCCTATATGGCAGGGAACATTAGGCCATCTCCACAAAGATGAAGAAGAAACTTGAAGTGATAGAAATGTGATTCTACAGAAGGATGCTGAGAATATCAGGAGCTGAACATGTGAACTATGATGAATTTTCAGAGAAAATGGAAACAAAAACATCATTTATACTTAACATCAAAAAGATTCAGTTGAAATTTCTACAGTACATAAGGAGAAAAGGGGGCTTGGAAAATTTGATATGCATAGGACATATTTAATAATACATCAGTCAGTTTCATTTGACTGTTTGTTTATTTCTGACCTACCCCTTGTATCTATGGAGAATTGCTGAAAAGTTTTCCACTTGATACACTTTACAAAATATAACAAACATCCAAATTTCCTGGATCAGCTGTTAGGTTTTAAGCACCCCCGTGGAAGTGGGAAGAGAGTTTAAACTTAGTTACTTAGAGAGCTACTTAGAGAGTTTAAACGGCTGACAGAATAGGGTTGAGAAGATATAACTAAAAGAAAAAAATTACTAGAAAAGAGAAGAAATTGTGGAGAGCCATGATTGCAAATGAACTGAAAGGTCAAAGCAAATATGAGAAGAAAATTTATCAGCAAAAAAGGTATGGGCGAGAATGTATTATTGTCTACTGATGTTTAGGACCTTATTATTTTTCAGCTTGTGATATTCCACATTAGAGTCCCTAAAGGCATCAGAATTCTATGACCTTCTCACTCTGATTATTGCTATCTTCCATTACTTTCCTCTCTTAACTAACAAATATACTTTTCCGTTCTTTACACTGTCAACTGGTTTTGAACTCATTGATACTTCCATTGTCATGCCAACAAAAGATATGACTGAATCAATGTAAATCAATAGATTATTTGGGACAAAATACAAAAAAAAAGGGTAGATAGACCACAATGCATCTCTTTCAAACAATACAGTCATGCTTTTGAAAAGCTGCAGAAACACTGCGAGACATAAATGTCAATACACCTACACCTGAGTTGGATTCAAAATGGACTAACCAATAAGAGTAAGCTGTAAAAGAATCTGAAAAATGAAAAATATGTGAGAGAAAAAAAGTGTGAACTATGATACTCTCATGAATTTATATCTGTGACCTATACCTGCGTTTGATTTTATAAGCTGAGAAAAATGCCCTGACCAATGACAGTAAGCTAGAAAATAACCTGATAAATATAAATGTTTTTGCTTTCCAAGTTAACTTTATAATGAATTTGGGCATTTCCAGAGCAGAGAAATAAAGGAAAATATGAAATACACATTTTTCATTATATTCTAGGGTGGGGGTGCTTAAAACCTATCAGCCTATCCAGGAAATTTGGATGTTTGGTTATATTTTGTGAAGTGTATCAAGTGAAAAACTTTTCAGTAATTCTCCATAGATACAAGGGGTAGGTCAGAAATAGAAGAACAGTCAAATGAAACTGACTGATGTATTATTAAATCTCTACCCTCTAAAATTCTGAAGTTACACAAGGCATTTATAATTCTTGATGATTATTAATTTGTTACAAACCTCAAGAGTCACTTGAGGTAGAGGGTTACTGATTGAGAGGCACAGATTATGTTGATATATGATGAAAATAATGATTAATGCTACATTTGAACAAGTTCAGATTGTAGTGATCAGGGAAGCATTCTCTTGGGAGTCAGTCCCACAAAGCAATGTTTTTTGAAAAGAAGGTGCTCAAGTGGAACTTGAATTTTATTAAAGATATAAGATGAAAATAAGAGTGTTTCACTGCAATGCATGTGATAGGTGAAGGTAAGGACTGGTGGAACTAAGGAATGTAGTTTGAATGTAAACTTTCCATGAAACTAGTGATAAGGCAGTGAGAGGCTGTGAAAAAGGAGTTGTAGCATAAAAAAATACTGTTTAGTAGTGAATGGTTGTTTTGATGATTTTAATTTTTGCAACTGATTTTCTTTTACAGAATCAACAGGTTTGGTTTGTAAAAGAGATTGCAGTCTGGCAAATAAGTTCCCACCAGTTTGGTTCTTTTATACAAGTGAAAGTTGTCTGCTTTCACAGGGCCTTGTGTAGAAAAAAAAAAAAAGAAAGAAAAAGTAACATTCCAGCTGATTAGTGGTATCAGCATTTCATAGAAATAACACAAGAATTAGTACCAATAAATTTGAATATACGGATATAAGTATGTTACTTTTAAATAACCAATATGAAGCAATAAGAATCATTTGTTGTTTTTGGTTTATTGGGATGTGCGTTGTGGTACGGTGGATATCGGCTCGGAACGAGAAATTGGGGAGCCGAGTTCAAATTCCAGCTGTATCCATTGCATTTACTTACGCACAAATACCCTTGAGAAAGGTATTAATTCGTCTCTTCCCTCCAGTTATGGGTTAAATAGTAGGACAGATTGGGTTCTATAGCCTTGGTCGGCAACCAGTCTACTGCAGAAAACAATGGCAACCTACTGTGGGATAATCTTCTGACAAGTCGGTCATGTCTCAAAAAAGACATGATCGCCCAAGCGTGTTTCATGTATGGTACTTAACTGACTGACCCAGATGAATCAGACATTTCAAGGTGAACCAATCTTTTCAGAGACCTAATTGCAAGGGATGGTGTGTAACTTAGAAAGATTGTCCATTATTTCTATTGAGTATGTGTAATGACTTGTCAGTATTGCGTTGATTCTTGATATTTCAACTGATAAAATGTTCTGGGTTTTACATATGGTGTATGTAAGTTGTAGAAGGCATGGTTTTTATTTGTCATTGGTATTTTTAAGCAGTGGTGACATTCCAAGTTTTTCAGATGCAATTGGCATTAGTATGTGATAGATTAAAAACAGAAGAGTTTAATTAAGGGTCCACTTTGCTAGCAGTGGGAAAAATTGTGGTTTATTTTTCATTTGCATTTCCTTAATCTGTCTTTTTGAGAAACTATTTCTCTTATTTTATTCCTCCATTTATTCAACTATTTTCTTTTACTTATAGAAAAATCAAACCATATCAGAAGAGCCCCTTGAAATTTTCAGAGATATGTTGCTATAATGGTTAAATGAGTTTGTTTTTTCAAATTAATTGCTAGGTCTACAGTTAAAGAAGCTGGTTTCAGGCCAGGCAGTTTTTCTCATCAAAATCTATCTTGCACATTTCTTCTTCTTCTTCTTCTATGTGTGGCATCCCTTCAGGACATAGGCAATCACAGCTTCCACATCTCCCTCTCCTTGCAGCTCTTAACACACCCTTTTACTGTTCAGTCAGTTAATATAAAAAATGTTTTTTTTTTGTTTTTTTTTAAAATCATATCACCAAAGCAAGGCAGGACTGCCACTAGTGTGCAGGAGGTTAGAGAGATACAGAGACAGTGAGAAGATAAAAAAAAAGGGTACAGGGGTTTTAAAGAAAGGACAAATGATGGATGGAATTTAGGGAGATAGAAGATGGCAATTGATGTCGCATTTAAACTTTTGGAGGTTGTAGCTGTCAGGGAAGCAAGTAAAGTGAAGGGAGTTCTACAGGCATGAAATGTGAGAAAAGAAACTGTTAGAGTAAAAGTGAAAGTTACATTCAACTACTTCAACAGTAAAAGGGTCGTACCTAGATGCCAATTTAGTAGCACATGTAAATTTATGGGATTAGAGTCAGTCAGTTAAGTGCCATATGTGATACACGCTTGGGTGATCATGTCTCAAAAGAAGATTATCCCGCAGTAGGTTGCCATTGCTTTCTGCAGTGGACTGGTTGCCAGCCAAGGCTATAGAACCCAATCTGTCCTGTTATTTAACCCATAACTGGAAGGAAGAGATGGATTAATACCTTTCCCAAGGGTATTTGCATGTAAGTGAAAGCAATGAATTCAACTGGAATTCAAACTCGGCTCCCCGATTTCTCATTTTGAGCCGATATCCACTGGACCACAACGCACATCCTTTTACTGTTATCCCTCCCAAACTCTGCTCCATCACTCATCTGCTCAAGTTCATCAAGTATGTCCCACATTGCTTTCCCCTGTCTCTTCTTCCCTCTATCTGTCCCGTGAGTATCAGATTCTCCAAGCTCTCCTTCCTCATTACAAGTCCCAGAAACTTCAGCTGTCTTTTTCTGATAAGTAAAGTATCATTTTCCTTTTCATTTCCATCCTCTGCAAAACCTCATCATTGCTCACATATTCAGTTCATGATATCCTCAGCATCCTTCTGTAAAACCAGATTTCAATTGCTTCCATTCTTTCGCTCATCTTTGATGAGGTTGTCTAGCATTGAAGGACTGACATAACATAACAATCCAGTACTTTCTTCTTTGTTTCCAGCAATATCTTCCAGTCTTTCAATACACTCCTCTACTTCTGAAATGCATCTTTGGCGATGCTTATACACCTTCAAATCTTCGTGTCACACTTACTGTCCTCTGTTAGAACATTTCCTAGGTATTTAAATTTCTGTATCTGCTTGATTTTGGTATCCCTGGCCTTTAGTTGGCATTTTGAGCTCCTCTTTTTACTGATTACCATGCATTCCATTTTCTTGGGATGTATATGTAGTCTTTTCTTTCCGCTTTCTTTAACTACTTCCTGTAGGAGGTCTTGTAGTTTCCTTTTTATGTCAGCTATCAACACAGTATCAGCTGCAAATCTTATATTGTTCAGAATGTGGTGGCCAGTGACAAATCCTGGTAAAACTTCTAGTGCTCTCAGAATTATCTCACTGTATAGGTTGAATAGATCTGGTGAGAAGACACATTCTTGTCTTATACTCCTTTCTATCTTTCTTCTTCTTCTATGTGCCCTATCCCTTCAGGACGTAGGCGATCATGGTTCTCCACGTCTCTCTATCCCTTGTGGCTCTTAGTATGTTTGCTCTTGTTACTCCTGGCAACCCCCGTTCCGTCATCCACCTGATCAGGCCCTGCAGATATCCGCTGCCTTCCTCTGTCTCTCTTTCCTTCTATCTGGCCAGTCAGTATCAGGTTCTCCAAGCTCTCCTTCCTCATTGTGTTTCCCAGGAACTTCAGTTGTCTCTTTCTGATGCTCAGTATTAATTTCCTTTTTGTTGCCATTCTTTCCAACACCTCATCATTGCTTGCATGCCCAGTCCACGATATCCGCAGCATCCTTCTGTAGAACCACATTTCCGCTACTTCCAGTTTTGTCCTCATTTTCGATGATATTGTCCAGCATTCACTGCTGTATTGAAGAACTGACATCACATAGCAATCCAGTAATCTTTTCTTTGTTTCTAGTGAAATTTTCCTGTGTGTTAGTACTTTCCTCAGCTTCTGGAATGCATCCTTTGCCATGCCAATTCAACTTCGGATCTCTGTGTCGCACTTTCCATCTCCTGTTAGAACACTTCCTAAGTATTTAAATTTTTGTACTTGCTTTATTCTGGTATCCCCCACCTGTATTTGGCATTTTGGGTTGCACCTTTTGCTGATGACCATGCATTCAGTTTTCTTAAAGTTTATTTGTAGTCCTTTTTTGTCACTCTCCACTGCTACCTTCTGTAGGAGGTCTTGTAGTTTCCTTTCCGTGTCTGCAATCAGTAATCAATACATTTATAAATTTATAATTTGTTCATATTGAATATTATTGCCATATCTGATCAGGTGCTCCTGTTACATATATCAAGATTCTTGAAAAAATCTAAACAATGATGGATAATGTTATTGAAGTTGACTAGGAGGCCTCTTGACTTCAGTCACTTTTCCACCTCCATGACATAGCTTCCCTCAGTCTTTTCCACAAATATTTTCATTGCAATTCTTCTGATGTGATTTTCCCCTTGAGACCTTGATCTTATGAATTTTAGCATGCTACTAGATTGGCAACTAGGTCTCATTGTCTTACTGTTGAAATTGCTAGATGTAACTATAAGTTCTCTTCTAATAGTTTCTTTTCTTGCATTTCTCACCTGTGGAACTATTATCTAGTTTCTTGTTTCACTACCACTTTGTTTTTCTGTGTAATTCTTTTTTCAAGACATATGTGATCAGTTAAGTGGCTCCTTTCTTTTTTGCCCTCAATATGCTCCATGAGAGTTAAGTTTTCAAAGCCTTCCTTTCTCATTATGTGTACCTAGATGGGTGGCTTTCTTCCTTTTGTTAAACGTTCCTTCTATTTGGTCATCCATTTACTCAAGCATGTCAGTTAAGTGGCTCTTTTCTTTTTTGCCCTCAATATGCCCCATGAGGGTTAAGTTTTCAAAGCCTTCCTTCCTCATTATGTGTACCTAGATGGGTCGCTGTTTGTGAATACCAAGTTCTGTAAGCGTGGATGTGTGATGGATATCTGTTCACAATTGTTAATCAGAAAATTCCAATTTTCATTAGGTTTGTTATATTCACTTATGCTCAGATACACTTGGGAAAGGTATGAATCCACTTCATCGTCCCCCAGCTATGGGTTAATTCATAAAACATATATGACTAAACTATCATCTTCAAAAAAAAACCTTACAATCTAAAAATATTTCCTGGCTTTAAATAACTTGAAAAGGGTTGATTAGCCGTAAAAAACGAATAGATCAATGAATAAAATAAAATAATTTCTCAATCGTCGTCACAAAAGTTTTCTGATTTTCTTTCACCGTCCATAAGCCCCTGCAAGCTAGTCGCATTATTGCTTTACTTGCACTGGATTTTGTTTATTTTTTTTATTCCATTGAAGGTAGCAAAGTCACTAAGGCACAAATGGTTAGTGGGTGTGAAAGAATTAGAAAATAAATTTCAGCTATCTTTTCCTCATTCTTTGTAGAAGTATTCTTTCTGTTTCCATTTTCTTCAAGACTTCTTTGGCACTTACTTGCTCTGTCCATGGAATTTTCAGTATCCTTCCAAAGAGCCATATTCCTGCTGCTTCTAATTTTTTTCTCATCCATGAAGAGATTGTTCAATCAATCTTCATCTGTCTTCCTGAATCCTGTTTCTTAACTGTCCTTTCTCCTCATGAAAGTCTTTTTATTCTTTAAATTCCAGTAACCTCTTCCATCTTAGTGGCATTATCTCCTTGCTTGGGGTGAAACAATTAAAAAATATTTAAAAAGTAAAAAATAAATTTATTAAATATGAACCAGTTTTTTGTTTTTAATTATTTTCAATAAAGTAAATCAGAAAGATATTTAAGTTTAATAAAGTAAATTGACAAAGTAAATAAAACACACTTGTTTTAGATTATTTTTTAATAAAGTAAATCAAAAAATGAAAAAAATGAAGCAGTTTTTTTAATTACTTTAATAAAGTAAGTTGAAATGTCATTTATTTTTCTAATAAATTAAGTTGACTTTATAAAACATGTTTATAAAAATAATTATAAAGTTTATGATTTATTTTATAAAGAATAATTCAAACAAAAAAATGGTTCATATTTAATATAATGTCTTTTCAAATGCCTTCTTTGAAGAAATATTTTCACTATTAAATCTTTTCACCTTAAGCAAAGTAGAATTGTCACTAGTATCCAGAGGGTTACGTTACGAGAAAAGACTAGGTACGGAGGGTATTGAAGAAAGGATAAAAGATGAATGAGATTCCAGAAGATAGAAGATGGTACTGACATTGCATTTAAATTCTTAGAGATTGTAGTTATCAGAAAAACAATTAAATGCCCATAAGCAGGAAATGCAAGAAAAGAAACTATTTGACAAGAAGTGCCATTTAATTTTCACTAGTTCAATGGTAAATGGTTACATTTGGTTTTACTAGTATGCATAGCTTAGTACAATAAATTTACATTCTTTTGGAAAAAATTAAAAATTTTATTATTTATTATACAAAATACTCCCATTATATTTTAAAACAATTTAATGATTAAAATAACAAATATTTACTTAATAAAAATGTACTATTGATTTTTACATATCTTTTCTTGAATTTTTTATAAATATATATGAATTCAGTTTCCAGTGTTTCCAAAAACAATAAACAAATTACAAGACCAAATATTTCAAAAAGTTGGAATTTGGTTCCAGAAAGAAATATTTATGCATGACCAGTTGTATGTTGCATACACAAAAATATGAAATCCTAGTAATTAATTACTCACTGTTAAAAAGGAAAATAGTAATGTATAAATTTTAAAAAAATATTTCCAAGGGTGGGAAATTAGTAATATCTAATAATTAAGGAATAATTAAAAAAGATTTAGTTGAATTTAAAAAATAAAATGTGAATCATATTCTCATCTCTCAGTAGCCTCTTATGTCTTAGTGGTATTGTGCATCCTCTATTCTACTATTTGTTGTTCTGTCTTTTGGTGTTTGTCTTATTTGTATTAATATCTCTTAGCACAGATATTGTGCTGTAGATACTCAGCACACAACTTTTGGGAATTGTTTTTCCACCTCAAAGATACAACATAATCTATTGTGAAACCAGAAAAATAATGTATGATATTCATCTTTGGAGCTTTTGAACTTTTTGAGATTTTTTTGCAACACACTGGTACACAAAATACTCACTGTATTTAGTATTGTTGAAGTTATCACTAACTTTTTTGTCAAGATTTACAAACTCTATGTTTCATTCAATTTCACAAACCAATTCATAAAACTTGATTTGATTCAAAAAATACTTTGGCAAAAACCCTATTTCAGAGTTTAATAATTAATTTAAAATAATTTTATAGGACTTCATGGTAGAAAATATTTTTAAAAAATTCATTTTTTTACTTTTTCCTTCTTAACAATGATGATTAAATTAGTAAGGTTTCTTACTCTTGAGCATGCAACATACAACAGGCTATGAGTAAATACTTCTTTCTGGAGCTAAATTCAAACTTTTTTGAAGCATTTGGCCTTGTATTTGTTTATCCTTATCAAAACTGGATTCATGTTTATAAAAATTTAAAGAAAAGATATGCAGAAAACAATATTGTATTTTTATTAAATAAGTATTTATTATTTTAATCATAAAATTGTTTTTAAAATAATAGGAGTATTTTGTATATTAAATAATAAAATTTTTAATTTAAAAAAAAACTTAATGAACATCTATTGTACAAAGCTACTGTACTTTGCACCTCCTTACCTGTTTGAACTAAAATTTACTTTAAGATTGGTCAATATATGTCCATTTTAAAGGGTGTGACAGACAATGAGACTAATGAAAGTTACAGAATTTGATATATAGGCTATATAAGCCTCAATGTCATAGATTTTTGGTTGACAAGCAAAATTTCTACCTGCCTTTTTCAGGCAAACACTGTGATTACATAACTACATTTGGCTTTGGAAAAATTTATCAAAACCAAAAATTCACACATACTGAAATCCTGTTCCAGAATGCCAAAGAAGCAAAGAAACTTCAAGCATACCAAAAAAAGAAAGAAATATTAAATAATATGAACTGAGAAAATGTAGGATCAATTGCACTCTGTGAGTAATTGGCAAATACTCTGGACTTGATTTCCCACAAATATTGGATAACTTCACACAAGTCTCGAAGAATCATGAGATTACAAATATTGGAACATTTCGTTGGAAATCAGTGGACTATCTCTGTCAGATGAAGCAATCGTTAACTTATTTGAATCTTCATAAACAGAATGTTTGTGAAAAAAACTTCAGAAAGAAAAATTGGCTTACATTTTCATTGAAAGTATAATTGGGATCAAGTTTCAATCTTTTTAATAAAAAAATAAGCAAATAAATATTTAAGCAATGGTTACTCAAAATATTTCATAAACATAAAAAAGCCAGCTGTTTTGTGCAAACTCTGAAAATCACATACATGTTGATAGTTATAAGTAGATATGTATATATTTTTTGGATGCATTGATGTTGATATTTATAATGTTACATGTTGTAAATTGTAACAAAAGAAAAAATTATTAACTGAAACAAAGCTAAATCACAGACAAATATTTGATTTACAAAAAACACAAAATAAAAATATTTACAAATATATAATTTTTGCATTCAAATAGAAAACAGAGTTTACTATTGGCAGGCAAAGTGTTACAAAGAGAGAGGTAAGGAGTGGGGGAAGTAATTTTTACATGTTAGGCTAGTGAGTATTCTAAGTACTATTTTTGAAAATCCTCAAATGTGTATAGAAAGAATAATTTTTTGCTGAGTCAATGAAAGAGTCAAAAAATTCTATTTACCCATTTAGATCGATGAGGTTCTCTTTCAGCTTTTAGTTGGTCAGCAACTTTTAGTAGAGATTCTTTTGGCTGGATATACAAATCCTGAATCTGGCCGGAGTCGATAATATCAGCAAATCCTATTAGCAACTAACCACTCTCTTCCCAAAAGCTATTTTTATAGGGGCTAACAATCTAATTTGCATATTCCTCAAAATCTCTCAAATTCTCTAGCTTTTTCTCAAACATTCTAGGTTCTTCCAAACGTTCTATTTCTAATTTCCCTGTTTTTACAACTACTTCATGAATTAAAATTTTTTTGTAAGAAGTAGTAGGACTCAGTAGAATCCCTTACTATAGATTTGAACCTTTTTAGACATTATTAATATTATTTTGTTATATATAAATGCATCCTCGTAACAATAAATATATGTGTTTATTTATTTTGGATGTATTGGTGTTGATATTTATAAGTAGATATGTTTATACATATTGGATGTATTGATATTTGTAAGTAGATGTGTTTATACATTTTGCACTAGGGTGCACATTGTGGTGTTGTGAATATTATTTTGAAAAGAGAAATTGGAGAGCTGAGTTCAAGTTCCAATTGACTTTGTTGCATTCACTTACACACAAATACCCTTAGAAAAGGTATTAATCTATCACTTCTCCTACTAGCTATGGGTTAAATAGCAGGACAGATTGCACTCTATAGCCTCGGTTGGCAATCAGTCTACCACAGAAAAAATGGTAACTACTGTCGGAAAATCTTTTGCCTAGTCAGTTTTGTCTCTTTTAAGACATGATCGCCCAAGCGTGTATCATGTATGGTACTTAACTGACTGTTTATATATAGTTATAATTTTATGTGTATGCATTTGCTTTTTATATCTATTTGAATAGAAAATCTTTAACAATACATCAACATATGTGCTTATATATATATATATATATATGAGTTAAATATATTGATCAAGATGTTAAAATAAAGAACAGAATAGTAAACATGTCTCAAAATAACATCTTGCACTTTTATTAAAGCTTCTTCAGAGATCTACAAAACATCTGCAAACATTTTGTCACACACACACATATAGTTTAACATCCAAGATTTTTCATAAATATATTTAAATAATCATTCATCCTTTTAATAATCTTGACAAGTATATTATTATGCACACATACATATAAACAGACAAGTTTTCCTATACATATATATGACTACAAAAATTCTTTTTATGTAGATTCATTCAAAAATAATTGTCTATTGCTTTAGTACACATGACATATAACTGACCAATAAGAATCTACCCCAAACATTCCAGTATACTGTCTCTTTGTTTTAAAAATTGTTCATGTAATCTTTAATCTGATATCTGATTAAGATTTAATAAAAGTGAAACATTTTAGAGTGAGACATGTTCCCAATTTAGTTCTTTATATATATATATATATATATATACTACCAACTATAATTTTGGGACCACTTAGATTTCTTCTCTTAGAGAAAGAAATAACAAATTTTATGTCTTAGAAGAATAAATATAGATTTATTTCATAGTTGCTCACAATTGTACAATAATTAAAACCAAAATTAACATAGAGTAATTTCAAATTTAATTAAAGTTAATTCATATTTTTTTTCATCAAAGTAAGTACCACGAGCCTTTATTACTGCAGAGCAAATCCTTGGCATTCTTCCTAATAACTTATTTTTATAAGTTGGTGAAAGTGATTTTCAAGCATCCTGCAAGCATTTAAACAACATTTGTTCATTTTTAGGAAGTTCATTTTGAACTGTATGATCAATTTCATTTTTCATTCTCCTTCTTTAATAGTGGTTTCTTAACTGCTACACAGCCTTTAAGCGCAGCAGAATGAAGTTGTCTCTTAACAGTAGTAACAGATACTGGATGTTGCCAAGTAGAATTCATTTCAATTGTTAATTTCGGAGCAATATTTCTTCTACTTTTTCTTCTATTCCTCTTGCTAGATATGATCAAGTGCCCATCTTCTACAATAAATGTTACTCTGGGCCTATCAGATCTTTTTTGTCAATATTTAACTCAGTTTCATGAAGTCATTGACAGCAATAATGCACACCATTTTTTGATAGACTTCATTTTTTAGCAATAACATGTTTAGAATATCCTTCTTTCAAAAGAATTTCAACCTGAACTCTTTTTTCAAGGCTAATCTGTTTCTTCCTTGCCATTTATACCATAGTAATCTCAATGCCACCACAGATATCATAGTTCAAAAGAACTAAGAGAATATATGTTAGGGGATAGGGATGAAATGATAATGAAAATTCTCAGCTAGCCATTTCTGGCTCAAGAGGGTCATTTGAAAGGATGCAGAGTCCTGCTGAAATTTCTATATCTTCCCCTGAACCACTCCTTCAATCCAAGGTTTGACCAGAATCTCCATATAAGCAGTAGCACTGACCCTTGTTGACTTGCTGGTGTTGTGGCTCATGATATACTTGATCTGCAAGAAACTTGACCATACTGAGGATATTTGACAACTTAAAATGTTTCTTTCTCCATGCCTTGAACTGATCACTTTCAAGGTGTTAGTCATCTTCTTTCACACCTGAAGCTACCATATTAATAATCTCAAAGAAATGAGAATGTTCCTGCAGTAGGTCATTTTCATTTATACACCAGTTACTAAAAGTATAGTCACATATTGCTGGTGCACTGTGTGTGTGTGTGTGTGTATATATATATCGTGCTCAATTGTGATGATGCTTAGTGCCAAGATTGTTGTTTTTTTCAGTGGTTTCCAGACAAAAAGACATTCTTTTTTAATTTTGAGATATAAATAATGTAGAAATTATCAGAATCTTTCAGCTATACTTTCAGCCATTATCAAGGTTGATTTTATGTTAACTTTTAACTGAATGTATGAATTTTTTATGGATGTATCTAGAGTTATGGGCATATTTTATTTTCTAAACATTAGCCAGTCACTTTTAATGAAACTTATGTGTGCGTGTGTGTGTGTGTGTGTATATATATATAAATAATTATGCCTTGATACAGATTTTATGTGCTCATTTGATGTGTCAAGTCTTTTTACCAACTTACCATTAAAGAAAACCATTGATATTTGTGCCAACTCATTGTATGAGGTTGACCTTACTCCACCTTCTTTTTCCTAGGGATTTATTTGTTGAGCGTATAGTACTTTGTATTAGTTCTGTAGAATTTAGATTAAAACATTTCATGTATAGCCAGGTGGATCGGACCCAGATGGGTAGTCCCCTTGGCTTTGCATTGGCTGATATTTTTGTGGGTTACTACGAGTCATTGCTTTTTGACAAAGTGTCTAAACCTTTTATTTATTTTAGGTACATTGATAACATTTTTGCTACTTTTTCCAATGAAAATGAGGCTGCAATTTTTTAAAATAAGCTTAACTCTTTACACAGAGCTTTATCTATCACTATGGAAGTTGAAAAGGAAAATTGCTTAACCTTTTTTGAACATTGTTGTTGAGCGTAGTAGAGAAGGTTTTTTTACAGGTATCTATCGTAAACCAATCTTTACTGGTCTATACATGAATTGTTGTAAATTTGCACCTACATCAAGGAAAATTAGTCTTATTAAAACTTAGATACACAGGATGCTCAAAATGTGTTCTCCTTTGAGACTGGACTCTGAATTAGAGAATATCAGTGAGATTTTCTTGTGTAATGGCTATCTGGAAGCCCTTATTAATTATTTTATTCATAAAAAGACTAGGAAATTTCACTCTCTTAAGGTCCTGGTGCCTTCTAAGTGTCCAGTATATTTAAAGGTTCCTTGGATTGTGGATACGGGCCAAAGTTTACTGAAGCAGATCAACAAAATTTCTAAATGTTTTCCATCTGTTGCTCTGCGTTGTATTTTTATACTAGGTCTATATTTCTGTCATTTTGTAAGGATAGTTTCCGCTACATCAAATTCAGCAATTTGGTTTATGAATTTAATCATGAGTGTACTGCTGGTTATGTGAGGTGTACCACCTTACATTTAAAAATGAGGATTAATCAGCATGTGCCTTCAAAAATAAGACTTGGCAAAATAAGTAACATGTGTAACCTTCCATCTACAAATATGGAATCAGTTATTGCTCAACATTTAGTGGAGATTATAGCATGTGCCAAGTCCTATAAGAAAGAGTGGTTTAGAATTATACATAAGGCTGGTTCCGATAATTATTTAAAGATTTTGGAATCAGTCCCTATATCATTATGGAAACCTTCTCTCTGCCGGAAGAAGGATTTTTTAAAGTCTCTAAATTTGTTGGGGAATATTTTATTTTAATTGTTCCTCACTATTTACAAATGATTTCCATTCCCTTCAATATAAGTATATGTGAGTATATTTATTTTGTTGTGCTTCCTCTCTTTATTTTGCTCTTCAATTTCATCATGACTTCTTTTTGTTTAATTCATTTTCCAATGATTTTTCTCCTGATGAGATGTTGGATGAAAGGGACTTTATAACTAACAATAAATTCCTTTAAATGTTTTTAAAATAGTATACCAGTTTTGTAATTTTAAACATTATATATATATATATATATATATATATATATATATATATATATGTTTGAAAAAACAGTAGTTACTCTAGCATCTATGCATCGTTCATTCAGTAATGAATTAGAACACTCTTAGCTACTGGCGTATGTTCACACGGTATATAGCATGCTAAAAGTCTGCCTTCTTCTACCGCATGCCCATAGCTCAGAGGTAAAATCACCAACTGATATCAATTCGATCAGATTTTAATCCTGGCTAAAAGCAATCAGATATCTAACTGCACTGATGAACTGTGATACAGCGAAACAGATCTGTCTGTGGATGACTATATATATATATATATATATATATATATATATTTTTTTTTTTTTTAACATATATTGTTAAATATAATAGACAATGAGTGTCTATTAGGTTTAATGAGCTGTTCTAAACATTGTATTTTGGCTTTAATTTCAGGTGAAAATAAAGACAAAAATTGTACAACATTCGGATATTTTTTATTATGCTGGGTCTAAGCTTCCAGCTTACATGAGCTATCTTTAGAGAGGTTACAGAGACATTAACATAAAGATATCCACCATCAAAGATGACATTATCTTGTGTTGTCATGAAACATTGCTATGCAATAACAGTCATCGAATAGCAGACACAGGTTATAAATTTGTAATGCTGTTCTATGACATCACACCTTGTGAGAGACAGAAATGTTAACAGAACCATATGTCTAAATGCAATATAATGTGTTTTGACTAGATTCAAATGTAATGTTATTGAATGTGGGTTGCTTTGATTTAATGTAGATAGCCTCCAATATCTGAAGCTTCTTTTTATTGTGTGTATGTGTGAGTATTATTGTGTTATCAACTAAAATCTGTTTAATATTGCATACATGGCTATCTACGTAATATTAGTCATAGAACCACATTACAAATTTACAACCTGTGGATATTGGTCTTCCTTGATTCCTATTTTGTGGTGCCATAGATCTATTTCAGAAAAATGAAGATAGACAGCAGCAATGGTTGAATGACTTGGCAGTCTTTGGTCTGGAAAACACAATCTGGTGCAGCTTTGCAGCCATATATAAAAACCATATCTGTCTGCTAATGATATGAATATTCTGTCATTGTAAAAAAGAACACTTCACCATTAACTCATCACTACACATATTAAACCTGTCTGCATCTCTTTCACTAACATACGTAGCATCCGCACCAACTTCTCTAGCGTAGATTCTTTCCTCCATAATAACTCAACTGATATATTAGGCCTATGTGAAACTAATCTTAACCCTTCTATCCCCTCATCTGAGTTCTACGTTCCTGGCTACCTTCCCCTCTTCAGGAAGGACTCCAATGTTCATATGCATGGGCTTGGTGTCTATGTCAGCGAACACCTTCCCTTAGCTAGGGTGTCATCTTTTGAATCCCCAGATCATTCTTTCATGTGCTTCCGCCTCTCACTTCTCAGCTCGATTAGCTATCTCTTCTTTCTCTACCGCTCTCCTTCCTCCCCTGAGTGTTCGTTACTTGACATCATTTCTGACAATATTGACAAAGCCATTTCTTTCCATCCCTCTGCCCATGTATTCGTGTTTGGTGACTTTAACGCTCACCACACCAAGTGGCTGAAAAACGCTGTCACTGACCCTGCTGGTGTCCACACCATGAACTTTTCAATCACCCAATCCCTTACGCAAGTAGTGGACTTCCCCACGCATTTCTCCGACAACCTTAACGGAAGGGACTCACTTCTAGACCTCTGCTTCACTTCCATCCCAGACTCTTGCACTACCAGACAACTCTGCTCACTTGGAAACTCTGACCACACTGTAGTGTCCGTCAATATTTCACTCCACTCCCGCCCGACCCATGAAACCCAGACAAGTAGAACATCCTACTGCTATCAAAGAGCAGACTGGGATTCGTTCTGAGACTTCCTCTGTGACATCCTTGGAACAACGTCTTTAGTCTTCCCATTGAAGAATGTGCATCCGAGGTCTCCTCCTGGGTTAAGGCTGGCATCGATGCCTTCATCCCTGCTAGGAAATTCCAGCTTAAATCTCATTCGTCTCCATGGTTCTCACCCGCTTGCTTGGCTGCCATTGCCCACCGGAATCATTTCTTCCGACTCTATCGTAACTACGCGTCGGACCAAAACAGGCACCTTTTCACTTCAGCTCGTAATAAGTGTAAAAGGATACTTAACGAAGCTAAGATGTTGTTTGCTGCCAGAATGAAGCAACGCATAGCATGCTCTAAATTCGGCTCTAAAGACTACTGGCAACTCTGTAAAAGAGTACTTAACAAGAGCAAGTCCACAATACCCCCACTAATCAACAAATTTGAGGTCCTCACCTCCCCAGCAGATAAGGCTGAATGCTTTGCCCGCAGATTCTCGAACAATTCGAGTCTGGACTCGTCTGGAGTTTTGACACCCGACTTCTCACCTAGAACCGAGGCACAACTGAATGATGTCCACATTACACCTTTGCTTGTCTCTAAGATAATGTTAAAACTTGACCCTCACAAAGCGAGTGGTGGTGACGGAATCCCAACCATAGTCTTAAAGAAATGTGCCCCTGAAATCTCCTCTATCCTTTCTAAGCTCTACAACCTCTGCCTATCTGCTTCCTGCTTTCCTGCCTGTTGGAAATCTTCCTCTGTAGTTCCTATATTTAAAAACACTGGAGAACCCTCTGACCCTGCAAATTACCGTCCTATCAGCCTTCTTCCGATCTTTGGCAAAGTGTTCGAAGCCATTATCAACGCCGAGGTGGTTCAGCATCACACAGCACACAGGCTCCTCTCGGACAAGTAATGTGGTTTCCGCTTCACCAGGTCTACTGCTGATATGCTAACGACCATCACCGAGTACATATACCAGGCACTCGACAGGAATGGAGAAGCCCGAACTGTTGCATTGGATATATCTAAGGTGTTCAACAGAGTTTGGCATGCTGGCCATCTATGTAAACTGCGGAGCTATGGTATAACTGGGCATTTGTTTGAACTAATCCAGTCATTCCTCTCTAACCGCACAATGAAGGTGGTATTAAACGGACATGCCTCTCAGAACTACCATACAAACGCAGGTGTCCCCCAAGGCTCCATCTTAGGTCCTACACTCTTCCTGATATACATTAATGATCTCCCTGATTCCATAAGAGCCCAAATAGGTTTGTACGCTGATGACACCACAGTTTACTCTCGCCTCCTACAAAAATCTGGTGTAAGCGTCAAAGCTAACCTCGCAGCCGAGATTGAAAAAGACCTCCAATCCATAGTGGACTGGGGTATGAAATGGTTAGTAAATTCTAATGCTTCTAAAACGAAGCTACTCTCAATTAACCATCATCGACAATCTCACCTACCTCCCATTAGCATGGACCAGGCTTGCCTCCCAGAGAGTAAAACACTACGCCTCCTTGGTCTCACACTTTTAGCGGACCTTAAATGGAATGACTATATCGAATCCATTGCTAAATCCGCTGCTATGAAAGTCGGTTCTCTGTGTAGGGCCCGGAAGTTTTTTCCGTCTGAATCTATCCTGCACATTTATAAATCTACCATCTGCCCATGCATTGAATACTGCTGCCATATCTGGTCGGGTGCCCCTGCTGTTCTCCTCGGGCTTCTCGATAAGGTTCAGAGGAGGGTCTGTAATGTGATAGATACCGACTTGGCAGACTGCCTGCAGTCTCTCTCCCACTGGCGCGACGTGGCTTCCCTGTGTCTCTTCTATAAATACTTTCACGGCTTCTGCTCCGATGAACTTAGATCACTAGTGCCCCCTAAATACGAATTTGAACGAGATACTAGATTAGCAACTAGATCCCACCCTTTTACAGTGAAACCGATAAAATGCAGCCGTAACTTCTACTCCAACAGTTTCTTTCCTCGCACTTCCCAACTGTGGAATTCTCTTCCAAACGATTGCTTCCCTGACGGCTACAATCTCCAGGAGTTTAAATGTAAGGTCAATAGACACCTCCTAACACACTAACCTGCTCCCATTCTATCAAACACTCTTCCCATCTGCCCAACCCTCATCCTCGCTATCCTTACTCATCTGTCACCTTCCTCCTGACATTCCCTATGTCTAACCACTCCTTCTCTTTACCTTCCCCTATGTAGCCCCATGCGCAATAGTGGCAGTGGAATGCCTTGCTTGGGGTGAGATGATTAAAAAAAAAAAATGTTGAAGAAAGACTAGCCACAAGTATACACAAATGACAAATGTAACCTAGTCTACATAAAACACAGTGACATATACTGTAAACGTTTTTAAGCTTAACTCCAAAACGAAGGATTTGCAAACATATTTATATGGACCCTTGTCCTTGTTTTGGTGTGAGGAACCCACCATCACTGTTTATAAAAGTATTTTTGATACACCCTGTGTGTATATATATATATATATATATATATATATATATATTGTTTAAAATTTGCTGTTTTTATAGGTTGATTGATTTGATTTTTATGGCTTATCAACAGATTTAGAGGTTATATAAAGCCAAATACTTTGGAGATAATAATAATGTTTTTATACAAACCTTACTGTTTAACCCATAGGTAGGAGAAGAGGTAGATTTCTACCTTTCTCAAAGGTATTTTCAAGTGTAAATATAACAGACTTAACTGGAATTTTTAGGAGAATAGTGCTTAATATCAGAGCTATAAAATCTATAGATATAAACAGTATGTACATAAAAATTAAAAATGCATGGTGATTGTCAGAACTTGCCAGAACCCTTTTGTATGTAATTGTGTAAGTATAAATAGATATGTACAAAGTGATATCAACAGTATTTTATGTGTTTGGAAAGATATTAATATATTTAATTTTTTCTCATATTTTTTTCAATTTAAGACTGTTTTCTATTTCAGTGATATAATAGTTAAATGTAACCCTCTCTTCTACAATAACAGTTTCTTTTCTCACTTCCATATTCGTGGAACTCCCTTCCATATACTTGCTTTCCTGATAGCTATAATTTCCAAAGTTTTAAATGCAATGTCAATTGTCATCTCTTATATCCTTTCCTCAACACCAACTTAATCTTGCTCCTCTCACTTTGCTCTCATATAACTCTCTTCATACCAGTATTTTCATCTTTCTCTTACCCATGCTTTAATAACGTAACCTTTCATACTCCTCTTAAGTATCCCCCTGCAAACCAGTGACATTACTGCATTGCTTGGGGTTAAATGATTAAAAAAAATAAAGATATCATGAAATATAAAATAAACATCAAATTCCAAAATGGTCAATCAACACCTTGTGCCAGTGCTAAAATAACTTTTTGCTTCTAAAATTTATTAATACTTAATTTATACCTGTTAATTTTGAAGTTATGATTATTTTTATAATTATTAAGAACAACTATGTGAGCAAAAAGGAAAATGTGAGCAAAAAGGAAAATGTGAGCAAAAAGGTTTAAAATAAAATGGGAACTAGAAACACAATTTTGTAAAAAACACAGTTGAAATTTTTGGGACACATGATGAGCTTGAAAAATTTAACACTCACAAAACAGAGAGAAAGAGATGTAAAACTTGCATCTGCCTCTATCTAATTGGCTATCCGCATGAATAGGTTGCTACATGATCCGCAATTACCTTCTATTCTTCTAGTCTTACTTAACCAGTTGACAAGAAAAATCAAATAGTTACGGAAATGTTTTTTGTTATATATTATCTGACCTTGTGCGTAATTTTGCACAGTAGTGTATTTAGCTTGAGAAGGTGAAAACAGCAAACATACAAGCTGGATAACAAAAGAAAATAAAAATTGTTTTGAAAAGTTAAAGAATGCAGACGCCAGGTGACGAGCAAAATTGTGTTGAGACAGCTGTTTTCTGGTCAGGAGATATGGAAACAGAAATGTTATTGCACTGAAGGAATGTGATTGTGTCTGATAAACAGTGTAGCCAAGTTCAGATTATATAAACCTCAAAACTGTTTACTATAAACAGTATGTGCCCTGAAACATGACATGTTCAAATGAGATTCAGCCTATATAGAGAGAAGAAAGACAGATAGAAACAGATCAGAAGACAGACAGATTGGGGAAGACATGCAGGTGAGATTGGATTGAAAAAACAACAAAAAAAAAACCCAGCAATCAACTTTTTTGTATGTCTGTGTGCTGACCCTTCAACCACCTCCTACTCCAAAGTCAGCATCACTGAGAAGCGAATAAAAAAAATGTTGTATATTATTATTTATATATAACTGTTAATCTTCATCATTGTCAAACTAAATGTACAACACTTGGCATGGCCGATATTCAAAAAAGGGTAATCAAATGATCAAACCCATATATATTGTTTCTGAATTTGTTTATGGTAGACTTATGATTTTTGGGATATCTGAGCACAATCTTGCAAATTTGCAGCCCTCTATGGATTCAATGAAAAGGTATTTTGCATCTTGTTTGATTTAATGTCCAGTTAATCATGTATGGCAATTCTAATATTCTTGGGGTTCAATTATAGTTCAGCAGCTTCCATGTGCAAGGATGTGGGGTTCTTTGGAGTTTTCGTTTTGAAGAAATTAATGAAGTCCCAATTCCACTTCATGCTGACGTCACATCTGCACAGTTGTCACGAGATTCCATTGTCTATGTCTATTGTCGTCTTGATATTGTAGACATTGTCTAAGAACATTCCAACTCTATTGAGGAAGACATAAAGCTATACAAATTCTTTGAAATTGTTTTATTGATCATCTTAAAATATAATAGAAGAATATTGACTAACTGCAAAATTATTGTTTTTTTTTTTTAATCGTATCACTCTGAGCAAGGCGGTAACGCCACTGATGTGCAGGGGGCTATGTAAAAGTGAAAAGATTGGAAAAGATAAAGCCGGAAACCACATCCTAAACAGGGAACAAGGGATGAGCCTCTTAACCTGTTCAATAGACATGGGTGGAGTGTGAACCGGGCGATAGATAGATCTATCTACTCCAATTGTACCAATAATCTTGCAGTTAGTCAATATTTTTAGTATAAAACAAGAACAACAGATTGCTTATTATTTTTTTTATTACCATTTACTTTCATCTTAAGATTAACTTTGATTTCTGCAGCTATCTTAGACATGGACAATGATTGTTCATTTGTAATTTTGATCTTAATGTTGTTAATGAAATTCAAATTCTAATTATTAACTCTCTAACTCAGTTAAGTGCCATACGGGAAACACACTTGGGCAATCATGTCTCTAAAGAGACATGACTGACTGGGCAGAAGATTATCCTGCATTAGGTTGCCATTGCTTTCTGCAGTAGACTGGTTGCCTGCCAAGGCTATAGAACCCAATCTGTTCTGTTATTTAACCCATAACTGGAAGGAAGAGATGCATTAATACCTTTCCCAAGGGTATTTGCACGTAAGTGAATGCAATGAATTCAACTGGAATTTGAACTCGGCTCCCTGATTTGTCGTTCTGAGTCAATATCCACTGCACTATGACACACATGCAGTACCTGGTTTTTACTAGGTGTTGTTTATAGTGTCTATAGTATTACAGAGAGTATGCAAAGACACACCAATGATGTTAGAGATAATTTGTAGAGTGTATTAAGCACATCTGGCATACTTTTTATGATATTCCTAAAAAATAGGTGCGTATTAATAACAGTATACTTTTGTTCTTTACTTTGTTTCACATCATTCAGTGTAGTGGTTTGTGGAAGAATTTAGTTTAAATATTACCATGTTGCTTTCCAACTCTGTATATATATTTATAACAATAATAACACTGTTCAACAAAAAAAAAAAAAAAATTGAAATGGTGTTAAGAAACTAAACATCTTTTTTTAGCTAATTTGAGGGCACTGAATCTGAAAATGACCTTACTTTTACTTGGTTAGCTATTGTTTTACTGTACAGAATTGCTTCATTTTTGGAAAAAAAGCTTTTTTTTTTCTCATTTGTTTTTTTATGTATGATATTGACCAATGGCATAATTTCTCAAAGTAAAATCATAGAAACCTCTCCATTCATCTTTAAACAATCATTGGTCTGCTCATTGAGAAATACTATTTTTTCAAATAACAATCAGACCCTAAGTCTTAAAAAATAGCACAATTGAATATACCAAGACCAACAAGTAGTTTCATCAAATCATTTAATAAGCTAACAGCAGAAATAAAACCTTCATGAATATAAGAACTATGGTAAAAATGTTCTCTTTCTTGATTGTTTGTCATGTTCAATGTTATTTAAGTCCCTTTTGATACCCCAGCAGAAGTCAGCCATCATTTTTTTGTCACACTATCTCTAGTAGCACTCTTCCATCGGTTTGATATCCTGATGGAATTTTTCTCCTTGCTCATCACTCACATCACCGCAATTATCCAGAAATTAATCTAGATGGCTATGTGAAAAATGAACCTTAATACTTATTTTAGCATATTACTGAAAAACTTTATCAGTTAATTTGAATTTTAGCAATAAATTGGAAAAATCTGGTATTTCTATTTTATAATTTTTGACTCAAAAATATTTTTTCTTATAAAAATAGTTTATTTCAGGTGGCTGACATAAATTGCTCAGCTTCCCTGAAAATTGAGTGGTTTCTATGGCCTTTATTAACTAAATGTTGTGATCAGCCAAGATTGTAAATTGACATTTTTTTAAAAAAATGAACAATTTCAGTACAGCAAAAATAGTAGCTATCCACAAAAATCTATGGTCATTTTCGAAATCAGCCCCCCGCCTCAAATTGGTTAAAAATTTTGTTTTGTTTCTTGGCACCAAAAATCATGTTGACCAGTGTAATAGTTCCAAATATTTATTTCAATCATTTTACAAATTTTATACTCAGAAGAATTAGTAGAGAGATTGACTAAATAGTTAGCAGGACATTCTTTGCTAATAGCTTTGAATTGCTTTTACTTTATTTTATAAGATTTCCACATTGAATCAAAAATTTAAGATAATTTTCTGTTTAATAGTAACTTGACTAAATTTTCCTTGCTGTTAGTGGACAACTTAACTAAGAATTTTAATGACCATTTAAAAAAATATATGAAGGGGTGAAGAAAAGAAGGTATTGCTTCTAAAATTGTTTAGTTATTTCATCAGATTTTAGGAGATGTGTGAAGCTGGTAACTTTTTAGTTCTTGCTTATTTATCTGATAGGTAAATAGATAGAAAGATAGGATGATAGATTTTAATTATATTTCTAAAAAGAAATCCATTTATATAAGTATACACACTTACACCAGTCTTATATCTGGTAGAATATCAATTTTTATATATATATATATATATATATGCACATGAAAATAGTTTCAAGTATGAAAATTCATATTTTTACTCTTAAAACACCTTTTTACAATCAATATAAGGAAAAGAATACACACACACGCATATATATATATATATATATATATATATATATTGTGTTATTTTTTTATTAGTTCTATATTTATTAACATTATCCTTAGAATATGAAGTTTTAAAGATTATATTGATAGATACATATCTTGATACCTACACCAATACCCTCTTACACTTACACCCATATATATATATATATATATATATATATATATATATATATATATATAATGAGGATGTTCTACTTTCATTATGAAAAGAAAAAGTTGGTATGAAGGCTAAGAACAATAAATAAATTCATTGAAGAATTCTATTCCTTTCTTACCTACAAAAAGTTGGCAACTCTCATGCTATGTTCCTTTTCTGCAAGATGTTATTTGATTTATTTTTCATAAGTATAAAAGTCAGAAAAACTTTCTGCAGCCTTTTACAGAATGAAAGAAAAGGTACATAAAACTCAAAATCACTTACCTATTCATGAGGTGTGATAAGCAGAGGTGAAAATAATGTTTAGCTAGCATTACCATCCCTCCAGATTCTTTAATAAATCTGAACAGGAGGAGGGAAATAGCAGAATTCTTACCAATGTCTTCAGGGTGTTAAAACAAAGAACGGAAGACGAATAATTGAGGAGAAATATTTCATAAATCTGAAAATTTCTGGGAACTATAACCATGCCATCACTACTATAGAACTCTTTGCAAAAGAAGGTAAGATTCTTTTATGTCTTTTTCTTTTATCTTTTATTTTTTTCAGTCTGTCTTATCATTATGATAGTGTATGTATATCTACAACAAAAGAATCAAATACTTTGAAAGTTTGGAATCTCTAGTGGATTAACTTATTGAAAATATAAGTATTTTTCTTTCTTCTGGACTTGTAGAGACTGGAGGTGCTGGGTTATGGGTAACAGTTAAAATACTGAGGTAATATGAATATTTATATATATATATATATATATATTTGTATGTATATATGCACAAATATATATTTATTTGTATGCATGCATATATATATATATATATATATATGTATATATATATATATATATTTGTATGTATTCTTATACATATGTGCATATACATATGTAAATTTATATATATATATATATATATAGTCATCCACAGACGGATCTGTTTCACTGTATCACAGCTCATCAGTACAGTTAGACATCCGGTTGCTTTTAGCCAGGATTGAAACCCAACATCAGTCAGCAATTCTACCTCTGAGCTATAAGCACTCGATAAAAGGAGGCAGACTTTATATATATATGCACAAACACACACACATATATATATATATATATATATGTACTCAGGGTGCGATAGAAAATATTCGTTATTTTATATTTTTAATTATCTGCCTGCATTTTTTTTATTTTGTCAACTGCACAGTATAGTAGGGTCTGTTGAACCCCTTATGTGAGAAAAAGACCGCCATGACACAATTTATTGCATCAGAAATTGAGAAATGGCCTGCTGTACTACTTGGCATTCATGCTAGAAGCCCCAATATGAACATCCGAGAGTGATTAGGCATCAATCTTGCAAACAGTGGAGAGGATTCAGAAAGAGATGAATAAATCTAATGGTGATATAAAGGTGTTTGGAGAGACCACTGGTGATAGTAACTTCATACCTTTATTCATCTTCACACAGTGCCTCAGAGTCAACATGGAAGCCAACATGAAGTGCCCTAGATGAAGCAGATGGCTGCTGAAAGATTCTATATCTGACCACAAGACTCTGCACCATGCTACACCAACAGAAGAAACCAGTCATGGCTTTTAGACAATTTCTGCAACTGCATCAGCCCCTTAAATTTGGCCACCTAACTCTCTAAACTGTAACGTCCTTAATTATTCTTTTGTAATTGTTTATAACTATATCTCTCTAAATGACTTGTCATTGTTAATTTCATTTTTGTGGAATTTAGACAACAATTTATCCATCATACCCTGTATGTGTGTGTGTGTGTGTGTGTGTGTGTGTGTGTGAATCAAATTTGTATATTATATGTATTTTTATACCATATATATACAATCATGTTTCTTACATGTTTCAAAGTAAAGCTCATTGTATGGAACACCTTAAGGGGAAAATTACATATTTGTATCTGTAAATAAAAAGAGAATATATCAAAAAGGGAAAACTGGAAAGAAAAGCAATAAAAAGAAAAACAACTAAAGCACACCAAGTTTCCATATACGTTTACCATATTGGACAGACATTAATCAAATTTTACTCACTGAAAATGGCTTAACTTCTAAATGGGTTCATATTTCTTAAGACAACGCTTTATTTTTAAAAAATTTTGCTTTCCATTTTCTTTTTCTTTTGAAAAAATTATATTTTACTTTCAGACAATATGCTTTACTAGCCAATAGAAAAAATATTTATCTTTTATATGTGCATACAAAAGTTTGTGTGCATGTGTAAGATATGTACCTGAAACTGTACTCATAAGTAAAAATGTTGAAAATCTATGCATGCATGTAAATATTGGTTGGTGAGAAGAAAATGTAACAGCAAAATCCAATTATACATTGGAATAGCAAAAGATGATTTCTGAAAGCTAAGCAAAGTATTTAGAAACACAAAAATTTCATACAAAACAATGAAAAGAGTGCTGAGCTGCTACATAGTATCAATCTACCTGTATGGCAATGAATATTGACAATTTTCTCACATGATTTTGACTGATTCATTAACTGATTTGATTTTTTATGCTTTATCAACCTTTTGTGGGTTATTTAAAGCCAAAACCCATTTCGCTTTGTAAGAATTAATTTTTTTACAAGTGAAAATTGCATTAATAATTGTTTTGGAAATAACAATGATTTTTCCCGATACAAATCATTGCATTAATTTCAGTACAATTATTTCAACAAATGTCAATTTTTTGACAATTGCATTAATTTCAGTACAATTATTTAAACAAATGTCAATATGCTCATAATCATTTAACAATGGATAAGTTTTCAAGTAAATTTCAGGCATTTATGAATAATATTTTCTCATATATAGATCTATAAAACACACACATCTATATCCATTGCATTTAGACATATGGTTCTGTTAGCATTTCGCTCTCTCACGCAGTGTGATGTCAGAACCGCATAATAAATTTATGACCTGTGTCTGCTATTCGGCAACTGTTATCATCACATAGCAATGTTTTATGTCAACACAACATAATATCATCTTTGATGGTGGATGTCTTTATGTTAATGGACCTGTAGCCACTCTGAAGATGGCTCACATGAGCCAAAAGCTTAAAACCAGCATTAAAAAATATCCAAACATTGTACAATTTTTGTCTTTATTTTCACCTGAAATTAAAGCCAAAATATGATGGCACATGATTAAACATAATAGACATTTATTGTCCGTTATATTTAACAATATATATATATTCTAAACTTATTTATAAATGGAACTTTGTCTGTGTGTGTGTGTGTGTGTATCCATTACCTATAGACTCCGAAATGGCTGAACCGATTTTCTTGAAAATTTACACATTTGTACTATAAGCATCTGCGAGTGTTCTTAGCTAGGTTTGTGTCCAGGTACCCCCGATAAATATTGATAATCGAAAAAATCGGGTTATAGAAGGAGTGGTCCGATTTTAATCAAATTTGATACACTCATAGACAATGACATAAGAAACGATATTCAGAAGTTTCAAGGTTGCAGTTCTTACAATAGTGCAAAAATCGATTATATATATATATATATAAATCGATACCAGGAAATCAAAATTTGACTAACATTCATTCATTTTTCTTTCAGTCTACGGTTTCGCTTTAACTGGAAACTTTTTAGTCTTTCGTGCCAACGTCCAAAGAGTCTGAGCTCTAGAACCATGGATTAGTTTTAAAGCTTTCATTAAACCCAAGCAACGCCAGGCTATACTGCTAGTGTATATATATATATATATATATATATATACAGGGTGTAATAGATAATTTGTCATCTAAATTACACAAAAACAAAAATAAGAGTAGCATCTTATTTTAACAGATAAATAATTGAAATATGTAAGAGTAAGTTTATTCAATAAAATCATCATTAGCTTCAACCAAAGCCTCCAGATGATTTTGGAATCTTCCTTGTTTAAGTTGGTGAATGATGCTATAATCCTTACCTTAATTAATCTTTGGTGTTAGACATTTTGTTAGTCTCTTGCTCAACTGCACCCCACACATAATAATCAGTGGGGTTGCAATTTGGGGAATTAGAGGGCCAGATGTAAGGGATGATGTGGTCACAGAAATTGTCTGACAGCCATGACCTGATACTTCTGATTGGGGTGCAGGGTGCAAGATTCTGTTGGCAGACTTAGGGTTTTTTATCAGCTGCTCTCATGACCCAGGGCAGCACTAACTTCTCAAGACACTTGATGTAGGCCTCAGTGTTGAGTCTGATACCCTCACCAACAAATCTGTGAGTACTTTATTATCAGAATAATCAAAATTAGTTTTTCAAACTGCCATATCTTTGTAATCAATATTATACTCATCCAATGCTTTTCAAACCCACTGCACTGTCTTCAGATTGGAACCGAAACACTCTGAAATGTTTGTTTTCCAGTATAAATGTGAAGCAGCACAGCACGTCATTTCCAAATTTCTGGTGGAGTGAATTGTGTCATGATACTCTTTTTCTTACAGATGGTGTTCAACTGACCCTAGTACACTGTGCAGTCAACAGAATCAAGAACAAACAACATGCAAAACTAAAAATATAAAATGGTGAAAATGTACCCATTGTACCCTTTGTGTGTATATATACATAATGTCCATAAAGTTTGTGTTGCACTTTAAAAAGTTTATAACTTTATTTGTATTTGTAATAAAAATAATTTGTAAAAAGGACTAGAAAGAAGTAAATCTATATTTCTTGAAATTTTATTGAAATTTCCACATCTCTTCCATCATTAACAATACAAAGAATAATACGATTTTGCAGTTCACTGAAAACATTTGCCAACTGATTTACAGTAATGCCTGAAATCACATCAGTTATTTTATCTTTCAAATCTTCTAATAAACTAGGTTTACTCGCATAAAAAATTGTTTTCATATGAAAAAAAATCTAACAGCATCAAATCTGGCGAACGTGGAGGCCAATAAAATAGTCTACCTCTTCTGATCCATCCGTTAGGAAATTCCTGATTTAGAAACTGTCTAACATGCAGAGCAAAGTGACAAGGAGCTTCATCTTGTTGAAACACTGTATTATCTTTCAAGTTTAATTGTTCAAGCTCATTTTTTTACAGATTATTTTTATCACAAATACAAATATAGTTATTAATTTTTAAAAGTGCACACGGACTTTATGGGCACCCTAAATATGTACTCCCCCACCCACCATAATTAATACTAACATATCATTTTTATTATATAATGTTAATTGTGGGGAGGGCACTTTTTAATGAGTGCCTTATTACCTCTTTCTGTAATATTGATCAATTTCATAAGAAATTTTTACTTGCAGGTAACAGCAAAATATTAGTAGTTTTTTCTTTATATATTTGTGAACAGCAAACCAGCCCTGAAAAGTGAAAACATCATAATGGTGCCAGCATGAATCTGCACAGTTAAAGTGACAGACTATTTGTGTTATATATATATATATATTATCATTTCACCTCAAGTAAAGTGAGACTACCACTAGATCACAGTGAGAAAAATAGCTAGGTACAGAGGTTATTGAAGAAAGGATAACAAATGGATGAGATTCAAGGAGATAGAAGATAGCAGTTGATGTTGCCTTTAAGGTTTTGGTGATTGCAGCAAGTAAATGAAAGGGAGTTCTCTAGGCAGGAATTGTGAGAAAAGAAACTGTTGGAGTAGAAGAGTTTGTTACATTTAACTATTTCAATAATAAAAGGGTGGGACCTAGAGGCCAATCTAGTAGCACACTTAAATTCATGGAGTCAGAGCACCAGGGAAAAAACTTACATTATTACATAACATATTTAACATAAAGCTTCTTAGACATGACATCTCAAAATTATATTTTTACATATGTCTATGTATATATCTTGACACTACTATCAACTTTGAAGAACCTACATTTTTTCTAACCTCTACTGCTAGCCCAAAACATTACTGAACCATACTGTTGTCATTTATATTGTATCAGTTGACTATATCCACAAAGCAACCAACCTATATCAGGTTTATCCAATGTAATTCAGTATTCATCACAAAACATTACTACTAAGAAATCAGTTTTCATGTACTTCATAAGCATGAGCCAAGCAAGTCTCCCTGAAAACAATACACTGCACCTCCGTTGAGCCTGGTCAGTACTTAGATGGGTGACTGCTTGGGAATACCAGATGCTGTAAGCATTTAGTGATGGATGTGCATTGTGGTGCAGTGGATATTGGCTCAGGAAAAGAAATTGGTGAGCCAAGTTTGAATTCCAGTTGAATGCCCTGCATTCACTTACTCGCTGGTACCCTTAGGAAAGGTTTTAATCCGTCCCTTCCCTCCAGTAATGGTTTCAATAACAGGGTAGGACTTGGCACCTTGCCCTAAAACAAATCCCAATGAAACTTCCTCCATTGGGGAGGAAGCTGGCTCAACCCGACTAGGGTGAATGCGGCTTGCATACATAAAGATGGTGGTTTCCTTGCTTTCTTGTCTTTACCTAATGTTCTTTGGATTTTTCATCTTTTCACTCTGTTTGTATTTGCAACACCAGCTTCTTCCAAATACTTCCTTAATAATTAAGTCTCTTTTGCTTATTATCATTTTGTCAACTTTTCTTTTAAAATCATTTTAAAGTCAGTTTTTTTTTCTTCTTATCTTGCCAATGTTTTTAATTTCATTTTTTCCTGTTCTCTGATCTCTATTCAATGTTTACACAATTTCCATTTCCAAAATCAATCAATAGCATTGCAGTATTTTCTCTTTTCAAGTTGTATTTTTCATAAAGCCCATTGAAATCTTTATAGATTTTCAAAATTTTAAAAAATAAATATAATATTTTCTATATTTACAACTAGCAGTATAGCCCGGTGTTGTTCGGATGTAAGAAAGCTTTAAAACTAATCCATGGTCCTGGACTCTTTGGACGTTGGCACGAAAGACTAAAAAGCAATAGTTGTTTCCAGTTAAAGCGAAATCAGGGAGAAATTGGAAAAACTAAGTCACCCATGACCTGATCAGAAGCCTAAAGAATATTTGTGTGAAGTTTGGTGAGAATCAGATAAAAATTGTAGATTTGTATAAAGGACATACAGACAAATAAACAGACACTCAAACATCTTGCCTCTTATATATATATATCATTGATTTTCTGCACTATTGTAAGAACTGAAACCTTGAAACTTCTGAATATCATTTCTTATGTCTTTATCTATAAGTGTATCAAATTTGATTAAAAACGGACCACTCCTTCTATAACCCGATTTTTTCGATATTTATCGGCGGTGCCTGGACACAAACCTAGCTAAGAACACTTGCAGATGCTTATAGTACAACTGTGTAAATTTTCAAAAAAAATTGGTTCAGCCGTTTCGGAGTCTATAGGTAACAGCCACACACACACATACAAAGTTCCATTTATAAATAAGTTTAGATATGATGAACAACCCTAAATTTTCATAACAAAATCTCACACCACCAAATATATCTAATACAAACAGCTATTATAAGTTGAAATAATTATGGTATATTTATCATATAAGTATATATCTTTTACTAATATTTCACCTAATACAAGGCTCAAGACCCACTCAAAATAGATTATTGTGGGATTGTAATTAAGCGGAAAGTAAGAGAGTATTATGAAAATGAGTATGATAGATATCAGTTAACTCTGGATATAAAGATACAAAGATTGTAGTTGTCAAGGAAGCATTCTCTTGGGAGTTTGTCCCACAATGTAACAGTTCTGGGGAAGAAACTGAGTGGAACTTGTTTTTTATCAATGAAACACTAAGGGAATGGGGTTGGTGTGCCATCATGAATACAGAATAGCGAGTCCTAGCTGTGAAGGTCTGAGATATTGAAACTAAAGAAGGTAACTCATCTGAATATCTATCATAGTAATAACAATGTACTTACGAAAGGCTTTGTCTATAGAATAGGAGTTGAAGAGTGAATTCCTCACTCACAAGGCTGTGTAAGTGTTTTTGAATTATGTTGTGACTAGACAGTGAGGACTAGACAGCATCAGCCCAGACGGCAGCAATATTTCATTCATGATCTGATCTGACTCTTATAAACATTGAGCATGGCAGCAGGAATTAGGTACTTTCTAGAGTGGTACAATGAACCAACCATTCTTCCAGCATCTTTTGCTATGGCATGAATATAAACACATTCTGAAAATCTTACCAAAATTGGTTGATTAATTGCAAATTTTATTTTGAAAACTTGTCATTTCTTTTTCTTTTTTCAATTGGAGTAGATAGATCTATCTATCACCCAGTTCACACTCCACCCACGTCTATTGTTCCCTGTTTAGGATGTGGTTTCCGGCTTTCTCTTTTCCAATCTTTTCACTATTACATAGCCCCCTGCACATCAGTGGCATTACCGCCTTACTCGGGGTGATACGATTAAAAAAAAAATATATATATATATATATGTGTGTGTGTGTGTGTATGTGATTGAGTATGTATGTATATATGTACACAAAAACATTTTCAAATCAGAAGAACTACATGTGCGGATGTGCATTGTGGTGCAGGGGATATCAGCCTGGAAAAAGAAATTGGGGAGTTGAGTTTAAATTCCACTTGAATTCCTTGTATTCATCTATGTGCAAATACCCTTAGGAAAGGTATTAATCCGACACTTCTCCCTCCAGCTGTGGGTTAAATGGCAGGATAGATTGGTTTCTATAGTCTTGGTTGGTGACTAATCTATCACAGAAAGCAATGGCAACCTACCGCAGGAAAATCTTCTGCATAGTCAGTCATGTTTCTTTGAGACATGATCACCCAAGCATGTATCATGTATGGCACTTAACTGACTGACTGACGCATGTGTGCGTGAAAGGGAGAATATATATATATATATATATATATATATATATATATAAATATAAAATTTTTAGATATTCTACAATTTCATGGGTAATATGTATTTCACCGCTGACCTTGCTGCTTGTCAGACCCAAATGATACAACAGTTAATCTTCAAAATATTCCAAAAAATAATTACACACAGACGCTCATGTGTCCATATTGAGAATAGACATTTGTAACAGTACTCTACAAAAAATAATTCCTTGCTCATTCAAAAAAAAACACAAAGAGAGAAATAAAAACAAAAATAAAGACAATTGATAAATGGAAAGAAGACAAAGAAAAAGAGAAAGGGAAAGAGAACGAACAGTATACAAAGAAATTAAAGTGAGAGATTAACTTCAGCATCTATTTCAATCCATCTGCTTTCTTAGAAAAACATGACATGGAAATTTAACATTAAAATTTAGTTTTAAATATAATAGGATATATTTACAGTAAAAAATAAATTGTAAATCATAATTTTTAATACAAATTAAAATATAACCACTATTCGTATTATATTATAAATGTAATTAAAATAAACCTTATAAAAGAAAAAATTATAATTAAATAGAAAACAATAAAAAAAATAAATGGAAAGAAGAGAAAAAAAGAAAAGAAATAGAAAAAAAATGAACAGTATAGATAGAAAGGAAGTTAAAATTAACGTTTTTGATTGATGCCAGCATCTATTACAAATTTATCTGCTTTCTTAGAAAAACATGACATAGAAATTTAACATGAAATTTAGTTATAACTACAATGGGATATATTAAAAAAAAAAAATTGTAAATCATACTTTCTAATATGAATTAAACTATAACCACTAGTAGTAATATATTATAAATATGGTTAAAATAATTAACACTTATATAAGAGGAAGATAAATAAAATATTAAAATACAATCTTAAAAATATATTAAATAATAGTAATAAATAATAATAAAAATAATAATAATAAATATATGTATCAAAATTTTTAACAATAATAACAATAATAATAATAATAATATTAGTGAAAAAAGAAAAAGGATCTTAAATAATATGAATAAAATAATATTAATTATTCTATCTATCTATCTATATATATATATATATATATATATATATATAGAGAGAGAGAGAGAGAGAAAGAGCTGTCAAAAAAGTTCTTAATTAATATTAGAAAATATTTCCCATATATAGTTTCAAAAATAAATAAAAACTCCTGCATGGTTGTGGGTCAGAGATTTTCTCTGATATAAGCAACTAGACTATGTATTTATTCCCTGCCATCTATTGTTACAGCAATATGGTAAGTGCCACACTGAGATCTGAAGACATCTTGGCATTGCCAAGAATGCCTTCTGAAAGCTGAGTAGAGGACTGAGATACAGGAAGATTTCATTGGAAACAAAGAAAAAATATTGGACTGTTATAGGATATCTGTCCTCCTATAGAGCAGTGAAGGCTGGACAATCACCTCAGAGATGAAGGAGAGACTCGAAGCAACAGAAATGTGATTCTACAGAAGGATGTTGAGGATACCATGGACTGAGCATGTGAGCACTGACAAAGATGCAAATGAAAAGGAAACTTATATTTAGTATCAGGAAGAGACAGCTAAGGTTTCTGGGAGACATAACAAGAAAGGAGGGTTGGAGAATATAATACTCACAGGGTGGATAGGGAAAAAAGACACAAGGGAAAGCAGCATGAGACATACTTGATAGGTTTGAGCAAGTAGATGGCAGAATGGGGTTTGGGAGAGATACCAAGAAGAAAAGTGTTAAAAGTGACAAACGATAGAGATAAATGGTGATCCATGCTCACCTACGTCCTGAAGAGCGCAGCACATAAAGAAAAAGAAAAAGAAGTCAGGAGTCAGATCAGAGTTTTCTGGCTATATTCCTGTTTTTCTACTGCAATTTCTATCCATATTTAAAGAACCTCACCTACCTTAGTTTGAACAAAGTGATGGTATTCTTTTTCCTTTTTTTTTTGTGTATGTATTCCTGTGAACCAGCCTCACCTACAAAGCACTAGTAATTGTAAATATCGAACTGATGGTACCCAGAATTGTGCATTAACTACAGGGCTGAGAGATAGTGACTTTAATAATAAACTCAGCTAATGAACATGAATAGACCTACTCAAGAAGAAAAGTCCTCAAAGACAATGATTTTCCCCCTACAAGAATTTGAGAATAGAAACAAAAATAATAAAGCTAGTTAGCCAAGAGAATCATGTGTTCTTATTACTTACAAATTGACCAGAAGATAATTCAGCCATTGTATCATCAAACAAATACTCTTGAACCTCCTTCCATTGAGTGATTCCATCTTGTTGATTCCATATAAAAACGGTGTAGAAAAAAAGATAAATAATTTTGCTGGTGTACTATTTGTCCAATGAGATTGTGCCATGTAATCAGACTTCCTGATTGGCTCAATTTGTGTTACATTGTTTCTGAGCGAGGCCAGAATAAGGAATGAAAAATATTGATAGAACAGTGCACAGAAAAAGTTAGTTAGAGAGTTAAAAACAGTTGAAGGAAATTACACCACAATAGAGTTGTTGCCAGATAATTATACACGTGGGAAAATTTAATAAAGAAGAATTAAGATATTTCTATATAAAAAGTTAATTATAATTAGTGTACACCAGTTGACTGTTATGATTTTCTAACTGAAAAGCTTGATACAGGAAAACTATTTAAGGGTCTTCCAGCTTGTAAGAAAATTTCTTGAACAAATCAAATTTCCACCTTTTGTAAGTTCTATGTTAACAGTTTCTTCTGTTGCAATTCTTGCTTGTGGAACTCTCTTCCAGCCCCCTTCTTACCAGTCAAGTTTGATCCACAAAAATTTAAATACAATGTTAATTGTTATCTTCTGTCTTCTAATTCTGGTTCTTTTATTGTTAGCTCTTCTTAATAGTGTTTTTTAAAACTCATTAAATCTTTTAATGTTAGTTACTTCATTGCTTTTAAAGCGGATGTGCATCGTGGTGCAGTGGATATTAGCTCAGTATGAGAAATGGGGAAGCCGAGTTTGAATTCCAGTCATATTCCTTGCATTCACTTACATACAAATACCCTTGGGAAAGGTATTAATCTGTCTCTTCCCACCAGCTATGGGTTAAATAATATGACAGATTGGGTTCTCTAGCCTTGGTCAGCAACCAGTCTACTGCAGGATAATCTTCTGCCCAGTCAGTCATGTCTCTTTTGAAACATGATCGCCCAAGCGTGTATCACGTATGGCACTTAACTGACTTTATTGCTTTGTTTGGTGTGAAATGATTGACAAAATTCTATGTCTCTAAATTGGTTAATTCATATTCATTTTTGTTTTTTCTCTAAACTTTTTTCAATTTACTCATCTTTTAAAAAATATTTCGACGTACTTGATTACTTCATAGTTTTGTGTACAAATGTTTGGTAACTTATTTACTTTTTTATGATTTAACATTTGTTTTTTATATAAAGAAAGACAATTTTTTGTTTTTAGAAAAGACACGTTTCTATGTCTCATGCCTGGTTTTTAACGTTGAATTTCTAAGCTTTAAACATTTTCAATACCATAGAAAAAAACAATACGATAAAATTTCTTTACGATAATCTTTCTTAAGTAGATTACGTTTTTTAATTTAAATTTTTGGTAATGCTAGCTATTCTCGATTACCTTAATGAATAAATAACTGAATATACAAGGTTGTCATCGCTGGGTGTGATAGTGGAGATAAGCTTCGACTATCTATAAAATGCTCCCATGGCATTCTTGTTCAGATAACCACAGAACTAAGATCAGCCTTTTGGCATGCTCATTGTAGAACTAAAATGGTAAAAACTATATAATGTGTTTCATCCTCTAAAATAATTTAATCAGACTGAAGTAATATTCTCACTGATAGAATTATATACATGTAGGCAGAAATAGAAATGCAAATATAAGTTACATCCTTCTTCTTCATGCGCTGTGCCCCTTCAGGACATAAGCCATCATGGGGCTTCACTTGACTCTGTTTCATTTCTCACAATATCTTTTTTGGTATCTCTCTCCCAAACCTTGTTCCACTATCCATTTGCTCAGGCCTATCAAGTTTGACCTGCACTGATTTCCCCTGTCTCTCTTTCCTTCTATCCATTCTGTGAGTATTAAATTCTCCAGGCCCTCCTTCCTCATTATGTCCCAGGACACGTTTTTTTCTCATTTGCATTCTCTCCAACACCTTATCATTGCTCATGTGCTCTGTCCATGGTCTCCTCAGCATCCTTCTGTCAAACCACATTTCTTCTGCCTCAAGCCTCTCCTTTATTCTTGATGAGATCATCCAGCATTCACTTGCATACAGAAGGACAGATATCGCATAGCAATCCAGCACTCTTTTCTTTGTTTCCAATGAGAGTTTCCTGTCTCTCAGCAAACTGATTAACTTCTAAAATGCATCATTGGCCATGCCAATGTGTCTCTAGATCTCCATGTCGCACTTTCCTTTCTCTGTCAGAACACTTCCCAGATATTCAAATTTCTTTACTTGTTTTATTTTAGTTTCTTCAACCTGTAGTTGGCATATTGGGCTCTTCTTTTCCATACATTCAGTTTTACTTGCACAATCAGTTATATTAGGTCAGCTAAAAAGTTTGTTTAGTTTATAAAATAAATTTTCTACTTAATAAGCAAACACACTTTATGGCCAACCTGAGAGGTAGGTATGCTAAATTTAAAAATTTCTGGCATCTACCATGTCTAGCCATACAGCTCAGCTGATCTCATTTCGGTTCCCAACACTTTTGATTTTGTTTATATTGAGGTTTTTAAATATATCACACTGTGACAACAGAAGATTTGTTAAGAAAGATGAACTGTTTTAAGTACCTGAATGTCTCAGAAATCAGTGCACTTTCTATACATTTTCAGCTGAGCAAATTACTTTTTTTTCAATTAAATTTACACAATGTTTTATTAAGCACATGAAAAAAAGTCTTATTGTTTTTTTGAAAATCTGAGAATGAATACAATCTGAGGTTTATTTAAACTCAGAGTTCAATCTTTATTAAGTTTTAAAAAGTTAGTTACTTGTCTAAGATCACTTAATAAAAATGGAATTGGAAACAAACTGATGTGCTAATCATTGAATCCACAAAACCAGAAGAATTAATATAATTATAATTTGCATTATATTTAGAAAATAACTGATATTTGACTTGACACATTTTAATCCGTTCACAAGCTACTAATCATATTCTGATTCAATATAGCCATTAAGATATATTAGTATGCTTGACTATAAAAAAGAGTTTTAAACACTAAAGTCAATTCTTGAGATAATTCAGAAGTTGAAATATTACAAGAATTCTAGTTGAGAACAAACAATTTTAATCCAAGATAGCAATTATTTTCACACAAAATAAAATAACATTATCCTCATATTGTTGATAAAGTTGTAAATTTCTCTAACATTTAAGAACAGCTAATGGTATAAATGTAGAAAGTTTGATTAAACACTCTCCTAAAAAGTTAATGTTGATGAAAATATCTTTGTTTTTAAAAAGAAAATATCTTAATTTTTCATGCATTTTTACTAATCTTTTTTACATGGACAAAAAATTGTATATGAATACTTTTGGTGATCTTAAAATTTAAAAGTGTTTGAAGAACTGAAATATTTAATATGAAATAAACAACTACATCAGCCACCAATCAAGACATCTTAGTGTGTCATAATGCTACAAAATTACTTCATAGAAACTTAATTCAATATTCTAACAGACAAATTTGCATGATTAATAGAAGATGCATACTTATAAACCAGTGTTTCAATGCACAGCCACTCATACAAATTCTATAATTTATATACCTGTATTCTGAGGCTGAAACATTTTTATTCAACTACTTCAGGCATTTTAAAATCTGTGCAAAATTAGGTACTAAATTGCTCAATGTTAAATTTTCAACTGAGTGAAAAAGATAATTTTTAACTTCAGAAGTAATTGAATTGAAAATCTAACAAAAAAAAAAAAATAACAAACATAATGACCAGAACTCTTTTATGAATACAAAGACATGTTGACACACACACACACACACACACACAAAAGAAACGACAATTAGTAGTAACCTTGTTAGTCACAGCTGGAAGACAAAATTGTTTGCATGGCTGATAATTGGAAAATTACTGTGACAAGATGGATTTTAGAAGAGCTAAACTGGTGTTTTTGTAAAGGACACTTAATTTTGATTTAATATCTGTTATTTTTACCTTGTATTATTTTTTACAATGATATTCACAAGACTCAGGGGCCACTAGTGGTAGAGGTGTAGAATGTAGGAGGTACCACCCCAAGCAAAGTGACAATGCTATTGAGATGCAAGGAGACACTGGTAATAAACGAGAAGGAAAAAGCTTTAAAAAAAACTGGAAACCCAATCTTTAACAAGAAACAAGGAATAAAGCCCTACTCCTGTTCAAAAAAGTGGGAAGGACTGTGAATCAGACAATAGGTAAACCTATCTACTCTTATTGAGGAAAAAATAGCATATTTCACATTTGATACCAATTAGATATAAAATTCTTCATGACAAAGTGTCATTCTGAAATGCAACTTCTTTGCTGTCTTCTTTCTTCTATAATGCCCTTTTTAATGCCATATCTCTTTCAAATAGACTTGATCATAACTCTCCACAATTTCCTTTATTTTATTATCTGCAACTTGTTGTGCCTTCTCTGGTAAAATAGTGCAATGATTTTTGTTGCATAGAGAATTTTACAACTCAGAGTTTTTCTTCGTTTAAATTTGCTGCAATCTAATCCTAAAGAGCACAGTCTACACTGTTATTTAACTCCTGGCTGGGAGAAGGGATGGATTCATGCCTTTCTCAACAACATTTATGCAAAAATGATTAATTAGTGTGGCCTGGAATTTTTACATGATTTGACAACTCTGGTTTTTATATTAATATCAATGATGCTACCTGAAAATCCTTCTTAGTACTTCAAATAAAAAAGTTAGGAAAGAAACTCCCATCAATATAAAGTGCAATAACAGTGAACTCAAAAAGTCTTATCTTCCTGAAAAGTTTATCTATATTTCTGAGATGAGGTAGTATTTAAAATAAAACCATTAACATCAAAAATACTAGAGAAAACCATTAACATCAAAAAATTGCAATATGAACTTTGGTAAAAAAAAAAAAAAAAGAGCTTACAGGACATTAGGTTTATAAGTCCCAAACATTCAGTTGTTCTTGTTCCTTAAGGACTCATGGACCAGTGGTTATAGATGTTGGTTAGTTGTGAGTTCAATACCAGGCTACAGCAGTGATGAACAAGTAACTTGCAGGGTTCAAGGGAGATAACTCTTGACTTCTAATCGAGATTTTATGAAAGGAATAACAGTTATATACCCCAGTGATTGTAATAAAGGGTTTGGTCTGAAATTCCTGGCATACAATGGCCAAAACGTCATACAAATGGGAATAAAGATGAGGACAATAATCCAAATAATGTAAATACTGTTCCTGAAAAGTTGATTTAATAGAAAAAAATTTATAAATTTAAATATGCTTTTTTAAACCAGGATATGAGACAAGCTTAAATCTTTTTAATCAGATTGTTTTTTCATTTAATGTTAATTAAGTAAACAGTGTGGATTATGAATAAAGAAATAGTCTCCAGCTAAGTTTGAGTGTTACTTTCTGATAAGCCTCCATCCTTTAATTGGTAGGTGCTGGTTATACTGGGCAAACTCCCATAGGATATGAGATAGAAGTTTATATTTTGTCAAAGGCAATTTCTTCTCATTTTCAGACTATACTGCTTAATTTACAGTTGTGAAATGTAAAAATGGCTTAATTTTTGTGTTCAAAAATAAAAGCAAAAATCAAATCAAACAAAGTAAGTTAAAAATAAATAACGGCAAAATCCCTTACATAAGAAATTTGGATAAATCGTTACTATGATCCCTAATAAATAAGAACAAAAACCTCGCTGTCGTCCTGCAGCCTTGGCCTAGATAGAACTCACTACACCCCTCCAGTATTCAATGTGCATTTGGAACCCTGGTGAAATTTTTTTTTTTTATTTGTGTCACCCCCAGCAAGGCATTCCACTGCCACTATAGCGCAGGGGGTAACATAGAGCGATTGGGTATGGGAAATGTCAGAAGGAGGGTGGTAGACGACTTAGGATGTACATAGGGAGAGAGTTGGAGAGAGTGGGTGTGAGTTAGTGTGTTAGGAGGTGTCTATTGACCCTACATTTTAAACTCCTGGAGGTTGTAACCGTCGAGGAAGCAAGCATGCGGTAGGGAATTCCACAGGCTGGAAGTGCGAGGAAAGAAGCTGTTGGAGTAGAAATTGCGGTTACATTTCATTGGTTTCACTGTAAAAGGGTGGGACCTAGTTGCCAATCTAGTATCTCGTGCAAATTCACATCTAGGGGGCACCAGTGATTTAAGTTCGTCAGAGCAGAAGCCATGAAAGTATTTATAGAAGAGGCACAGGGAAGCCACGTCACGCCAGTGAGAGAGTGGTTGCAGCTGGTTTGCCAAGTCAGTATCGATCACATTACAGATTCACCGTTGTATTTTGTCAAGAACCCTGAGGAGAATAGACGGGGCACCCGACCAGATGTGGCAGCAGTACTCAATACATAGGCGGATGGTGGATTTATATAATTGCAGGATAGATTCAGGCGGAAAAAATTTCCAGGCCCTGCACAGAGAGCTGACTTTCAGAGCTGCAGATTTAGCAATGGATTCGACGTAGTCATTCCATTTGAGGTCCGCTGAGAGTGTCAGATCAAGCAGGCATAGTGATTTACTCTCTGGGAGGCAAGCCTGTTCCATGCTAATGGGAGGGATGTGCGGTTGTCTGTGGTGGTTAATTGACAGCAGCTTCGTTTTGGAAGAATTGAATTTTACAAGCCATTTCTTACCCCAATCCACCACAGATTGGAGGTCCTTCTCAAGCTCGGCAGTGAGGTTCGCCTTGTCACCAACACCAGATTTTTGATCGAGGTGAGAGTAAACTGTGGTATCATTGGCATACATGGCTACTTGTGATCTTTTGGCATCGGGGAGATCACTGGTATAGATTAGAAAGAGCGTAGGACCTAGGATAGAGCCTTGGGGTACACCCGCGTTTGTAGGGTAGTTCTGGGAGGTATGTCCATTTAATACCACCTTCAGTGTGCGGTTAGAGAGGAATGACTGGATTAAGTCCAACAAAATTCCAGTTATGCCATAGCTTCGCAGTTTCCGTAGAAGACCGGCATGCCATACTCTGACGAATGCTTTATAGATATCCAAGGCGGCGGTTTGGGCTTCACCATTCATGTCGAGAGCCTGGTATATATACTCGGTGATGGTCGTTAGCATATCAGCAGTAGACCTGGTGAAGCAGAAGCCATACTGTTTGTCTAAGAGGAGCCCCTGTGCTGTGAGATGCTGAACAACCTCAGCATTGATAATGGCTTCGAACACTTTGCCGAAGATCAAAAGAAGGCCAATGGGGCAGTAATTTGAAGCGGAAGCCATACTGTTTGTCCAAGAGGAGCCCCTGTGCTGTGAGATGCTGAACAACCTCAGCATTGATAATGGCTTCGAACACTTTGCCGAAGATCAAAAGAAGGCCAATGGGGCAGTAATTTGAAGCGGAAGCCATACTGTTTGTCCAAGAGGAGCCCCTGTGCTGTGAGATGCTGAACAACCTCAGCATTGATAATGGCTTCGAACACTTTGCCGAAGATCAAAAGAAGGCCAATGGGGCAGTAATTTGTGGGATCCGATGGTTCACCAGTGTTCTTGAATATTGGAACCCCAGAAGAAGACTTCCAACAGGCAGGAAAGCAAGAGGAAGATAATCAAAACTATGATTGGGATTCCATCCCCACCACTCGCTTTGTGAGGGTCCAGTTCTGAGATTATGCTAGAAATCAGCAAGGGCGTGATGTGGACGTCATTCAATTGGGCCTCAGTTCTAGATGGGAAATCGGGTGGATGGATTCCAGACAAATCCAGAGTTGAATTGGTCGAGAATCTATGGGCAAAGCATTCAGCCTTGTCCGCTGAGGAGGTGAGGACCTCAAACTCGTTTATTAGTGGGGATATTGAGGACTTACTCTTGCTAAGCATGCGTTTACAGAGGCGCCAGTAGTCTTTGGTACTGAACTTGAAGGATGCTATTCGCTGCTTCATTCTGGCAGCAAACAGCATCTTAGGTTCGTTAAGTATCTTTTTACACTTATTACGAGCTGAGGTGAAAAGGCGCCTGTTTTGGTCTGACACGTGGCTACTATAAAGCCGGAAGAAGTGATTTCGGTGGGCAATGGCGGCCAAGCAAGCGGGCGAGAACCAGGGAGACGAATGGGATTTAAGCTGAAATTTCTTGGCAGGGATGAATGCATCAATGCCAGCCTTAACTCAGGAGGAGACCTCTGATGCACAGTCTTCGATGGGAAGACTAAAATCATTGTTCCAAGGGACGTCTCAGAGGAAGTCACGGAACAAATCCCAGTCTGCTCTTTGATAGCAGTAGGATATTCTGTTGGTCTGGGTTTCTTGGATAGGGGTGGAACGAGATGTTGACAGAAACTACGGTGTGGTCAGAATTTCTGAGAGGGCAGAGCTGTCTGGTGGAGCAAGAATTTGGGGTGGAAGTGAAGCAGAGGTCTAGTAGCGAGTCCCTTCATTTAGGGCTATTGGAGAAACGTGTGGGGAAATCCACCACTTGCGTAATGGATTGGGAGATTGAAAAATTAAAGGTGTGGACACCAGCAGGGTCGGTTACAGAGCGAAATTCATAATCTTGTCAAATAGCTGAATACTTGATGTTTTGTCAGGGCTACCAAGGGGGTTTTTATTGTGATACCAACACTGGATGGGTTGCCTCCAGGCCCCATCCTGTTATTTAACCCATAACTGGAGGGAAGTGATGGATTAATACCTTTCTCAAGGGTACCAGTGCTTAAGTGAATGTAGGGTACTCAACTGGAATTCAAACTCAGCTCACCGATTTCTCTTTCCAAGCCAACATCTACTGCACCACAACGCACATCCATCACTGAATGCTTATAGTGCCTGGTCTTCCCAAGTGGTCACCCATCTAATTACTGACCAGGCTCACGTTGCTTAACTTCGGTGATCGAACGAGAACCAGTGTATTCAACATGATATGCCATAAGCTGAAAACCTAGCTGAAGTTCATTTGGTTAATAACCAGTATCAATGATCTAATATGGCATTAATTTTTATCATGTAAACTCAATTTGAACTCAGTAATTGTTTATCAAATTTTTATTGTATTTATTTGCAAATACTAATTATCAGGGATTTTCATCTTATACTTATTTTCACATTAAAATGAAAATATCTATAATTAGCAGTTAAGGCTTCCAGATTTATCTTTCTTGAACAGCCTTTTTTTCCCCAATTTATACCTCATTAAGTATTATTTAGGATCTTGTGGCCTGGTTGGACTCAAAATTGCTTTATTTTTTAAGATAAAATACTTTCAGTAGCACAATGCTACTGAAAGTATTTTATCTTAAAAAATAAAGCAATTTTGAGTCCAACCAGGCCACAAGATCCTAAATAATACTTAATGAGGTATAAATTGGGGAAAATATTGTGCTAATAAAAATTGCACAATGATATTCCATTTTTGCTGCTACACTAACAAATGCAGAAAAATATATACAGAAATAAGAAGAATTTAAAATTATTAAAAGTTGGTAACTTGAAATTCTTTTGACTGATTTGACTTGATGACGATGTATACTTTAAAATTTGCCTTCGTACTCTGTTATCATTGGAAATAATACCGAAACTTATCATCACATCACAGCAGTCAGGGGTATGAGTCTGTGTGGGTCACAAGGTAAGTTTGATGAGTGAGATAGCATCTCTTTTATCTCTTTTCTTTTCATTATCTGTTTCAACGAATAGCTGAATAGATTCTAAACCACTTCATATCATCATTGTACAGCATCGTCGGGAGGGTTATCAATGCATAGCACACACAAAATGCCAAATGAGTAAACATATAAAATTGATCCTAACCCTGCCGTGTGTTTCTTCAGGGCATTTCTTTTACCGACACTATGTATATCTCATATTGCCAGGTCTGGCCATAACCTCTGAAATATAAGCAACTGTCACTTTCTTTGAATAATGAACAGCAGCCAACAGCCCTTCGGCCAGTTCTTTGGTGGCAAATGTTGCCCCCCACTGTCTGAGCATTCACGAAAGCTGGTGGTTACCTCATTCAGTATTGAAACGGAACCTTCTGTTGACATTTGCAAATCGCTTTCAATTAGAAAGAGCAGTTGTCCGTGGCAACAATGAACATAGTGCCTGTTATAGCTGGGGGCAATGACTGTCCATTCCTTATGGCTATTCATTTATATTTTACTACTGACTTGAAATCTATAAGTAGAAATTAACATAGCAATATAGGGAAAGCTCTTTATCAGCTTATTTAAACTTTTCGAGAACAATTTTGATTTTTTTTTAATTGCAAAGGTTTTTTTTTAACATGACAAGAGAAAATGAGTAACTTTTTTCTTTATTCAACTGAAATGTTTTAAATAATTAGCTACAAAAATAGAAAGAAAATGTTCTATGTTTTTTTTTATCTTTTAACAGAAAACCACATGAATATGCTTTTGATGATAATACTACACATTACAACATAATAATGATAATACTAGATATAATGATGATAGTACATATAATAATATAATGATTTTGCAACACACTGTAACATAAAAATATTTAAAATATATATATATATATATATATATATATATATATATATATATATAAAATACATAAATTGGATGTGAGTTGTGGTGCAAGGGATATGAACTTGGAATGAGAAATTGGAGAGCTGAGTCTGAATTCCAGTTGATACTCCTTGCATTTACTTATGCACAAATACACTTGGGAAAGGTATTAATCCATTTCTTCCCTACAGTTATGAGGTAAATAACAGGACAAATTGGGTTCTATAGCCTTGGCTGGCAACCAATCTACTGCAGAAAGCAATGGCAACCTACTGTGGGATAATCATCTGTCCAGTCAGTCATGTCTCTTTTGAGACATGATCACCCAAGCATGTATCATGTATGGCAATTAACTGACAGAATACATAAATTAATCCCAAACTAAAATAATCTAAATATTAATTACATTATAATTTTTTAAAATTCAGCAACATCATTTTCTCACTTTTGTTTATTAGACATTAAATTACATCATTTAGCATCTTTCATAATTTACCTAAACTTTTCATTTAGTCAATGAATATTTATATGCATTTTTTTTCTGAAACAACAGTATTTTTACATTTGTTTATAAGTACTTGTTGCAAAATAGAATCCTTATATTAGCCCTGATGAAATCTGTCAGTTTTTGTTTTTATTCATATCCATTTACAGATATATTTTTAGTCAATATAATAATGATATTACAACACATTGTAATGATTATATTACTGTACATTATAAAATAATTATTATATTATTGTACATTATAACATAATGATATTATGTTTATACCATATTTTCTACCATTCAGGAATAAATTTCTATTTGCATGCATGTATTTCTTCTCTGAGTTCAGTGAATTATTTCAAGGCTAACTTTGTTTTTTCACCGAAATATTTCTAGAGCTTCTTGAATTCAGAATTTTTAAAATTAGTTACTGGTCAAAGCTGTAGAGACAGTCATATAAAATTATGAAAGAATAAAATTTAATATCACATTCTAAAATTTATGATACAAATATTGCTGACATTTTTTCCTAAAAAATTCTTCGATATCTATGAATTTAAGAAAAAAAGCAAACTGATTAAATCTAAAATGTGTTTGAAGCTATAAAGTATTATTTTTATGTCTATAATTTTTTAAACAAATATATTATTATACATATTTGGGATTTCATTTTTTTCTTATATTAAATAAAGCTGAAAATTATGTTGACAGAATTTAAATTATGATTGAACATTTCCAACAAAATTTCTAAAGAATAAAAATATCACAGTAAATGAAATAATTGCCTCACAAAGACATTGTCAAAATTTTAAAATGAACAAACTGCATAGAAAATTATATTTGATTTGAAATATCTCTTATTTTCTGCCTTTTTTGTGTTTTAATTGAGGAAAAAATTATAATCAATTTGTTGTTGTATTTTTAATCATTATAAAGATTATGTATATCTCCATTTTTAGATTTATTCCAAAATTGCATATTTTGTTAGGAAGATTTTCAAGCAAAGAATTGGATGGTCAAAAACAAAAAAAAAAAGGTACAACCATACTTCAAGGTAGAATGACAAATATCACATCTTAGTATTAATGAAATAATTGCTTGGATTTAAGAAAGTGCGATGGAAGAAATTAATGAAAAAATAAAATAAAAGGAAGTGCTTTTGATTTGAAATACATCGTTAATTTTTGCAGTTTTTGCACTTTAATTTAAAGAAATTCATTGTAATCAATCTGTTTATGTGTGCGGTTTTAATTATCCCCCTAATGAGCTTGTATGGTCCCTAAACAACCTGTCAGACTCATGACATTTTCAATTATACCAAAATGGCTGTAAGTGATGGCCATTTTTCTTTCAATGACACCAAGTGACTAATTTTTGTTCAATTCATTGGACAGACATTTTTGTTTTTTTTTGTTTTTTTGCATGTGTGTGTTGTAAAATTAATGAAGAAAAATTTTTGTCTGTGAAATTGGAATGGACTTCTTCACATGCTGAATTTTTCTAAAAAGAAAAGAATTAAGAAATTAACACACACAGAAGAAAATTCAGGTCAGGAATTATTGGAAATAATGACCAGGTTGAGATTTAAAGAAAAATAGTTATAAAAAATTTGTTATTAAATTGATTTAATAGATTAGAGAGAGATAAAATGCTTCTCTCCATAGAGATTGTGATGTAAGGGAAAATTGTCTAGAATGGACAGGTATGATTACAATGGGAAAAATTTCACTGACAATAATATTTAATTAAATTTAATTTAATTCAATTTAAAATAAAAGGAAATATTTTATTATAAATTTTTTTCATGTTAAAACATTTTTTGAGCTTTAGGCAAAGTTTTCCTCCTCATAAATGAGCCATTTACAGATGTGTTTGATTTCTTCATTTAATTATGATATGAAATAAGATAAACAATTTACTTTTATCCATAATACAAAATAGGAAATAGGCAACCATGTCTCTCCACAATTTCTTATCCTTTTTAGCTTTAAACAATATTTATCCACTTACTAAACCCACTTCTTTCTGTCCTAGGTATAACGATAAACTACATCCAGCATCAAGGCCTCAAAGTTGGAGGTTGGAGGTTTTGACTGCTATTGTTCCAAAGTCTGCCCTGATCTGGGATGGTAGCACCTGATAGGGCTCCAGCTATGGGTAAATAGAAAACCCCCAAACACTATGAAAGTATAAACATAAATTTTATAGTAAAATTATAAAACTATGAAAGTATAGAAATACATTTTTGTATATAAAAAATAAAACCAACAATATATATTTAAGAATTACAAACAATAGATTTTTAAAGTAGAATTACCTGCAGTAAATTTTATTTATTGTTATGGGTAGCAAATTCAAATCCTGCTGAATGACACACATGTCCATAACAAAATTTCTTGTAAATAATCAGGCCAGTAGAAATATATATATATATATATATATATATATATATATACACACTGTTTGAATAAACATGATATCTACTCAAATATGAGTATCGATTAAAAATAATGTCCAAACAAATAAATATGTCAGTTGTTAAATCGATTTTGTTAATCTTCGAATCTTTCTGTAGCATTGTCTGTTTACATTTGCTTACATTATGATACGTTTCAGAGCAGAGATGGTTATTTGCAAAATCTGAAAATTGTGTATATAAGGCTTGATTTAACTTTGATTAAGCTGTGGAATCATTCATGATTGAGCAATCTATGACACACATTTTCATAACAAAATCTTTTATAAATAATCAGGCCAGTATATATATATATATATATATATATATATATATATATGTATGTAAAAAATAAGACAGACATATTATTCCATGGTTAAATGGAAATATAGGCCTATTTCAGGTGAACCATCTTCAGTTTCCATCTTTATTGTACAGTTGTGTAAAATCTTCTGTACAATAAAGACAGAAGCTGAAGATGGTTCGCCTGAAATAGGCCTTATACTTCTACTTAAGCATGGTCTGTCTTAATTTTTACATATATTTGCTCTATATGTATTTATATAGATATATATTTAGAGCTCTTCTAGAGAGTTATCCTAACACTTCATGTACAGGATACTCCTTTGGATTCTTCTGTATCTACACTGCATATGTATACTGTTTGATTAAAAACAGAATATGTACTCAAATACAAGTATCGATGAAAAATAATGTTCAAAACAAATAATTTAATACATTTTATCTGTAGTTGAAGCCATAAAACTATGTTCAAAATATTTAGATTTTGGCATTTAATAACCCATAGAGGTTGATATGCCACTAAACAATGTTTCCATTTGCTCTTCAATATGTTTTTTGAATATCAAATTCTCCAAACAACATTTATTCATTGTGTGCTCTAGAAATTTCAACTGTCTCTCTCTGATTTTCACCATAAGTGTCCTTTTCGCTTTCATTTTCTTTAAAACCTCTTTATTACTCATACGTTCTCTCCATGGTATTCTCATCATCTTTCTGTAGAACAACATCTTTGTTGCCTGAAGATTACTCTTCATTTGCGAGGGAAATGTTTGGTATAATCTGAGGCTTTAAGAACATCAGTTTGAAGCCAGATTTAAGCCTAAATCTTGAATGTTGTTTTTCCAGGCTAACAGACTTTTCTCTGGAAAACAGATGCAATAAAATTTTCATAAATTTTGCTTTGTGTTTGACTCAAAATAGTAAATATCTACATTATCATAAGCATCTGTAAGTCTTTGGTGACTGTGACATCCACAGAATCAACTCGTGGTTAATAGAGTAATCATCTGAGAGACCCCATTTTGTTTTCCATCAGCATGGCTGATGCTAACATCATGGAAAGTGATTTGCTGCACCTTCTCAAACTAACATTCACTGCTGACATGAGGTGGAAAGATTATGGTGAATCCATGCTGGGTCAACTGCTAAGAAAGTTGATTCAGTGTATTGTGCGAGTCAGTTTTTTTCTCCAGTCTATCTTACATATCTCTAAGTCTACTATTCATTCATGCTTAGAATATTGCTGCCATATATGGTGCAGTGCTCCTGCTATATGTTTAGAAATTGATAAAATCCAAAGAAGAATCAGCAATATTTTGGGTTCTGATCTGGAATCCTGATTTCAGTCACTTTCCCATCAACATAAAGTTGCTTCCCTGTGCCTTTTCTATAAATACTTTCAGAGTAATTGTTTGGGTGAGCTCTTTGCTATAGTACCTAGACTTTATGAATTTAGGCTCAGCACTAGATTAGCAACAAAGTTATATATATATATATATATATATTTAAATCATATCACCCGGAGCAAGGTGGTAATGCCACTGATGTGCAGGGGGCTACATAAGAGTAAAAAGATTAGATAGAAGAGAGCGAAGAGAAGGACGAACCAGTTGGAAAGGAGCAAGAGAAGAAAGGGAATACAGGTGTGATGACAGTTGCAGAGGAAGAGAGAAAGGAAAGGATATACAGGGTAGTGAAGAAAGAACTAGAGTCAAGTGGTTAAGAGATGAGTATTGATCTTGCATTTAAAATCCTGGAGGTTGCAGCCATCAGAAAAGCAAGAATAAGGAAGCAAATTCCACGGGCGGGAAGTGCAAGCATTGAATTTGCTAGATGCAACTGAAAGTTCTATGCTAACAGTTTCTTTTCTCTTAATTCTTCATTGTGGAACTCTATTCTGACTTCATGCTTTCCAGTTAACTTTGCCCTTAAAAAAATCTTTATGTAATGTCAATCATTATCTACTACCACCTTCTTGATTATTCTTCTATTGTACTTGCTTCTTCATTATTCTTCTATTGTACTTGCTTCTTCATTATTCTTCTATTGTACTTGCTTCTTCATTATTCTTCTATTGTACTTGCTTCTTCATTATTCTTCTATTGTACTTGCTTCTTCATTATTCTTCTATTGTACTTGCTTCTTCATTATTCTTCTATTGTACTTGCTTCTTCATTATTCTTCTATTGTACTTGCTTCTTCATTATTCTTCTATTGTACTTGCTTCTTCATTATTCTTCTATTGTACTTGCTTCTTCATTATTCTTCTATTGTACTTGCTTCTTCATTATTCTTCTATTGTACTTGCTTCTTCATTATTCTTCTATTGTACTTGCTTCTTCATTATTCTTCTATTGTACTTGCTTCTTCATTATTCTTCTATTGTACTTGCTTCTTCATTATTCTTCTATTGTACTTGCTTCTTCATTATTCTTCTATTGTACTTGCTTCTTCATTATTCTTCTATTGTACTTGCTTCTTCATTATTCTTCTATTGTACTTGCTTCTTCATTATTCTTCTATTGTACTTGCTTCTTCATTATTCTTCTGCTTTCTAATTTTTTCATACCCAGTAACTTGTTGTCTTGCTGGTTTTACTTCCTTACTTGAAGTAAATCAGTTGACAAACAAAAAATTATGCTGAGCAGATAATTACTGGGAGAGACTGCATGATCTGGTATGATCAGTAAATTTGAACACTGGTCACAATGAATAGTGATTTTGTGCAAGTATAACCATTGACAGTTTCTGAACAGTTTCATCTACCCAAATTTCATTCACAAGAATTGGATCAGTCCGTGGTCCGGTTTTCAAGCTCTTTTCAATGGTGCCAGACATTAGGGTCAGGCTGTGACAAACTAACCATGATGAGATTTGAAGTCAGGTCTCATGCTTAAAACACTAATGGTTTTACCAGTTGGCAATGCATGCAGTAATATGAAATATCTACAGGAAGCAAATTGGAGATGTCAAAATCAAGTAAGTATGGAATTTAACAATTTGCAAGTCTTTTAACAGATGCCAGAAAATGAAAGAACTTCGAAGGAACATTAGAATAGTGGAGGATGCCTTCAAAGAGCTGATCAAATTATTAAGAAATGGGAAATTTTTATTGCAAACAAAGAAAAGAGTTTTGAACTGTTATGGAATATCAATTCTCAGCGAACCTGAAGGAGACTACCACCATGTTTAAATTTGTTTTTTTTTTTCATTTTTTTTACTTTTTTCAGTGCAATCTTTTACACCCTAAACTTTCTGATTGACAAAATAAAAATTTGGAAAAATTTCAATATTTCAACAATTTTAGGGGTGACTCAGTTTTTCATACAACATTATCGTAAATCGATCCTCCATTTTGGAACCACTCGCCGGTACAACATTATTACCACATGTAAATTGGTTGATTATCAATTTTTTTTTTACTTTTTTCCATGCAATCTTATCGATTAAACCCTAAAGTTTCTGATTGACAAAAAAAAAAAAATTGTAAAAATTTCAATATTTAAACAATTTTAGGGAGGGGACTCAGTCTTTCATACAAACTTATAGTAAATCGATCCTGTACAATTAACTTTTTTGTTTGCGCATGTTTAACAACTGAATCCTTTGTGAAATTTTTTAATAAAGCCATTCTTGGAGTTTCTGAGGAAGATGCCATTGTAAAAACCAAAAACAACTTAAAAAAAACAAAAACAGAGCAACAACTCGTCCCAAAAAAACAAAACAAAGTGACCCCAATGCCAGTGGTTCCAAAATTGAGGATTGATTTACTATAATGTTGCATGTGAAAGTGAGCCCCCACCAAGTGGTTCTGCAGAAGGATGATGAGAATACTATAGATAAAGCATGTGACTAATAAGAAAATTTTAAGGAATATAGAAACACTAAGAACAAATATTTAGAATTAGAGATAATTGAAATTTTTGGAGCGCATAATGAGAAAAAAGTGATTGGAAAGTTTAACACTCACAGGATATAGTGAAGATAAGAAGAATATAAAGAAATAATGAGTAACCTACCTAACAAGCAGATCAGAGAATAGGAAGTGAAATAACAAATTTTGTTAATATCTATAAAATACAGGAAGCTGTGGATGACCATGGTCATTGACATCCTGAAAAGAAACATCACATAAAATGAGAAGCAAAAATATATAAAAGATGCAAAAGTCAGATTCTAATTGATTAGTTATTTTCTCTCCAATCAATTTGTTTAAGACTCAGAGCTGAGTACGAGAGCAAATCTGAAAAATAGGAAATTTATCAAGATTGAACACTTATTAAAACAAAAAAAAATTCAACTGACAATAATAGTTAATTGGATGGAATCTCAAAAATGTCAATCATTTTTTTTATTAATTCTTCAATGAAAATTAAGCTGACTCAAAACTTGATATTCTTCCTTTCCAAGTTGATAAGGTTACCTTTAATTTCTTTAATATGATTTAATATTACCTCTGTCCCAGAATAGTTATTAAGCTTTGCATAAACATTTTAGGCACTAAATGTAATAACTATTATGGGATAGAGGAAGGACTTTGTTTTGAGTTTGGTGATATGCATGACTTTAAAGCAAGGTATTTTGAAAAAATTAGAAACAAAATTGATTTAACATTTTTAAGCATTTTCATTCTGGATAATTTTTTTTTAGAATCATAGAACAAAAAAAATATTAACTCCAATTTCATATTTTTAATGTTTAATTTTTTTTTTGCCTTTAAATTGAGATATTTATCCACTTGAGTAATTACAGAAACATCAATGAAACAACACATCTTCTCATCAAAATGCAAACTTTTATTGTGAGGCAAAAGTTTGAAGGCTACTGTTCTTTAGTTCAATTCACACTGGATGACACACAATTATAGCATTGCAAGATTTCTTTTTTAACCTTTATATATAGGTTGATCTTGACATTTTTTTCTATCCCAAGCATTTTGGTGATTGTAAGTGGCAGCAAAGCAAGAAATTGGAACAAAGTTCTATAGGTGAGAAAAGAAACTATTAGAATAGAAGTGGTGATTGCATCTAGTTAATTCAAAAATAAAATGATGAGACCTAATTGCCAATCTAGTAGCACACTTAAATTCATCTGGTCAAGGTACTAAGGAGAAAAGCTCATCAAAACAACTGCAATGAAAATATTTGTAGAAAAGACAGAAGGAAGCCATGTCACATCAGTGAGAAAGTGACTGAAGTTGAAATGGCAAGGCAGGATCGATTAAATTGCAGATCCTTCTTTGGATTTTGTCAAGAATCTAGAAATGTGTATAAGTGCAAAAGATCAGACATGGCAGCAGCATGGACAAATAGTAGATTTATAAATGTGCTAGATGGATTTTGACAAGAAATATTGTCTGGCATGACACTGTGAAACAACATTCCTAGTAGTAGATCAAGTAGTTGATTCAATATAATCACTCACTTAATGTCAGTAGAAAATATGAGTCCAAGAAGGTGCAAAGTGTTGCTCTCCTGAAAATTAACATCGACCATGATGATGGCAGAGAGGAAAAGTTCTCTATGGTAATTAAATAATAAATAATATTTGTAGTTCTTGGTAAGTAAAGTGAAAATCAGAAAGCAAAGTTTAAAACTTTGCCTTGTCTGTGATGTTCACTTCTTCACAAATGCTCTTGGCAAAGGCATGAGTCCATCTCTTCTCTCCCTTTCCCACCTATAGGTTAAATAGTAAGGTAAATTTGGTTATCTATCTTTGCCTGGCTGCTAGTCTAAGAGGAGGACACATATGAATTGTGGAGAAAGCAGCAGGGAATCAATACACTGTGACTCCAAGATATCATCACATTTACAGATAATAAAGTAATAGTGTGAGCAATGACAAATTTTTAGAGAAAATAGAAACAAAAATGACACTTAGAATCAGAAAGAGACAATTAAAATTGCTAGGTCACATAATGAGGCAAGAGGGCTTAGGAAATATGACACTCACAAAACATGTTGAAAGTAAGAGGGACAGATGAAAGCATGCACATAACCTTTCTAATGAGCTTATACAAATGGTTGGCCAAACAGAAATTAGGATAGATAGCAAAAAGATAAAATTCACAAACTTACTAAGAGTTACAAAGAACAGGAAATTGTAGAGAGTCATGATCACGCACCTCTTGAAAAAACATTGCACAGAGAAGAAAATTGTTGTTCTACTTCTCTAATGAGCACTTTCTTGACAAAAATTCTGCTCACTTTACAATATGTTAAATTTTAGTAATTTTTTCATTTTTTGATATGTGTATATATATATCAGCATGCAGTGTGGGTATAGAAGAATCCAAAGGAGTATCCTGTACATACAGTGGTAGAATAACTTTCTAAGAGAGCTCTAAACATATATGCATATAAATACATATAGAGCAAATATAAGAAAAATTAAGGCACACATGTTATCTCATGGTGAATCAGAAGTATGGGCCTATTTCAGGCAAACCATCATCAGCTTCCGTCTTTATTTAACAAAAGATTTTATATATATATATATATATATATATATATATATACACACACCATATTTGCAATATATATATATATATATATATATATATATATATATTTAGTATATCGAGGCAGCAAGTAATTTTCTAGGCATATGCTATTAAATATAAGAGACAATGAATGTCTATTACGTTTAATCATGAGCCGTTCTAAACGTCATATTTTTGCTTTAATTTCAGTTGAAAATAAAGACAAAAATTCTCCAACATTTGGATAATTATTTATTGGTTTTCTTCTAAGCTTTCGGCTCACATGAGCCATCTTCAGAGAGGTAGTTTAAACTGAAATATTATAAAATCCACCATCACCGATGATTTTATTTTGTGTTGACATAAAACTGCGCTTGGCAACGGCAATAGTTACCAAAAATAATAAACGCAGTCCTTAAGTTTGCAATGCGGTTTTATGACGTCACACCGTGGGATAGCGGGAAATGACAACAAAACCATCTAGTCAAATGCAATGTAATATGTTATTTCCTGTTTTAAAGTTGATTTTATTGAGTGTTGGTTGTTTTGATTTGATGTACATGGCCTCCAATATCTGCAGGTTTCTCTTACTGTGTGTATGAGTAAGGATCATTGTCTCTTATATTTAATAGCATATATATATATATATATATATATATATATATATATATATATATACACCATATTTGCAAGCCTATTAGTTGTACCCAGATTTTGGCATTGAATATTTAGACAAAAAATGCCCACATCACAATGAAGTATTAACACAAATCATATTACTGATACTTTTTTAAATAACTGTGACATATGGTTTAATTACTATGACAGTTTTTAGAAAAGGAGAATTTTAGAACATTTCATCATGCATTTATAGAAAATTGTCTTTCAAGAAGCACCATCTGCACAGTAAATTCATAATAGCTACAAAGAAATCTACTGGTATCAGTAAACACTCATACATATAATAATAAGCAACAAAACAGAAATATGGTACTTGTTCGTTAATGAAGTCCAATGCCATACATACAGAAAAGCAAATTTCAATACCTGTATATAAAAAAAAACACACACAAAGCAAGCAGCAATATAGAAGTCAAAGCAAATATTTTTGTCAAATCTGGTATTTCTGCAAAACAAGAACAAAATATTGTCCAATTTCATAAATTAAAAAAAAAATTTTTATTGCTATGTTTGTTCACTGTCAGAAGTCCTAGTTTCATAGCTAAGCTTTATGCGTGCACTGATTCTTGGTGAACCCACTTTATTCATAGTCTTCATGTATCTCTCAAGCAAAATACTGCTGTAATGGATGCACAGTAATTTTTTGGTGCATATTTTTTAATAATCCATACACAATAGGCCACAAAATAGGGTGTATATATATATATATATATACACCCTATTTATATATATATATATATATATATATATATAGATATAAATTATTATATATTTTTGGTAACTATTGCCATTGCCAAGCGAAGTTTTATGCCAACACAAAATAAAATCATCGGTGATGGTGGATTTTATAATATTTCAGTTTAAACAACCTCTCTGAAGATGGCTCATGTGAGCCGAAAGCTTAGAAGAAAACCAATAAATAATTATCCAAATGTTGGAGAATTTTTGTCTTTATTTTCAACTGAAATTAAAGCAAAAATATGACGTTTAGAACGGCTCATGATTAAACATAATAGACATTCATTGTCTCTTATATTTAATAGCATATGTTTAGAAAATATATATATATATATTTTTTTTCCGTTTGTAAACAAGTTATTATGCAACCTAAGTTTCTACTATGAGTGGTGTCTTCAGGTGATTTTCAATAATCTGAAGACACCACTCATAAAAATATTCAAAAGTTCTACAATATCATTGTATTGAACACTTTTTAATACAAATGTGCACTGGTCTATTCTTATTATGACCAAAAACTAAGTAATTAAACAATCAATATATATATATATATATATATATATATGTCTTTAAAAATCCATGTGATCAGCTTTATCTAAAATCCTAAAAGGCATGGGATATAAAGACATACTATTCTCATTGCTTTAGTCACCAACCACGCAGATTGTAGCCTTCTTAAATGTCTCCAAGAATTCTGAGTTGACAATAAGAAAATATCTCCAGGCCTCTGACTAGAATAAGTCTTCAGGAAAGACAAAAAAATGGTAGTTAGACATCATCAGGAATGTTGAGTTTATCAAGTAAGTCCAGAGTAGCATTGAAAAGAACCCTGGTAAATAAATGATGGCCATTACCAATCAGCTCCATATACCAAAATCAACAGTCAGATGTGTGGTGTATGAAAACATCAAGTACAAATCTAACATCATGAGGAAAGTGCAGTTTATAGTCAACAGTATATGGGAGAACCATGTAATCTAGTAAAAGTTTGTGCTAAAAAATTAAAAAAAAAAAGTCAGTCACATTTATGTTCATGTTATTCTTAAAATTTGGCCTCTTACCTCCCCTGATTTAAACCCTATGGATTATTATATCACAACAAGCATATCAATATCAAGAACTTGCTTAAAGCTGCTGTCAGGGATGTCATTATCAACATATATAAAAAAAACTCCTGTTCAAGGTGTGTAATCATTTAAGAAGCTACATTGAAACTATAATCAAAGTTGATGGTGGTTATGTTAAATAGATTTATGTTTTTGGTATGTAAAAAGATGTTAGTTAAATTCTGTAAAAATATCTTGTTCTCTCTGATATGACCTCAAATTAAAATTTGTTCTCCAATACTTTGCCTTTTTATATGTGTATGTTTGTGAGCAAAAAAAGATTATAATGTCTATCACAGAAAATATGCTTATTAGACAACCCTGCACTAAAATTATTAGAGATTACATACTGAACCATTTTAATTTTTGATCTTCCCTGGCAAATGGCAGATTATGCTTTTGTCCGCCACTGATCTCTAGAGAACTGATTTACCACATTCATCGCATCTCAAGCTTATTTTTTGCTACCTTTGCTATGGGTGATCCATGCACACACTATTATTAATTTAGAGATGCTAGATAAAATCCAAAGATGTATCTGCAATATTATTAGTCCTAAACTGGCATTTCAGCTCTAGTTACTTTCTCTTTGCTGTAGTGTAGCTTCTGTGTGTTTTTTTTATATAAATATTTTCATGGTAATTTTTCTGATGAACTTTCCTCTGTGGTACCTAGACTTTATAGATTCTGTGGTACCTAGACTTTATAGATTCAAGTATAGTACTAGATTGGCAGATAGTTTTTATCATTTTACAGTTGAAATTGAAAATAAAAAGTTCTATGCTAACAGTTCTTGCAATTCTTGCTCATGGAACTCTTTTCTGGTTTCTTGCTTACCAGTCAAGTTTGATCTTCAAAAATTTAAATGTCAGTCATCTTCTGTTTTCTTATTGTTCTTATTTCTTAAAAATGTTTGTCATATTCTTTTACACTTAGTAACCTTCCTGCATCTTAGTGGTTTTGTTATCTTGATTGGGGTAAAATGATTAAAAAAAGCTAGTACAGTATTAAATTCTCAAGTTTTATTTTCTGATTAGACACTGGTTTTTATTCTTATATTTCTGCTCTATGCATGGTCATCAGTAAAAATGGAAGCCCAATTTTCCCAATACAGGTCAGCAATACTAAAACCAAGCAGGTACAAAAATTTAAATACCTGGAAAGTGTTATAACAGAAGACAGAAAGTGCGACACAGAGATCCAAAGGTGAATTGGCATGGCAAAGGAAGCATTCCAGAAGTTGAGTAAAGTATTAAGAAACAGGATAATTTCATTAGAAAGCAACTGAAATGTGGTTCTACAGACGGATGCTGCGAATATCATGGGTCGAGCATGTGAGCAATGATAAGGTTTTGGAAATGATAGAAACGAAAAGGAAGTTAATACTGAGCATCAGGAAGAGACAGCTGAAGTTTCTAGGACATGCAATGAGGAAAGAGGGCTTGGAAAACCTGATACTAACAGGCCAGATAAAGGGGAAAAGAGAAAGGGGAAAGCAGCAGATTATATATTTGAAGGACCTAATCAATTGGATGATGGAATGAGGGTTGCATGGTGTAACAGGAGAAGGCATGCTAAGAGCCCCCAGGGATAGAAAGACGTGGAAAGCCGTGATCGCCTACATTCTGAAAGGACAGGGCACATAGAAGAAGATACTTGAAAAAATATATTGGTGAGAAATTTTGGTTTCTTTAAAACTCATACATGTGTTTGAAGCATCAGGATCATTGGTTATGAATGGGAGTGAATCTTTAATATCTCAAAAGAAGTTCAATACATTATCCAATAGGAATTGGCTATAACCACAAGAAAGCATAACCGATGATATTCATAAAGTTCACTTCAATTCCCATTTTTCATAAAAAAAAAAAAGACAGAAATGAAAAAAGGCAGTTAATAGATGATTTTGTCATTCATTTAAACATGCTTCAGTTGTTAATGATGGACGAGGGGTGAGTTGATTCAGAAAAATTTTATTGGTGACATTATTCCTAAATCAAACAGAAATAATCAGGAGGTGGAGTTGAATTGCTTTTTACAGATTTGGGGTTTGTTCACTTCTTTTTTTTTTAATGGAAGCTTAAAATTAATTATATTCAATTTATTGTTGAAAATAATTAACTAAACTAACAATTATCATAACACCTGAAATGTATCTGCACTCATGCAAATAAAAACCTGAAAAATAAATATCTCGAAATTCATTTGTTGTATACAAACCAGAGAGAGTACTATCAATTGAAATGTTACTTTTCCCTTTGCATAGACATTTTAAAGTTGTTGAATTTAAAGAGAAATATATGAACCGTTGCTTTATTGAGTGCTACTGGTTAAAATAAGTCAACATGAATGTGCTGATCATGACAAAATATATTAGGATCAAAGATTAATGCCAATAACAATTGGAAGGATATTTAAAATTTTGTAAATAATCTTTTATATAAATATATATTTTTATGTTATTAAAGAATTTTTAAATTTGATATTATTTTTTATTGCTATAAATGTTACATTGAGTTGGTAAACATTTTCTGATAGAAATCCATTTTATATTTTAAACATTCAAATTAACATCTACGAGACTTGAAATGGAAAGTTTTTATAAAGAAAATGTGTCTTCTGTGAGGAAGCAAATCTCTATTCACATTTTTAATCTTAGAGACCATTATCGAACCTTTAGGAATCTTCTGCAGAATTTTTTCTTCTTTTTTATAAAAAAAAAATTATCTGCTTCAAAAGAACTTGGTTTATATTTTGGCCATGAAAATAAATTTAGATGATATAGACTTTGAAATGTTCTAATGAGAAATGCACATTTTGTAAATAGGGTAATTGAGTCTGACTTTGCTGTAATAACTTCTCATAGCTTAATGGTAAAGCATGCTTGACTTGAAATTGTTTCCCTAGATTATAAAAAAAGAAATACAAGCTCTATTTCTTTCAAGAGGTACACTTTTTTTTTTGTAAGACTTTCAATTGACAGGCTTGTAGAAATTAGTTTCACTAATGGAAAAAATAGGGATCCATACACAACATATGGGCAGGTAATAAATACTTATGAAAAATTCTGGTAGTCAGGCATTTTTAAAAAAAATTAAAAGCAAGAAATGAATAAGAATCTCATTTATAAGAATACACTTAAATAAATGTTACAAAAAATCCAACAAATAATTGAATTTGTACAAGAACTGCAGTTTCCACAGAATGTCTCTTTGAATACAAATTACAGATCATAGAAGATGCTTGTGGTAAGTGCATCAATGCATGTAGTAGTGTTCATTGCATGGTGAGTGCAGTTTTCAGCATGGCAGAACAAGCAACACGCTTGTGAGACTTAATAAAAATTGAAGCAGAAACTATCCTAATATTTCCCTCCGCTACTCCTCAATAAGATTTAAGTTTTTGATATTTTTCTTTGCCTTGAACATGTTACCTGATAGACACTTCCATAAAAAAAAAATTACATTCCAAAAGCCATTTTTGTGTTTGAATTTCAAGAACCTGGAATCAAATCTCACACACACACACATACATATATATATATATATATATATATATATATAGTTGAGTAAATTCAGTTACTTTTAAATTTATTTTGCTTCGGATAATATGAAGTAAAAATGACATTAGCATTTTTTAAAAATTCACACAATGCCTACTGCAAAATCCTTTTACCAATTTTTTTTTTAACTTTTAGCAACAAACCAGAAGCAGTATAAAAAGATTTTACAAATAAATAAAATGTAAATAACACACAATAAAAATGATGAGCTGGCGTACGTAGATATGCATTTTTAAAACTGTAATGTTAACATTTTTGTTATAGAAAATGAAATACAAACTGAAATTATCAAAATTACATCAATTTTCTCTTGAATCTAAGACTTTTTGAATTTGTATGAAAGCATTTTAAAATGCTGTACTATTTCAGGATGCAGTTGATCATGGATCTCCACAAGCTCATTTTCTTTATTACCAATGAACTTATTTCCCTTTTTTTAAGTTAGGGAAATCTTTTCCTACTGTGTTCTGCATGGTTTGGAATTCAGTTTTACCTTCTCTTAGATTGGTTGCCACCAAAGATCAAATAAATTATGACTAGCAGAGTGTTGTTACATTAAAGTTTCTGTCTAAAGATATTCCAGGCTTACCACTATATCACCCTGAAATATTGGTTCCCATATGATCATTGAAGTTAAGCAACATCAAGTCTAGTTAGTACATAAATGAATGAACACTTGCAAATACTAGGTGCTGTAAGCATGGATGTGCAGGTGGTGTAATGGATTACAACTCGGAATTGAAAACTGGAGAGCTGAGTTCCAATTCTAATTATCAATCAATAAATAAATAAAAGTATCCCTTTTTGACAATTTATATAATAAAAAATAGGTGTCAATATAACTAGTGATTTTTAAAGATGAATGCATTTTCACAAATAAAAGACTGGAAACTTTTTTTTTTTTTTACTTTAATTCATTCAATATAAGAGCTAAGAGCCACTCAAAGTAGTGGCTACTGAGTGAGATTGATATAAAGTAAGGGAGAAGGGAGGTGCATGTTATGAAGATATGTTTGGTAAATATTGGTTGATTCTAGACTTGAAGTGGTTTAGATTGTAGTCATTGGGGAAGCATTCTCTCAAGAGTTTGTCCATAAAGTAACAGTTCTAAATCTTCAAAAAGTCTTAAATCCATGTGAAGATTAACATGACTTTGATAATTTAAATTTAAAAACAAATCATGGACAAAATGAAACTGAATCATTCTTTTTAGTCCCCAAAGTCAGTCAATACAAAGCTTAAGAACTGCTAAAGACAGAGTTACTGTTACAGAGTTACAGAGTCACAGATTTGTGACATGAAGGAAAGAGATGCCATAAAGTGAAGATTAGGAACATAATAAGGATATTAAACAACTGACACTTAATTTGAAGAGGTTAAGACAGTAGTATTTGGGGAAGCACCCATGTGGGGGTCTTCTATCAAAGTTTATACAAAGTAAGAGTTTTTTAAAAAAAAATGCGTGGAACTTTCTTTTTACCTTCAGAGTACAGAGAATATGAATGTGTTTCGACTCTACTGAAATAAGACGGCATGTCCAAATTGTAAAGTGCTGAACATATGGTTTACCTGATGAACTTATTTTCCTCTCAATATACTATTACTGCTGAACTTTATTCATGAGAGTCATTACTTTTGATTTCAGAACTTAGTCTTACAGTTATAAAATATTAGAAGTAATTAAAAAAAATAAATAAAGACATGCAAAGATAAATTTCAGTCAAATTTCTACTTAGTATATGAAGCAAATTTCCTGCATTTTCAGGCAAATCTTTCCAAACATGTTTGAAGAACTTCAATAAACTTCAGAAAAACTTGTTAATTCTACTGATTTGTAAAGGAAGCAAAAGAAGAGTAGAAGATAAGAGAATTGGAAAATATTGTCTCCAGATTCCAGCTTTTGCTACATTCTGATTTTCAATAGTCTCATAAAACAAAATTAATATATATAAGTCATATTTATTTTTTCTTTTCTTTTCTTTCTCTTTTGTTGTCACTTTTTCTTTATTTCCTTTTTTGTCCCTTTTTCTTTCTTTTTCTTTGTCTCTTTTACCTTTTTCTTTGTTTTCTTTCTTTTTCTTTGTTCCTTTTCTTTCTTTTTCTTTCTCTCTATTCTCTTACTTTTTTGTACTTATTCTTTCTTTTTCTTTGTCTCTTTTTCCTTTTTTTCTTTCTTTGTTCCTTTTCTTTCTTTTTCTTTCTCTATATTCTCTTACTTTTTTGTCCTTTTTCTTTCTTTTTTGTCTCTTTTTCTTTGTTCCTTTTCTTTCTTTTTCTTTCACTATATTCTCTTACTTTTTTTTACTTTTTCTTTCTTTTTTGTCTCTTTTTCTTTGTTCCTTTTCTTTCTTTTTCTTTCACTATATTCTCTTACTTTTTCTTTCTTTTTTGTCTCTTTTTCTTTGTTCCTTTTCTTTCTTTTTCTTTCTTTTTCTTTCACTATATTTTCTTACTTTTTTCTCCTTTTTCTTTCTATTCTTTTTCCTTTTATTCTTTTCTCTTCCTTTTATTTCTTCTTGTTTGTTTCTTTTTTTACTTCTTTTTCTTCATTTTTTTTCTCTGTCTTTATTTTTTCCTTTTCTTTCTATTTTAGTAAGGCTTCATTTTATTCACGATGAAAATAATAATTGTCAAAACTAAGTTTTATAAAAGTAAAAAATAAATAATATAAGTCAAGAATCTCAGAAAGATAGGTGCAAAGAAATCTAATCTGAGCAAATCGTTCCAGATTTGTCCCGCTTTCTTTCTGACAAGCATGTAAGTTGGCTCCTCATTTGAAACAAGTTCCTGTCAATTCACCACCAACTCAAACCTAATTAAACAAATTAGAATGAAATCTGATGCACTTTTAAATTTTGCTATTTCTTTCTTTTTTTCCTTGTCACTGATACAGCAGAGTAACACTAACTGATGAAGCACTAAGTGTTACCATTTTCCAAACGAAGATTCATATCTTTACTCAATGGTAGATAGCTTCATTTCATGTTTATCTTCTTTATTGCAATTAACATTTTTCATCTAAAGAAAATGCTTAACTGATTGTGATAGTTCAGATTACAAAATTAAGATGTAAGTAATTTATTTACGTTTCCATGCACATTCTCTTTCATTAAGCAATTCAAAAAGAGAGGATATTCCTAATCTGCATGAAGAGATCCTTAAAAATAAATGGTAATACATCAGTGATGCAATTACATGAATGTAAAAATAAAAGACAAAGCTCAGACAATTAAATTCATAAAAAAATAAGAGACATGTCAGTATTGTTACAAATATTTAAGTAAATCTAAAGGAAAAAGTACTTGGCACATTGCCATAGAACAGGGGTTAGTAAAGTTAGTTTTGCAACCATGAAAGCTTTTATAATCTTAATTCTTACTGGGTGCCAAACTGGACGACTTTTGAAAGTTCAACTCTACTTTATATTATATTCCAAAGTTAAGAAGTTCCACTCAAAACCTTTTTTCTACCAAGAACTGCTACTTTATGAAACAGTCACCCACATTGGTGCTTTCCTAAATTCTTTAAGTCAAGGGAAAATTGTTAATTGTTCTCCTTATCCTCATTAGGGCACCTCAATGTGGTGTAATAGTTAAAAAGTTTGTCTTGCTAAAATCTATTACAACTGAGTAGGAAGTTCAGTCCTCAATGGGTACCCACTACTTTCAACCTTGTGCCATATCTAAGTGTTGCTTAGAAAATCAACTCTCTATCATCTTTTTTATTTTTATCACACAAGTCATTCATCATTTACTTTTTTAGCAGGAATTCTATACATTGAGTGACTTTTGAGCACTGTATTGGTTGAATTCTAGTATTTGAAAAAATAATAAATTTTGTTACTTGTGACTTTTGGGGCTATTTAAACAATTGATTGACTTTTAAGACAACAAACTGGACAAAACTGAGTGACTAATAAGGAGAAAGTTAATCCAAACCTTTTTGAAAATGTTGCTGAGTTCACTACTTGTAGTTCCATCAGAAAATACTGACTAGGTGTTCCAAAACTGCTGTAACTGAGTCGTACAAAGTTAAGTTTTATGAAATAAAGAAGTCTTCATGACAATCTTTCTACAGAATTTCTGTATAAGAATTGATTCAATCAAAAGTTCACAAATCTTCAAGAAGAAAATTTTGCAATAATTATCAGAAAGTTTATAAAAAGTTCAAGTTAATTATTTTCTATTCTTAGCTATGAAAAGATAGTCCAGAGAAAAAGTCCAGACAAGAACCTCCTTTTCTTTTTGAAAATCTAAGTTTGGTAAATTTTTTTTTTTGAATTCAAAACAATTCCCCAAAGCGTCTTTCCTAATTTTATTATTACTGAATCCAGACATGACTGGCAACTGCTTATTATTTTATTAATATGAATAGAAGTTTCAACATCTGTGTTATTACATTAGCCAGACTGTTGTGACTTAAACTCAGCCCAGACCTCAAGTGGAATTTGTACATGTGTTCCATCACTAAAGATGCTGCAAAAATAGTCATTTCTGACTCCTCTTGCTAACTCTTTTCTCACAAACAAGGTATTGCAAACCTCTCACCACTCTATTGCTGTTTCCATGGAAAATGTTCAGAAGAATTACACTCCTTAGTTCCAATAGACCTGACTTTTCAGCAAGCACCCACTGAGACAAGCACATTGTAGTGAACTGTACTCATTTCCTTAGCATTCATTTTGATAAGTTCCACTTCAGCAGTTTCTTCCCACAAACCATTGTCTTCTGGAACTGACTCCCAAGAGAATGCTCCCTTGATGATTACAATCTTAATCTGTTCAACTCTAGAGCTAATCATTATCTTCCTGACATATCTTCATAAGGTGTACCTTTTATTCTGTAACAACTGCCTCAAGTGGCTCTCGGGCCTTGTACAGACTGAACAGCATTGGTAAAAAGAAATGTTCAAGTGAGGAAAAGACAAAAAGAGAGAAAAGAGTTAAATATTGGAACTAGGAGTAATGGGATGAAATTATTATTATCTTAGCATTTTGACTGTTAGACCCAAATTCAAATCTGGTTGTAAAGGAAGTAACAACATCAGTCTTGAAAAATGCTTCTGGCCTGTTGCATTGTAGGATAGACTGACCTGCAAATAAAATAGAGTAACAAAATTGTCTGAAAGCCACTGAATGTTTTGATTTTCTAAGTCTCTTACTTTCTAAGTCTCTTATTATACAGTTCATTGCCAGAAGTTTTTCTTTTATTTTAAAATTCATGTAATTGTGACAGCAATGTATTAACATAAAAGGGTTTGAGCATACTAGTCTTGTTCAACTATGCATTTTCTCCTAGAAACTGTAACTAATGTCTGCTGAGTGTAGTTGCAGAATAAACAACAGGTTGACTTTATATGTTAAAAAAACACACAAATATACCTGAGCAACCACCCTAGCAGACTTGGAAACAAGCAAGCCAGCCATTATTATAAGAGGTGTACTAATTTATTTTAATAGTTAGCACCTGCTTTAAGCATAATCTTGTCGAGGCATTTTCCAGGTGACTGAATTAATTTCAGATTCTCACTCAACATACCTAAAACATAATTAAATAAATTAAAAAAAAATCAGTGTAGATAAAACATGAACACCTGATAAATAGGCAAAGAAAAGAAAAGACAGAAAGAGATAATAAGAGAAGACGGGGAAGTAAAGAGTACTGGGTAACTGTGGATATCATAAAACTAATAATATAGTGTGTTTGACTGGGTTGTTTTTCAATTTGCTCTTTGCTTAGTTTACACGATTAAAACTGTAATCAAAAAATAGTTTTCTACTATCTACTGCGTATTTAGTTATGCAAATTCTTAGCCATATTTCTTCTAAAACTCAAGAGTGCCAATTACAAAAAAAATAAGTTCTGCTAATATTCAACATGATAAAGAAAAATTTGAAAAGGGTTTGATTTTAATTCGAAGAATAAAGCCAGACTTTCATTAATTCTCATCTCAGCAGGCTTCCATTTGGTCTTTAGCACATTAATCAGTAAAGCAAAACTATTTTGTATAATGCTTCTTTTCTTCTATTGACAACCTTCACTTAAATTCTTTTTCTTCACTGAGTGAACTCTTTGAATTGGGGTGGGTAGTTTTTCTTATATTCAGTTAAGTCTGGTTTAGGCTTTTGTTTTGAAACAACCAATAAAGACCAAATGCTGATTTTTAAAAGGTAGACAAGTACTTGGAAGAATTTTGCAACATAATCTCCCAACCCACTTTTCTCCACAATGTGATATTGCTGGCATCAAGAATTGAGTTGATCAGTGAATGTCTGGAAAAGATTCTTATTTTGCATAATGTGATAGGTCCCGGCTTGGCAGCTCGACTCCAGCCACTTTCTCACCGACAGGATGTGGTTTCCCTCTGTCTCTTCTACAAATATATTCATGTCTTCTGCTCCAATGACCTTAAGTCACTTGTGCCCCCGCCACTGGAATTTACTCATGCAACCAGACTGGCAACAAGGTCCCACGCACTTACAGTTAGATCAGCCAAATGCAGCCATCAATTCTACTCCAGCAGCTTTTTTCTCACACTTCTTGCCTGTGGAACTCCCTTCCAAATACTTGCTTTCCTGATGGCTACAACCTCCAGGAATTTAAATGCAGTGTCAATACCCATCTCTTATCCACTTGACTCCAGTTCTTTCTACATCACCCTGTATATCGTGTTCTGTCGTGTTCTTTTCATTTCTCTCTACCTTCGCAACTGTTTCACACCTGTGTTTCTATCCTTCTCTTGCCCTTTCTCTGACACCCACTGTAACTGGTCTGTCTTTCTCTTCATTCTCCTTTTGTCTAAACTTTTATGTTTATGTAGCCCCCTACGCATCAGTGGCGGTACTGCCTTGCTTAGGATGAAACGATTAAAAATAAAATATTGAAAGTTACTTAGATTTGAACTGAACACAATCGTCAGTGTTGTGTTTCTTAGATTTTTCTATTTAATCTGATGTTGACTACTCAATAACCAATGTAGAATAACAGATTTGTGTTCTGTGCATGCAACTGATGCATATCTTCCAATAACAAAATTATTTTTCATTACTCATTTAATGAGCTGATGTTAAAAAATATATTAACCAATAGAAAAAAGAATTGCCTTCTGACTGAAGAGATAACCAGTAAAAGAAGAGAAACTGAGAAAAAGTAACAAGTCCATGTGAACTTTATTCTTGTCATAAAAAAAACCTGCATGAATCAAACATCAGAGAGAGGGGAGAGACAGAGTCATGCAGAGACATAGTTTTGGTGTCCAGTGATGACCTTCCTCTTACCATCAACATTGCAGTTGACACAGGACATCAGCTAACAGCAACTGATACTCTTTTGTGCTCTCTTTCTCTTTTTTTCTTCCTCTCCCTTCACAGCAGCACCTGATAGCAGTTTATGTTTTATACATATGTAAATAAATTATACATTCATTTACCCGAAATCAGAGATATTCTTTTTTAATTGAATTTATGATTGCTGAGGCAAAGAAGTGATTAACTCTACAACACCTTCAGTTCTGTAAATGAGATATATATACTTTACATTTTGTTTTGATTCAAAATTTTGAAGATATAAAAGAATAGTTTGGAAACATAGTCTTAACTAAATTAATCTTATTCCTGTAAAAACAAATCCATTCAATAAAAGAGGAACAAATGATTGGTTTATCAATTAAGTATCCTATTCATCATTAATACTTAATAAGCAAATTTTTAAAAAGAATTTAGTATTTTTTAAATTAATGTTTAATCTGTTTGCTTTCACAGAATCAAAATGTAATTTTTTTTATCTGCATATTTCTAATTTGCAACTGGTCAAAACTTGACTGAAGCCTGATTACAATGAAAATAAAACAATTCTTTTGATAAGAAAAGTAACAAATGTTGTGAATATTTAAGAAATGTTTATTTTAAACTTTATTGTAAAGTTTCATCTTCATTACCAATTGTCATAAAAAAAAAGATTCCATTCATTTCTGTGAAATTTCTTTTTTAAAGCATGCTGCATTTTTTTTTGTCAAAACATAAATAATAAAAAAATGAAATTAGAGTATTCTATAAAATGGTTACTAATAGTAATTATTACAGTTTAAACAAGATCTTGCTCAATAAAGAAGGTAACAGTACATTATCAAAAAACTAGAAAAGATGTTCACTGAGGAGATATTTCAGTAAATCTAAATAATGCTTAAAAGTTAAATCTGTTTTGGTAGAAAGGGAGACAAGCTACTACCACTGCTTTGGGCACATTCATTTAGCAAAAGAGAAGGAATCTAATATCTTCAGAATTTTATTAGCCAAGGATGGTGAGTTCAGTCCTAGGTAGGACCACAAGAGTCAGCATAAACAGTTACTTTTAAAATTAAACAAAAAAGAGGTATCTCTCAAATTTTGTCCATGATGAATAAAACTAAGTCAATAACCATTCTGTTTGAATTAATATCTGTTGTGAAACAGATAGATTTTAATTTACAGAAGTGAAATATTTATATAATTAGCCAAACATATTTTATTACCTTCCAATATAAGTTTCCATTTGAAGGACTTAGGAAGGAAAAACTCATATTTGCTGAGGAAGGGGACAGTTAGCACAAATTATTTTTTATGTTAAAACTTTAGCTCAAGGTCAATAAACATGAACAACAAATTTAAAGTATCTATATGAAATAATTTTTCCATGTATAATGAACAAACACTTACCAGTTGTATTTATAGACAACAATACAGCAAATATAGTTGATTCTCCAGTTTTCTTAAGAATGAATTTTTGTTTCAAGTGATGATGAATATGTTCAGATGTTACCTATATTTCAGGATATTACCCACAAACATGGTGAAAGTCAACTCATGACGAAGTAAGAACATCTTTTGCAATCAAAATTTCTTTTTTTTCACACATTTTAAATATCATCAGTTTGTCACTGCTGACAGCTCATATGGCTTTCAAGGCATGCAAGAGTATTGCAGTTTTTCTCAGATAGCTGAAATGTCAGTTTTCTGGATGCAATTTGCCTTTCTGAATGCAGCCTAATTGACAGACTTTAGAGAAGATTGTACATCGACAATCATTGAGGATTTTGTATTTGTAGTTGATAGGACAAGAACAGTGTGGTTTCATCACTGGATCTGTTCAACTTGTGTAATATAACAATCTGGCCCCACCCGAGGAAGTGATGCAAGCGATGGTGTTTCCCGTCGGTGAAGGGGGCGGCGAAGCGACAAGACAGGTGTTTGTGAAATACATCCTGTCAAGGCCGGAGCGGATGTCATTTGACCTTATTTCCGACAGCGGCGGAAATGGCTACAGAGGCAAACAGATCAGGTGTCTCTTAGAATTACGTGGGCGTTGCGTGGGCGAGGCAAAACCGGAAGGAAAGTCCCGGTTCTAGAAGACTATATAAAGACCTCGACACACGGATTCGCCAGCAGAGAACGGCCAGTGGAAGCAGACAAACACCACGGCAAGACTACACTCCCGTCAACCCATTCTATGTGCCTCTCACCCTCTCCTGTTCTCTATTCCACACGGTTCGTCGTCATTAATAAAAATATAACCTTATATTTTTATATATGCGTGTTTGTTGTTTTGTCGTCGTACGGTGATATATAACACTTGTACATTGAGAATATTTTGAGGACCCCAGAAGTTATGCCTGGATTCATCATCAGAGGCCACAATTTAAACAACCTAAGGTATGCAGATGATACAGTGCTGATAGCAGACACAGAAAACCTCCTACAGAAGGTAACTGAAGTGAGTGACAAGAAAGGACTACAAGTAAACTGCAAGAAAACCAAATGCATGGTCATCAGTAAAAATGGCAGTCCAATATGCCAAATACAGGTCAGGGATACTAAAATCAAGCAGGTACAAAAATTTAAATACCTGGGAAGTGTTATAACAGAAGACGGAAAGTGCAACACAGAAATCCAAAAGCAAATTGGCATGGTGAAAGAAGCATTCCAACAGTTGAGTAAAGTATTAAGAAACAGAACAATTTTGCTAGAAACAAAAAAGAGAGTACTGGATTGCTATGTGATGTCAGTTCTTCAACATGGCAGTGAATGCTGGACAATATCATCGAAGATGAAGAAAAACTTGAAGCAACTGAAATGTGATTCTACAGAAGGATGCTGCGAATATCATGGATCGAGCATGTGAGCAATGATGAGGTTTTGAAAATGATAGAAATGAAAACAAAATTAATACTGATCATCAGGAAGAGACAGCTGAAGTTCCTGGGACATGAAATGAGGAAAAAGGGCTTATAGAATCTGATACTAACAGGACAGATAGAGGGAAAAAGAGACAAGGGAAATCAGTGGATAACATATTTGAAGGACCTCATCAGGTGGATGATGGAATGAGGGTTTCATGGTGTAACAAGAGAAGGCAGGCTAAGAGCCACTAGGGATAGGGAGACATGGGAAGCCATGATCGCCTATGTCCTGAAAGGATGGGGCACGTAGAAGAAGTTGACATTGTGATGACTGTGCATGTGGCTGAGAAAACCTGCAGTCGCAGTGATCACATGTAAAAGACTTCTTTGATCTATATTCTGGAAGAGGGTTGATGCTCTTCTCATATATCTGCTGTATGTTTTTCTTGTGCATATTCTATTCTACAGTTCTTCAAATTTTTGACACCAGTAACAATGAGATGTTTCCCAGGTGTCTTTAAATTTTTTTTTTATTCAATCATTTCACCCTAAGCAAGTTGGGACTGCCACTAGTGAGCAGGGGGCTACAGTGAGGTAAAAGACTGGGTATGGTGTCTATTGAAAAAAAAATAAAAGATGAATAAGATTCAAGATGGCAATTGATGTTGCCTTCAAACTTTTTGAGATTGCAGCTATCAGGGAACATAGTAAACAGAAGGATTTTTCACAGGTAGGAAGTGCAAGAAAATAAACTGTTGGGGTAGAAATGACGGTTATATTTAACTATTTCAATGGCAAAAGGTGGGACCTAGATGCCAATCTAGTAGCATGCTTAAATTCACACGAATAGGGTTCCAGTGAAAAAACTTATCAGAGAAGTTACCATAAAAATATTTGTAGAAAGGACTGCGGGGGAAACCATGCTATGTCGGTGAAAAAGTGACTGGAATTGAGATGCCAAGGCAAGAACTGTAGTAGTAGAACTGGTAGTTACACTTAACTATATCAGCAGCAAAAGGGTGGAGACCAAAGAAAAAAGGGTGGAACCGAGATGCCAATCGAGTAGCATCTTTAAATTCATGTGGTCAAAGCACCAGGGTAAACAACTTATCAGAGCAGTTGCCATGAAAATATTTGTAGAAAGGACAGAAGGAAGCCACATCTGTATCTATACGTGTGTGTATATATTTTTTGAATGAATCTTGGAATTATCTTTATAGCTCTTGTGGGGCTTACATTTTACATACATATATGAAAATGAGTGTGTCATGTGGCAAGTCCTAGTTGTGAAGTTCTGGGCTGGTGAAATGAGGCATTATAGTTTGACCAAATATCTGCCATTCAAATAGTGGTAGAGTAGTATAAGGCTACTCATGAACCATTTAGGGGAAGTGGTGGAAGATTTGAAAACAACTGATCACTCATAAGGCTGTGCAAACACTTGAATTTGATCACAGCTGGAAAGTGAGAATGCAGCAACTCTGGCTCTGGCAGTAATACTTCAGTTATGATCTTATCTGGCTCTTTTAGAGATAGAATATTAATAGATTGTATATATAGGAGGAGCTAGGTGCTTTCTGGAGTAGTACAGGATGTGCATTTTTGTATAATGGATATAATGAAATGTTGTGGAGTAGTTTTTTGCACTGAAGGTTATAATCGTGCTATGTCAGTTGCTAATCAACTTAACGCACCCAAAATGTTAGGAACTTGGTAATCTTCCACTGAAAGCTGACTCCTTAGTATTCAGCTAACTGCTAACTAATATTAACTGCCTAGTAATTCTACTGAACCCCAATAGAGCTCTAAAGAACTCCTAAGAACTTCCTAGAACTTTCTGTTAACTTTTATTAATATAGGAGTGAGAGTCCATTATCTGAGGAATAGGTGTGTTTCCCCATAACATGAAGTTAAAAAGGTAAAAGAGTGTCAATCTACTCATTGCACCCTGTGTATGAGCTTTGCATGAAGTTTAGCATTCCAATAGATGCGTGAGGTAAGGAGTTTCATTTAGAATATAGCCATTTATTAAGATTGGCAAAAACTCAGGTTCTGCTCTTTAATGATGAAATGTTACTAACCTGGCTTTGGAGGTAAGTATTTACCCGACCTCTCCAGTTAAGGCAAGGTGTGACATAACATCAATTTTTATGTGGGGAGTGCTATACACATATGTATGCATATGGGAAAAGGGCAAAATTTTTTACCCTTTCCCCCACAAGCACAATCATGCTGACATCTATTGAAGGGTTGGAATCCCTGGATCCAGGCCTTCACCCATCTAAAATCCAGGAACTGGCTTTGGAGGTATTAAATGTTACAAGCCAGTTCCTTCCTCATTGAGCTGTGTGAGCAAGGTTAGAGAAGAGATCAGCCACCAGATCACATTGAAATGACCAACAACAGATTTAACACTGGATTAAAACTCTACCTGATGAAGTCTAGAAAAATAAATTATGTGAAAAAACATATATTGTTATTTGTCTAATTGCCAAATCCTCTGCTATGAAAGTCAGTTCTCTGTGCAGGGCCTGGAAGTTTTTCCCATCTGAATCTATCCTGCACATATATAAATCTACCATCCGCCTGTGTAGTGAATACTGCTGCCACATGGGGTCGGGTGCCCCTGCTACTCTCCTCGGGCTTCTTGACAAAATACAACGGTGAATCTGTAATGTGATCGATACTGACTTGGCAAACCAGCTGCAACCACTCTCTCACTGGCGTGACGTGGCTTCCCTGTGCCTCTTCTATAAATAACTTTCACGGCTTCTGCTCCGATGAACTTAGATCATTGGTGCTGCCTAGGTACGAATTTACACGAGATACTAGATTAGCAACTAGGTCCCACCCTTTTACAGTAAAACAGATAAGATGTAACCATAATTTCTACTCCAACAGCTTCTTTTCTCGCGCTTCCCGCCTGTGGAATTCCCTTCTGCATGTCTGCTTTCTTGACAGCTACAATCTCCAGGAGTTTAAATGTAAGGTCAATAGACACCTCCTATCACACTAACTTGCATCTATTCTCCCAACACTCTCACCCTCATTCTCGGTATCCTTACCCATCTATCACCCTCCTTCTGACATTTCCTATATTTAACCATCCTTTCTCACCACTTTCCCCTCTATGTAACCCCCTGTGCAATAGTGGCAGTGAAATGCCTTGCTCGGGGTGAAACGATTATAAAAAAAAAAAAAATTAAGTCTTAATATATCAAAAACTTAACAAAAACTTGATTTTATGCAGCATTTATTTATCATTATAAAGATTTATATGAAATACAATTAACTTGTAGAGGAATTTCTCCTTGGGTTGATACTTAACATATTTCTCTTCTATTGTTAACTTATGACTTTTATTAGTGATATAAGAGGCCCAAGCTCTTGCTGGCATAAATATGAAACTAAAGGTGGCCTCGTCCAATACAAAAGCCTCATGCCAAAATTATTCAGGCATTCTCACAGACAGACTTCCATTATCAGACCTTTCCCCATGCTTTTATGTATCAGTAAACTTCGAATCAGATACACATGTGGACCTGATTTCATTGCACCTTCTTTCCCCACCCTTCTCTGCCTTGGTGTCTTATAATCTTTACTTGAATGAATCTTTATATCCAGAACAATTGTCTATGGACAGACTCTCTTCAGCAATCTTTCCATAAGATGAAGGCAAATGCATTTGACACTTGCATAGAACTACAGAAAAAAAAAAAGAAGAAAAATGATGAAGGTAGACATGAAGGAGAAATGCCAATCATACATCTTAAGAGCTATCCTGCTACTTTTGAGAGAAATAACTCCTTGCAGAAATAGGTGTTTCATATTTGGCATTTCTCTTGACATAGAAATGTGCATTATCTGCAACTGCATAAATCCTTCCTTCCTTGAAGATCTGTGGTTGCAAGCAAGGAATTTTTAAATCAATTTCTTTCCACTATTTTTCTTCTGCTTCTCTGCATCTACCGACAACCTCTTCCCTCTAGAACATTCTTGGTTTCTTGGTTAATTTCTGAAAAACTTTTAAATTGTAAACTTAGTAACTTATAACTTCCTGTAAGACGTCTCTGACACTGAAACTTCAGTTCCATAAGAATTATAAAAAAGGAAAAAAAAATCCTCTGATAGCTGGAAGATGGCTAGCTTAATGGTTTTCTTGGTGAAATCTTATTAAAACAAAGTATGATTTTGTGAGGTAAAAGATGTTACACATTAATGTTGACTTGTTTTATTTTGGCTCATAACTTCCTGTAAAGAATTCTTCATGTTTAACCTCACTCTTTAAAGAAATTTCTTGGATATAACAAAAATGGCTGGTTGTGTGTAAAATAGGTATTTTTTTAATAAAATCTTGTAATACCATTAGGTCTATGACTTATCTATTTGACATCTGTAATGAAAATGAAGTTTAAATTTTTACAGTTCAGGAAGCTAAGGCTTAAGCAGCTTAATCGTAATTATATTCTTGGATTTAATGGAAAATTTACCCTGATTTAAACATAGGTAACGGAGAACATTAGACTTTTGGTAGAATTTCCTGTCATTTTCTTTTTATATATTTATGGTAACTAGATTCACCAAAGTGAAAACTGAATTTTTTTAGTAGCTTAGGTTATTTATTTCTTCCTGACACCAGTGGACAGTATTCAAGTCCAGGTAAAAGCCAAGATTTTACATGTTGACGTTTCAAAGCAACCATGCCCTCAATATTTGGAAGATTGTTGTAATGCAATCTTTTCTTTCTCCCTCATTTGACTATGTTTCAGACAGACAGCTAAGCTAGGAATATATCTGCCACATCTGGCAAATAATATCCTACATTGCAATGACTAATTAATTTTTAAAAGAAAAGTATTTTTCATGGTGAATCTTTTATTTCTTCACTTTTTGTGTTGTGCAGAATAACATTTCTTTAAGTGAAGAGATATCTGTGCACCTGAGCTAATTTTTACAAAGACTGAAAATGTATTATCTATTCTTCTTCTTTTTGTGTTATGCTTTTCAGCCTAGGATGAGAGTGTAGTACCTTGTTGTATCTTTTAAAGAGTCTAAGTTTTGTTTAACAGCATATCAACCTTTGTGGGTTATTTAATGCCAAAAAGTTGGGGTTTTAAGGTATTATTTTTTAATGTTTGGTTATAATGAGAAAGTTGATTTAGTTTGATTTTGATTAAAAATTCAAAAAATTTTTTTATTTTAAGGAACTGAAGATGTCTTCTAATTTTGTATTCAAAACTGATAATATTTTTTTTCCTTCAAAAATTTATATTTTTCTATAAAAGTCTATTTTTATGTATATATTTCTATAAAAGTTTGTTTTTATATTTTCATAGTGTTTTGACCCCATTTTGCAGGTTAACTATTTGCCCATAGCTGGGACCCTAACAGGTGCTACCACTCCAGGTCCGGGTAGACCTGGGAACAACAGCAATTAAGAGGTGGTTCCATGCTTCTCACAACCTCCCAATCAGAGGCCTTGTCACCAGATGCAGTTTACCATCATACCCAGGACCATATCCTTTAAAGAGTTTACAAACAGACAAGGTAGTACTTGAGTGAAAGAACTGCAACATGTGCTTAAATGAAAGAAGAGAGGTTTGTTGTAAAGAGAATACATTATGGCAAGACAGGGAATCTGGTGGCAGGTTAGTAATTGCCGAAGAAATTTACAGGTATCTCTTGTGCTCACTATGTATGGCTACTAATATAGTCAGTCTACATAGGTGATAGGTGTGTGGGACATTCCATTGCAACATACTTGTCCTATCTATAACTCTTTTTAGTTGGAACTTAGATTACTAACTGAGAAATTGACATTACAATATTCTGTTGAAAGGAATTAAGTAAGTAAAAAAAGTGAGTGAAAAAATGTACAGCAAGTGAACTAAAAAAAAGGCATCAATGCTGAAATGTTTGAAAATAGAATACAAAAATATATCAATAAAAGTAAAGCAGAAAGTTCTCAATCATAAAGAACATTGGGACAATTTCTACATAATTTATATTCAGAAAAGAAAAAATTATAAGAACACAAGAAAAATTTAATGAAAAATCTTAGCTGCAGTACCTTGTCAGTTGATTTTAATGAAACATGTATAAAATAGGGATTGCTGCCTACACAAATATATATGTATGGCCTTAAGATTGCATTTAAATATAAAACAATCTGTAGCTGCTCAGTCTTGATTTCATTGTCCAGTTTCATATTTAATGTCTAGTTCAAGTTTCTTGAAAGTCGAGGTAGTGTGAAACTTAAGTAGCAACTCAAGCTTGTTGACCTTGAGGGTTGACCCTATGAAGCATTTTTTTGCTTTGTCTGGATAGTGTAGGTATTAATTGCTTTAATAGACTGTTTAGGCAGGTGTTTTACTTTAGTCTGTTTTGTTTTTTCTTTCCTTCTCAATTTTTTTTATATGTCATGCCAACAGTTTTGAATTTTTTGCACACACACACACACACACACACACACACATATATATATATATATATATATATATATATGAGAGAGAGAAAGCTAAGTAGGTAGTTATTGACATCATGGACATGGGAAAAGTAACTATGTAGTAACTGTCAACTTTAAGACTTGGTCTAAAATTGCCTTGCAGTATGAAACGAACAGTCACTATGCTCTGTTGATTCTTATATCTAAACTTATTTATAAATGGAACTTTGTCTGTGTGTGTGTGTATGTGTGTGTATCTGTTACCTATAGACTCTGAAACGGCTGAACCGATTTTTTTGAAAATTTACACAGTTGTACTACAAGTGTCTGCGAGTGTTCTTAGCTAGGTTTTGTGTCGAGGTACCCCCGATAAATATAAAAAATCGATAATTGAAAAAATGGGGTTATAGAAGAAGTGGTCCTATTTTAATCAAACTTGATACACTCAAAGACAAAGATATAAGAAACAACATTCAAAAGTTTCAAGATTGCGGTTCTTACAATAGTGCAGAAAATCGATAATATATATATATATATATATATATATATATATATTTATAGAAAAAGCAAGATGTTTGTGTGTGTGTGTCTGTTTATCTGTCTGTATGTCCTTTAGATTCTCACCAAACTTCACACAAATATTCTTTAGGCTGAGTCTGAGGACCATGAATTAGTTTTAAAGCTTTCATTACACCCGAACAATGCTGGGCTATACTGCTACTCCAGAATATGTTTATAAATTATCTGTATCCGATATTGATCCCTCTTTTCCTTTAAATATACTATATATATATATATATGTAATGATAAAAATATAGTTTTAAGATATGTTATAATTATGGGTGAAAGTACTCAACATCAAAGATTTGTAAATATAAAAGTGGACATTGAGATCAGTACTGTGTAGTGACATTCATGCCTCAATGTAATCGTTCATCACAAAGATTGTGTTAAAGCATGAAACAGATTTTCACTTGATGTTAATTTCATTGTCCACTTTTATATATATTAAAATTCTTTACTAAGAGAAAGCACAAAAGATAACAGAGCAAATTCAAAAGAAGATCTTTATGAATACTTATTCACTTTTCTTTCTTGAAAGAAAGAAAACAGATGATAGTTCTTAACAAACCATAGAATTTTACTGTGTCCAGATTATTAACAATAATTTTCTTTTTTTTTTTTTAAATCGTATCACACCGAGCAAGGCGGTAATGCCAATGATGTGCAGGGGGCTACATAATAGTGAAAAGATTGGAAAAGAGAAAGCTGGAAACCACATCCTAAACAGGGAACAAGGGATGAGCCTCTTAATCTGTTCAATAGACGTGGGTGAAGTGTGAGCCTGGCAATAGATAGATCTATCTCCTCCAATTTAAAAAAAAAAAAGGAAAAAGTGAAAAGATTGGAAAAAAGAAAGCCTTAAACCACATCCTAAACAGGGAACAAGGGATGAGCCTCTTAATCTGTTCAATAGACGTGGGTGAAGTGTGAGCCGGGCAATAGATAGATCTATCTCCTCCAATTTAAAAAAAAAAAAGGAAAAAGTGAAAAGATTGGAAAAAAGAAAGCCTTAAACCACATCCTAAACAGGGAACAAGGGATGAGCCTCTTAACCTATTCAATAGACATGGATGGAGTGTGAACCGGGCGATATTTAGCTGACATTTGAACAAGTCATTATTTAAATCACTTATTTTAATATTAATATTAAACTAGCTGTTAGGATGAGTGTTTGGTCAATCAGAATTAACCACATTGTTATTGTAACAGTGACCTTACTATTAACAAGAAGAAAAATTAGGAGTGATAAAACAATAAACAGAGATAAGACATGCTTTTGATGAGTAAAAAAGATTTTATTTTCCTATAATTTACAATGTTTGATCATTTGCTTATTCTGAAGTATTGAATATCAGTCATGGGGAGACCGAGAGTTCATTCAGGATGTTACACAAGGCAATAGTGTTGATAGACACATGAAGAAAAATCAGCACATGTAAATAGTCAAGTGAAATAGATTCATGAGATAAAATATCAATATGAATTATTGCATTGTAGTTTGAATTTTTTAAACAATTCACCTCAAGCAAGTCCCCTGCTATCTGCTACTATTGAGGAACAAAAATCAAACAAATAGTAAATAAAGTTCCTGAGTTTAGGCAAAGATCTTAGAAGTATAAAGTTGAGTAAAGAGTTGGTCTCCGCTGCTGTCATGGGTTTTGTTACTGGCCAAAGGATTGCTGTTGAGGGAAGTGCCTTGATGTCATTGCTGATAGCCTGGTTAAACTGGCTTGCTGTGGGATTCATCACTAATGTCAGCCAAGTTGGATCTGCCTTCATTAGTAAAATATACTTTGGCTTCATAGTGAATTGGTGGCTCATAAATAAATGCTGTGAAAAAGGCTGTGGCTTTTTTCTGATAGTCAAAAAAATGTTTTATCACCCTGTTATTTTTGGGTGGTAGTCCATGAGTTAGTGTGTAAAGCCAGACTAAATTAATATCTGTTTTTATCATGTGGATGTTAAAGTGAGCACTTTCATTTCATTTAAAAAACTGGAGTTCTGACAGAATAAAACACTATATACTTTTTCTGCTTTATATGAAGAGGAATGATATTAATTATACGTGATGGCAAGAATAATGTATTTTAGTAATTTTGAAAAAAATGTGAATATTAGTCTTCAAAAAGGGGTTATGCTTCATGTCATTGTTTTATCTTCAAAATTTCCAAAAGTTCTTTAATTTATGCCATATCTGTTTTGTTATTCATTATTACTTATGTCAGTACATTTATTATTAATTATTATTATTAGCATCATTGTTAGTTTATGATAATGTCAACTAATATCAAAACTTTCCCTATTTTAATAGGGAAATTTTTTTTATAGCTTGACATAATTATAAAGTAATTAACAAAGATTCAATCAAATTTATAATAAGCTGTTATTTGGTTATGCATCATCTGCCATATAAGTACTTTCCATTTAATGATTTTAGTTAACCCTTTGCTGCATATTGGTTATAATTGTAACCAATATGCAACAAAGATTAAAAAAAGTTACAACTGTAGCTAATAGGCAAAAAAGGGGTTAAGGAGTGCATTATGTGTACATTACCAGTAACTCTTCTTGTAACATATTAGGTCTGCAAAAAAGGTATAAGCACTCCTACCACCAAAAGATGATTACCAGTCACTTGATGACTACATGCAATTCTTCTTTCTTCTTTATTTGCCATGTTCTTTCAGGATGGAGGCAATTATGGACATTCACTTAACGCTATCCCTTGTCTCTCTTAACACTTTTCTCTTGGCATATCTCCCAAACTTCACTCAGCCATCTGCATGTATTGCTTTCCCTTGCCTTTCTTCCCATCTATCCATCCTGTGAGTATTAGATTCTTCAAACCCTCCTTTCTCAAGACATTTCCCAGAAACTTCAGCTGTCTCTTCCTGATATTAAGTATGAGTTTCTTTTTTGTTTGCATTCTCTCCAAAATCTTGTCATTAATCACATGTTTGGTCCTTAGTATCCTCAGTATCCTTCTGTAGAACCACATTTTTGTTGCTTCAAGTCTCTCCATCTTTGATCATTTATTGCCATATAGGAGGGTAGATATCACATAACAGTTCAGTTATGTACAAAACAGGTAGTCATGGTTGGTTAGATGAACACATGATTTCAGTATATAAAAATATAACACTCTGCCATTTTGTTACTTAACACATTTTATAGGTGTATCACTTTAATGTACACTTTTGGGAGTTATTTTGTATTATATATCTATTTCTAAAGAAGTAATAAATTTTTCATTTAATAATTTGATTTGTACCACTTTCCAAAAACATCTAATAAAATATAAATAAAAAATCCACTACTTCTTTAGAAATTGCATTGTTTACATTTTGGATATGAAAATGAGCAGATATCAACTTTTGAGAATCTGGAACATGAAGAATATTTGACATTGCTTGTTTGACAACACCCACCTTTATGACTAATACTGTTAAAAGCATGTCACATCTAATGATGGGTCCTCCTGCTAAAGGGGCACACATGATGAAATATTTCCAAAAGGCTAAATTTTTCTAAAAAATTCAGGAAAGTAGACTAAGATAAACATAGTTTAATATAAATGAAGCACCTTCTAAAATATGGGTATCCACTAAAAATAACATTTAAAGATATATATATCTTTAAATGTTATTTTTAGTAAATAAAAAAAAAATATATATATATATTTTTTTTTTTAATCATTTCACCCCAAACAAGGCATTTCACTGCCACTGTTGTGCAGGGGGTTACATTGGGAAAAGTGATGAGAAAGAGTAGTTGGGGTTACATAGGGGAAAGTGATGAGACAGAGTGGTTAGGGGGTTACATTGGGGAAAGTGATGTAAAAGAGTGGTTAGGGGGTTACATAGGGGAAAGTGCTAGGAAATGTCAGAAGGAGGATGATAGACGGGTAAGGATACAGAGGATGAGGGTTGTGTGGATGGGAAAAGTGTTTTGAGAGAATGGGTGCATGTTAGTTCTTATATATATATATATATATATATATATATATATCTTTAAATGTTATTTTTATTGGATTTAATGTGTGTGTATATATATATATATATATATACACACACATACACACATTAAATCAAAAAAAGAAGTGTATGAAGATAAAATGAAAAAAAGATCAGATCCTGTTAACATCAATTTCATTAATATTAAAATGATCCAGGTGAAGGGCTCGAGATGTAAATAGAATTGTCTACATTCATTGCATAGCTATTTCGGCAAAATAGCTATACAACGAATGTAGTATTTAGAACTTTATATATATATATATATATATATATATATAAAGTGTAGAAACAGCAGTCAACACTGCTAGTTGTCTGTTAGTTTCATGTTTAAAGTGATCTTCTGACCTAATCATATAACAATACTAATACTGACACTGAATTAGAAATTTTTCTTTACTTTTATCATCATTTAACAAGTTCAAATGCCTGTTCGAATCAGAATGATTTGTTTTTCAAAAGCATTTAATTTGATGTGTGCATTATAATCTTGTCAGTATTTGTCATTTTGCTTGAGGAAAAAAAAGATAAAAATTTTAATGTTAAATAAAAAAAATATTACTGTTGTGAAATGACTATTTGTAAATTCCATTTTATTAATTTTCCTTTTCATATGGATGTTAACTGCTGAAATGTGAATAAAAATCCCATATTTTCTGTCTTTAGGTAATTCATACAGTTCACCTTGATTTCATGTACATTTCAAATATAAGGTTTGTATTCTTGAAAATTCTTTTTTTTTTTTTTTTTTTTGGTAAGATTTTGATGGTGCCATATTTGGAGCAGTTTTCTCAAGCTCAAAGAGGTCATTCAAAACAATTTTGTTTCATTTTTTTTTATTAAATAAATGGCTGGAAAGTGAGGTGACAAGAAGAGGGAGTGATAAAGACAGAAACTAATAATTCCAAAGAATTCTTTAAATGCTCCTTATTCACCTTCCACCTCATTTCACTTGTTCTTACAATGACAAACACCGCTGCTCCCAGAGAACAAAACAGCAATATTAAAGAAACAGAAAGACTTTGAAATTAACATTAAAAAACTAAACTGAATTAAAATAAATTTTGAAGGGAAATGTCCTGTTAATATCTGACGATGGGCGAGTGAGTGAGGAATGTACAATGCTTTTGAGTGGAGAAAATCCAAATAAAACAAGAAGGGTGATAGAATTAGAACTCATATTATCTCACTTGCCATTAACAGGAAATGAGGGAAAAAGTTCTAGCTTCCCCACCGGACTTCTTTCTGTTTCGGTAAAAAAAAAAAAGCTAAAAACAAGAAAACATCCTGGCATCCTACCTAACCTTGCTGCTGCAACTATTTGGTAATAAAAGAATTTTTCATTTGTCCATAATTCTACATTTTGATGAAAGACAGGCAGTGGCAACTGTTTAGTGACAACTGTTGTCTAAATCCTAAGCACTTGAGAAAATAAAGAAACAGAAATTTAAAAAAAAAATAATTTAACTAAAAAAGAATTTAACTGAATTTAAAGTGTCCTTTATCAATGAATTTTGCCATTCTTTTTTTTTTAAACAGATTTTTAAAGAATTTGGTCTTTCTGAAATAAATTTTAAAAAAGAGGCTGTTGTGAAGAAAAATTTCAAAAATAAAGAAATTTAATGTTCTTTTGTTTAATTTTCTTTGGTTTGACATTGTTCCATATTAGTTTTATTAAAATTTCTGCTGACAGCCCTGGATTTGTGAGAAAGAAATTTGAATTGATATTTTAAAATCTTAATTTACTATTTTTTAAATCAGGAAAATGAGAAAAGTTGAGAGAGAGAGAGAGAGAAGGAGACCAAAAAAAAAAAAATAATCCAGGGATCCAAAAGTCTGTTCCTCTTACTCACTGATGTGTTTTAAATTTCTAATTCATTTTTATGGTTTTGCTTTTACATTTATTAGTTTATTTTTTTGCTTAGTTGTTTTCTCTTGAAAAATGGCCTTGTAATTTGGACACAATATATGCCTGGTAGCCAAATAGGGGGGAAAAAAAAACAAAAAAGAAAGGTTGACATTGAGAGATGAGTGACCAAGAGTAATGAAAGAAAGAGATTGAAGGGACAAAGAGAAATAAAGAGTAAATAGAGAAAAGAAAAGGCAAAAGAATAAGAAAGAGTGTAGAAAATGGAGATTGCTTTTTTGGCAACTAATAAAAAGTTATCATATTTGTTGGAATGGATTTAAGTTGGATATGTATATTGCATGTGCATTATGGTATAATGAACATCTGCTCAGAATGAGAAATCAGGAAGCCGAGTTTGAATTCCAATTGAATTCATTGCATTCACTCATACACAAATACTCTTGGAAATGATATTAATCCATCTCTTCTCCCTCCAGCTATGGGTTGAATAGCAGAACAGATTGAATTCTACAGTCTTCATTGACAAACAGTCGACCACAGAAAGAAATGGCAAACTACTGCAAAAAAGCCTTCTGCCTAGTCAGTCATGTCTCAAAAGCTTGTATCACATATGGCAATGAACTGACTGAATATATATATATATATATATATAATTTTTAAAATAAAAACCAAAGTAATGAAAATAATTGGAAAATATTGCAGAGAGTCTTTTATGTGCCGTGTCCCTTCAGGTTGTGAGTGATCATGGTTCTTTACCATTTTCTATCACTTGTAGCAATAAGCATAATACTTATTATCTTAATATCTCTCACTCACAGCTCTGTTATATATTTACTCAAACTCACTGTTTCCTTCTTCCTCTTGGCTTACAGCAATATCAGTTTGAAATGCAGGTTCTCATACACTCACCAATTTGAAGCAACACCAAACTTTGTCAGTATCTAAATCGGTGACCACCTGGGTGTACCAGGTGCTGTAATTTTGGATGTGTAGTGATGCTGAATTGAAAATCGAAAAGCCAATTTCCAATTCCAGTCAGATTTGTTCCATTCCCTTACGTGCAAATAACATTAAATTGTTGTTATAATTCTCACAATCTAAAAAAATATTTTCTGGTTTTAAAAGGTTGTGTTGCAGAATGGCTGAAACCACAGCAACACTTTCAATTATGGCTTATGGGCTGAAATGGTTTATTAAAATAAAGGATAGTAATATGGAAGTGTCATTTAAGTAATATTTGGACTTATTACTTTGGTAACTGGATGTGCGTTGTGGCGCAGTGGATATCGGCTCGGAACGAGAAACCGGGGAGCCGAGTTCGAATTCCAGTTGAATCCATTGTATTCACTTACGCTCAAATACCCTTGGGAAAGGTATTTATCCGTCTCTTCCTTCCAGTTATGGGTTAAATAGCAGGACACATTGGGTTCTATAGCCTTGGGTAGCAACCAGTCTACCGCAGAAAGCAATGGCAACCTACTGTGGGATAATCTTCTGCCCAGTCAGTCATGTCTCTTTCGAGACATGATTGCCAAAGCGTGTATCGCGCATGGCACTTAACTGACTGAGTTTGGTAACTATTGCAATCTAAACCTCTCCTCTCTGTGTTTTAAGCTCTGTCTTGCCTGTCATTGTAAGTATTGTACCATATTGTACTGTTCTGTGTATATCCTTTTATCACTGAATATTGTGATGAATAATACCTCAGCACATTTTCTCTGTGTTTCGTATCCACCTTGGCAATACAACTGGTTGACAAGCTGTAAAAACAAATCAATCTTCTGCCTCTTGACTTCAATATCTTGTGAGTTTCGGATTTTCAAAACTCTCTTTCTTCATATATCTTAGAAATTTCAACTGTCTTTTTCTGATTCTAAATATAAATATCTTATTGTTCTCATTTTCCTTAAAATGATCTTGTTACGTGTTCTATTCATTGAGCTTAATATTAGTATTCTAAATCACTATTAGTATTCTAAATCACTAGATGAAGCAATGTTAATTATTACTATTTTTCTTATTATGCTCTTTCATCTTAATTAAAATTGATTTTTATTTTAACTTCTAGATAGGCATTCTGTACAAAGTTTTCTGAATGGGCTGCTTTTGAATACTCAGCATTAGTGAATTCTGAATTTTGTGATTTGCAATATTTCAGACTTATTTTTGGCTATTAATGAGAAAACAACTACACTAACATTTAAGATGTTCACCACCATACACACTTTTTATTTTGTTTTTTATAATCATTTCTACCCAAACAAGGCAAAACTGCAACTGATGTTCAAGGGTTACAATGAGAGAAAAAACAAGATACAGAGGATGTTGACTAATAAGAGAGGGATAGGATTGGCAGTTTGCATTGCATTTACACTTTTGGAGATTGTTGCTATCAGGAAAGTAAGCAAATGGAAGGGAGTTCTACAAACTGGAAGTGTGAGAAAAGAAACTGTTAGAGTAGAAGAGAAAGTTACAATTAAATATTTTGATGGTAAAAGGGTGGGACCTTGATGCCAATCTAGAAGCACAAGTAAATACATGTGATTGGGAAACTAGGGAAAAAATTTTGTCAGCCATGAAAATACTTGTAGAAAAGACAGATAGAAGCCACATCATGTCTGTGAGAAATTGATTAAAGGCGAGCTGCTAAATCAGGATTGATTATATTGCAAATCCTTATTTGGATTTTGTCAAGAACCTCAAGATGAATAGCAAGAGCAACTGACCAGATATGGCAACAGTATCCAATGCACAGATGAATGGTAGATTTATACATGTGTAAAATGAATTCTGACAAAAAAAATCTTCTGGCCTGACAACAGTGACCCAACCTTCTGAGCAGTAGATGCAGCTATGGATATGATGTTGTCATTCCATCTCAGGTTCTCTGAGAGAGTGAGGCCAAGGAGGTGCAGTTTGTTGTTCTCTAGGAGACTATTGTCATCCATTCTGATGGTAGGCAGGAAAGTTTCTCTAGGGTGGTTAAAGGAGAGCAGCTTTCTTATCAAATTTACAAGCCATTTTCTACCCCATTACATTTCTTTAGTTGTAATCGACAGGTGAACTGATCAAAGTATAACATCATTTAGTGGGTTGACAGCTGATTAGGACCACTCAGAATGCAGTTTGTTTCACCTTCATCACTACTGAAACATGTTACCATAAAATTCTGCTTATTAAATCTTTAAATCTAAATTAAATCTCTATATATATTCTACTGATATGCAATTTTTTAGCATGAAGAAATTCAGTGATGCACCTCTGCTTCACTTTCATGTCAAACATTATTTTTCTAGTCTGCCAATTATTTGCTTTGTGTAAATTTTGTTTTTTACTACAACGTCTCTTAAAAAAAAATACAATCATTGTAAGTGTTTCATTTATTAGTGCCACCAGCTCAGACCTTTATAGCTAAAGCCTAACTTGCTACATACACAGAACCACTAATTTGTGGAACAGACACTAGTGTAGATAATTCCTCAAATGCTACAATCTTAACCTTTTTTAAGTCTAAGACCAATAGTTATCTGCCTGCTAGATCTTTGTAATATTCACTTACTACTTCTTTTTTCTCATGTTTATATCACACACACCTCACTCAGTAAGTTGAGTGGATATTGAATTTTGTATCTAGTAATCTTTATTATGTGCGTTGTGGTGCAGTGGATATCAGCTCAGAATGAGAAATTGGGGAGCCAAGTTCGAATTCCAGCTGAATCCATTGCATTCACTTATGCACAAATACTCTTGGGAAAGGTATTAATCCATCTCTTCCCTCCAGCTATGGGTTAAACAGCAGGACATTGGGTTCTATAGTCTTGGCTGGCAACCAGTCTACTGCAGAAAGCAATGGCAACCTACTGTGGGATAATCTTCTACCCAGTCAGTCATGTATTTTTAGAGACATGATCGCCCAAGCATGTTTCATGTATGGCACTTAACTGACTGACTGAATCTTTATTAAAAAAAAATATCCATAATAATTTAGGATTTAATTTTTTAGATGAGTAATTAATTCATAAACTCTACTAGCATCAAACCACTTGTATAAAAATAAAAAATGAGTAGTATATATAAAAAAAACAATGTGATATGTCTTACCATCAACCTTATTTATATAGCAAGGAAATTCTGAGAGAATAAAAAGTCGTATCATGGTTCATAATTGGCAGCCACAGTGCTAACAACATAAGATATACAGATAATACAGTGTTAATAGCAGATATAGAAAAGAAACTACAAAAACTCTAACAGACCGCAGTGAAGAGAAGCAAAAATAAGTAAACATCAACTGCAAGAAGACGGAATGTATGATTGTTAGCAAAAAGAACAGCCCAATATGAAAATTACAAATTAGAGATACCAAAATCAAAGAAGTAACAAGTACAATTTATATCTCTGGGAAGTGTTTGAACAGAGGATAGAAAAATTGACACTGAAATTCAATGGTGCATTGGGATAGTGAAAGGTGTCTTCTAAAATCAAAAAAGTGTATTAAGAAATAGAAAAATCTCATGAGAAACAAAGGAAAGATTATTGAACTGTTTTGCAGTATCAGTCTTCCTGTAAATACTGGACAAGCTTTGCACAGATGAAAAAGAAAATTGAAGCAAGAGAAATATACTTCTACAGAAGGATACTGGAAATATCATGGCTGAAATTTCGAAGGCACAAAATGAGAAAAAAGGGCTTGAATAATTTTAGGCTCACAGGATAGGTTAAAGGCAAAAAATGGAGGAAAATAATATATTACTTACTTAAAGAGCTTGTGTAAATGAATGATTTTAGAGAAATAACAAAAAGACAAAATTTATGAAGAGCTACAAGGAACAAGAAATTGTGGAGAGCCATGGTCAGTGATATCCTGATGGGCACCATATATAGAATATCCAGAATTGTTAATATATAGGGTGCGATGGATAGATTGTTGTTTAAATTTTGCAAAAGTGAAAATAACACTGACATCTCATTTTAATAAATATATTTACCAAAATTACACAAAAATATCTTGAAATACTAAAAAATAAGTTTATTCAATAAAATCACCATTGGCTTTAACCATTGCATCCAAATGATTTTGGGATCTCCTGCAACTCTTCTGGACAGTCTCCTTATTTAAGTTAATGAATTCTGCCATAATCTTTCCTTCAGTTCATCTTTAGTGTTGCAAGGGGTTTTGTTGGTCTCTCACTCAACTGTGCTTCACATATAATAATCAAGGGGACTACACTTTGCAAAGTTAGGTGGCCATATGTAAGGGGTGATGTGGTCACATAAAATGTCTGACAGGCATGACTTGGTTCCCCTGACTGTATGGCATGATTCAGAGTCTTGTTTTCAGTCATAAGGTTTTTCAGCAGTTACGCTCTTGACCCAGAGCAGTACTAACTTCTCAAGATACTTTATTTTGGCCTCCATGTTGAGTCTGAGGCCCTGTGGGAAGATGAATGGAGGTATAATGTTGCTATGACTAGTCACTAATGTAATTGGAGTGGATAGACTAAACTATCGCCCGGTTCACACTCCACCCACATCTATTGAACAGGTGAAGAGGCTCATCCCTTGTTTCCTGTTTAGGATGCAGTTTCCGGTTTTCTCTTTTCAAGTCTTTTCACTCTTTTATTTTTTTTTCCAATTGGAGTAGATAGACCAAGCTATCCCCTGGTTCACACTCCACCCACATCTATTGAACAGGTGAAGAGGCTCATCCCTTGTTTCCTGTTTAGGATGAAGATTACGGTTTTCTCTTTTCAAGTCTTTTCACTCTTTTATTTTTTTTTCCAATTGGAGTAGATAGACCAAACTATCCCCCGGTTCACACTCCACCCACATCTATTGAACAGGTGAAGAGGCTCATCTCTTGTTTCCTGTTTATGATGTGGTTTCCGGCTTTCTCTTTTCCACTCTTTTTACCCTTACATAGCCCCCTGTGCATCATTGGCGTTACCGCCTTGCTTGGGGTGAAATGATTAAAAAAAAAAAAAAATCACTATTAGACTCATCCAATTTTTTCTGAATTCTCTGCACTGTCCTCAGATTGACATCCAAATACACTGAAATGTTCACATTAGAGCTTCTGGCACAAATGCAAAGCAGTATAGCATGTTGTTTCAAAATTTCTGACGGAATGAATTCAGTCATGGGGCTTGTTTTCTCACAGACAGTGCCTAACTGATTCTACTATACTGGGCAGCTGACAAAATCAGAAACAAACAACATGCATGCACGAAATTAAAAATATAAAATGGCGACAATTTAACTATCGCACCATGTAATTGTATAATTTCAATCTATTGTTCTAATACTCGTTGGTATATGTGTTATTTCAGATACAAAATTTTGACCAATTAAAATAAAAAATGGCAACAATTTAACTATCGCATCATGTAATTGTATAATTTCAATCTTTTGTTTTAATACTCTTGATATATGTGTTATTTTAGATACAAAATTTTGACCAAGTATCTTCTGACCATCACCGTGTGACCCTTGTGTGATGTTTGGTTGATATCTGTCCATTGTTGTTATATTTGTTCTTATGAGAACAGTCACTGTTTGTTCATACTCCATGAATGTTTGAATATTTGATCCAAGGATTAACCTCATGACCAAAATAATCATTTCAATTATGAAAACTAAAAATAAGAATGCAGTGGCCACATAAAAAGGACCCTTAATCCCAATTAAAAGAGTTGTATTTTTCTCTTAAGCACAGAAAAGTATAGTTTGTGCACCACATCTACAGTTATTGCAAATAAAAATTTACAAATACTCAAAAATCAAGCAAAAATATTTATTTATCTTATTTACATTGTTTAGACTGTTGTCCTCATCTATATTGCCATATTCATGATGTTTCAACTGTTATACACTCTGACCTTCTTCAGGTGACTGGAATTTCAAACCAAACTCTTTATTTCGATCCCTGGGGTATATTGTTTTTATTCCATGAGTCATGCTACTTCTAGATATCTTAGTTATCTCCCTTTAGCTCAACTATCTTAGGTTTTTGTTCACCACTTGGTATTGAACTCACAACTGTTTGGTGAAGCAATTATAAACAAAAACTTAGATAGAGAGTTGAGTTAAAACAAAATAACTAAGACATCTGGAAGTGGCATAACTCATGGAATAAGAACAATATAACCCAGTGATCAAAATAAAGGGTTTGGTTCAAATTTTCAATTGGGTGAAACATCATAAATATGGCAACACAGATGAGGACAACAATTTAAATAATGTAAATTATTAAAATGCCTTATCTCAAAAGTACAGACAAATATTCAAACAAAAAGTTTTGAAAAATAGTTTTTTTCTACTTGGAAAGTTCATTTTCAGCATGCCTGGGTAGCATGCATGCAGTAATTGTTATTAAAAATTGGCGTTTGCAAGCACTAAAACCAAGCAAACTTGATGCTTGGAAAAACTAACAATGTTACAAATAAAAATATACATTCATTTATGTAGCATTTATTTAATTTTGTACATTTTTTAAAAACTTTCTCAAAATCTTTTATTAATAATGTAAATGTTCTGAACAACATTCAGAATTCATTATTTGTCTATATTTTGTCTATATTTCTGAGATGAGGAAGTATTTACACTATTTATTATATTACTCATTATGTGAGTTCAGTACCAGGCTACAGCAGTGGTGAACAAGTAACTTACAGAGTTAAAGGGAAATAACTCATGACTACCAAAAGAGGCTCTATGCAAGGAAAGAAGATCATATACCTCAGTGATTGTAATAAAGGGTTCGGTTCAAAATTCCTAGGAACTGAAGAAGGCTGAAGTATATAACGGTTCAAAATTCCTAGTAACTGAAGGAGGCTGAAGTATATAACGGCCGAAACGTCATACAAATGACCACAAAGATAAGGACTATAGTCCAAATAATGTAAATAGTGTATTTAGAATTCACTTTGTAACAGTTCTTCACAAATTGATACTCACCAAATAATAATCAATAGTGAAATTGCTTAATTCAAAAAATAGGTAATATTTAACTTCGATATTGCATATTCTCAAATATTCAACCCTCCACAAAAAACAAATTTAAGTGACTGAATATGTATTGGTAATGTTTGATAGTCCATATATGTAACATTTTTATCAAGAGTCTCCCCTTTTTACTGACAATGCTTTCACTTATAGAATTTCTATTTTATGAACTTTTCAGAGATCTTTTATATGACTGCAATTTCAACATTTTTAATCTGTGATGCAATGCACAAACACTAAACAACTTACATTGCAAAAAGAATCTGAACACTACAAAACGATTTTTCTAAAATTAAAAAATAAACCTCTCCTATAAAAGTTTCAAGAATAATAATGTCTGCCCAGAATATATATATTAGAAATCTACATTTTCTTAAATTAAATTTAAAAAAACACCTATGCATACACAAAATCAGAACATATATTACTGACAATCTTTTCAGTGCATTTATTTTTTTGGAAGCGAAATAATAAAAAGAAAGAAAAAGCTGTTAGAATCTATTTTGTTGGCATAATTCTTCTGATTGTCCAATCATTCAAGCATGAATCTGCGTAATCATAGCCTTTGCTTCTTTCTACAATGTAATCTCAAATTCCAGTGCCATCTGATCTTTATTATTAAGTGTATAGCATTTTTAAAGAATATGCTAAAGGGTCTATTTTTTCTCTTCTATTAAGACTTCTCTTATTGATCACAAAAAGAATTCTTACACACACACACTCACATATATCTGTGTATGTATATATATATATATATATATATATTGAATTTCTGTTAAAAATCAGCCAATAGAGAGTAGAATATTAATATTTCTAATATTATATATATTGGATATAGTTGAGATGACAAAAATCATTTAACCCAATTTTTCATCTTCTTTTTCTTTTCAATGTTTATAGTTTAAAAGCAAAATAAATTTTTTGTCATATGCATATTTTTTTAAAGGTTCATATACACAATATTGAATTTAATGAATGCATAAGAAATGGGAAAAATTCCAAGTTCTTTTTCTTACTTTCATCAAAAAGATGAACATTTCTGCTTCTTAAGTTACTCACTGACTTGGTATTAACGCACTTTATCAAATTCCTGCATTCATGCAAAATTCAACTTTTTTCAGATTTTATGTGAACAGGCATAAGCATGTTTTGCTTAGATTTAGAAAAATTAAACTTTCTTTACATTATATATTAAGTTTTAACCCTGACAGTTTTATATATCTGAAAGAACAAAGCTTTCAGAACTATTTAATATCTTTTGTTAGAATTTCTGGGGTGTGGCATTATTATTATTTACATTATTTAAAGCTGAATTAATGACTTGGTTAGTAAATTAAGTGTCATGCTGAAATAGAAGTCCTGCCAGGATTTATCGTTGGTTGCCACAATTTTAATAATATGCAGATGATAGCAGACATGGAGACAAAAATACAGAACCTTCTACAGAAGGTAGCAAGGGAAAGGCAGAAGAAAGGACGAAACATAAACTTAAAAAAACTGAATGCATGCATCATCAGCAAAAAAGAACTCCAAAAAGCCAACTCCAGGTTGGGGATTCAAAAATCAAACAGATGCTGAAATTTAAATACCTGGAAAATCTTCTGACAAAAGACAGAAAGTGTAACACTGAGATCCAAAGGTACAATGGCATGGCTAAGGATGCATTTCAAAAGCTAAGCGAAGTATTGATAGAAAGGAAGATTTCATTGGAAACAATGAAAAGACTACTGGACTATAATGTGATATATGTCTTCCTCATATGGCAGTGAATGCTGGACAATCTTTTCAAAGATGAAGAAGAGACTCAAAGTAACAGAGATGTTGAGGATACCATTGACTGAATATGTGAGCAATGACAACGAGAAGATGGAATTTCTTTTTTTATAATAATCTCACCACAAGAAAGGCAGTACTGCCACTGGTGCACAGTGGGTTATATAATAGAAGATTGAAGAGAAAAGAGAACAGATCACAGTAGGTATTGGAAAATGGGTAAGAGAAGGACAGGAACACTGGTGTGAAGAAAGCTGCTTGAGAGTAAAGTGTAAAGAGAAAAGAAACAAGGTATGGAGTGCTGGTGAATGAATGGGAGTCAAGTAGAGAAGAAATTACTGTTGATGTCGCATTTAAACTCATGGAGATTGTAGCTGTCAGGGAAGCAAGTAAACGAAAGAGAGTTCCACAGGTGGGAAGTGTGAGAAAAGAAGCTGATAGAGTAGTAGTTGTGGTTACACTTGATTGTTTTCACTGGAAAAGGGTGGGACCTTGTTGCTAGTCTGGTAGCTTGAATAAATTTATGCAGAGTGGGCAGAATCTGTGAAAATATTTGTAGAATAGACAGAGAGAAGCCACACCTTATCAGTGAGAAAAATGACTGGAGTCAAACTGTTATGTCAAGATTGACTACATTGCAGGTTCTCCTTTGGAATTTTGTCGAGAACCCAAAGATGAATAGCAGGAGCACTTGACCAGATAGGACAGCAGTATTCAATGCATGAGCAGATGGTAGATTTGTATATGTCCATGGTGGATTCAGACAAGAAAAAAACTTCCTAGCCAAAAACAGCAAATTTAAATGCAAAATATTGAAAAAATCCCAGATTATAATGAAAAATGTATTATTGAATTATGCAGTATAATGTCAGTTGTGAAAATATTTTGAGGATTATATGACTGGTCAGGATTAGTTAGATTCTAGCTTAGCAACAGACTGGTGGAGTTTTGAAAAGATTTCTAAATAGACTCCTGACTCTTATATTGGTCAAAATTTCACTAGCAAGTCAGAAAATTTGTTTTATAAATTTTGTAAATTCTCTCAAAGGACCAAAAGATGTAAATTTAGTGACTAACAACATATATTATGGTACCATAATGCATAAAAACAGTAAAACAAGTGGTTGATATATTCTATGCAATTAGATTTTTTGGGAGAGTTTGAGTTTTGTTTAATGGTATATCATCCTCTGTAGGTTATTGACCTTCCTGGCAGTAGATTTTACTATTAATTTAATGTAGTCATTCTACTTAAAATTAGCTGAGAGAGGGAAACCAAGAAGGCGCAATGTATTGCTTTGAGAGAGACTAGCCTGATCCATGCTGATTGGAGGGGGTAGACGAAAAGGAAACTTGTGTGCATTCTGGTACAGTGGATATCAACTTGGAATGACAAATCGGGGAGCCGAGTTCAAATTACTGTTGAATTCCTTGCATTCCCTTATGCATAAATACCCTTGAGAAAAATATTAATTCATCTATTCCCTCCAGTTATGGATTAAATAATAGGACAGATTAGGTTCTATAGCCTTGGCTGGCAACCATTTTACCACAGAAAGCAATGGCAACTTACTGTGGGATAATATTCTGCCCAGTCACTTATGTCACTTTCAATACATTATTGCCAAAGCGTGTATCATGTATGTCACTTTAACCAATAATTAACAAATGAAACAGACAGCTGAAGTTTCTGGGACAGGTATTGAGAAAGGGGGTTTGGAGAATTTAATACTCATAGGGTGGATAGAGGGAAAGAGAGGTAAGGGAATGCAATGTGAAACATATCTGATGAGCTTGAACAAGGGAATGGTAGAGCGGGGTTTGGGAGAGAAACCAAAAAGAAAAGTGTTAAGAGCAACAAGGGAAAAGGTGGAGGTCTATGATCACCTATGTCCTCAAAGGACACAGCAAATAAAAAAGAAGAATTACAGAAATAGTAAATGCTTTATTTTGAATTCAAACTAATTTAAGGAAAAGAAACTTGTATTTCACAATTAAATTTTAAAGAACATATACATACAATAGTAATATAACAAATAATAAATATTTTAATTTTTTTTTAAATCAAAATATTCTAACTTACTTTGTTTGATCTTGTTTTCTGCTACTTTTGGAGTTGTTTTCCTATTTTTAGTATTTTAATATGGCACAGATTACAGTGGAAATTCCTGATCTCAGCTGTAACAACTGTTTTGAAGTGAAACTGTTCTATGGACCACTAAAATATTACTGGATCCCCAATGTTCTACTTTTTGTATGGACCCATGTGGTCCATGTGTTCCCTGGTTGAAAAACCTGAACTAGAGGATTAAATGTTGATTAGTAAATGTAGTGACAGAATTGTGAGTTTAATCCTCAGGTCAGGTTATATATATATATATATATATATATATATATATATATATATATATACTCAGATTGAGTGAAAACAGGAATAGTAATAACTGAACAGTTAACCCCGACAAGATACTGCTTCACATGGACAGTGGAATGAGAACAATCTACCCCCAGAGATGGAATAAATGATTCAATTCAAAATTCTCTTAAAGTTACAGACTGACAGTCACTTGAATAATACCAAGTACACAATGGCTTAGATGTTATGAGTGTAATAACAAAGATGGGGATATTAGATTTTAAATGAAGCAAATGTTTGATATTTGTCAAATGTGGAGGAGACTTACAGCAATTGAATCTCATGTATTATGTTACAGTGAAGTTCATGCTGTACAAGGCCAGAGAGTCACTCAAATTAGTGGGTTACTAATTAAGTGGCACAGTTTATGCCAATATGTGAAAAAGATAACGGTTAACCCAAGACAGATTAACAAATTAAGATTGTTGCGATTGAGAAAACATTGTCATGGGAGTCAGTTCCACAGAAAAGTGATTCATGAGAAGTTAAGTTCTTTGGGTGAAACTTACTTATAACCCCTGGGATAGAGAAAGAATAAGGGTATTTCATTACAATATTCTAACTTGCAAAGCATGGTGGGTCATAGCTGTGAAAATTAGAAGTGTGGAACGAAAGAATGTGGTTCGGCTGAGCACTTTCCATGAAAATAGCAATAGAGCAGTGACAGGCTTGTGACATCTCTTCTGTGAGAGAGGGACTGAAGAGCTGTAAATAATTTGTCACCCACAAGGTCATCAAAATGCTTTGAGACATTGATGAGACTAGTTTGAGTTTTGGTTCACCGCATATCAACCTCTGTGGGTTATTTAATGCCAAAAAGGCAAGATTTTAATGTATTTTTTAATGTTCAGTTATATTGAAAAGGTTGATTTAGTCAGATTTTAATGAAAAATATTTTATTTTTATTCCTTTTCATTTTAGAAAACTGAAAATGTCTTCTAGTTTTGTATTCAAAAATGTTTTGCTTAGAATATTTTTTTTTCCTTCAAAAATGTATGATGGTAATAATTTTTTCTTAAAAAATGTATTATTGGTAATATTTTCCTTCCAAAATGTACATTTTTCTATAAAAGTTAATGTTTACATATATATTTCTACAAAAGTGCATTTTTATACATTCATAGTGTTTTGATTCCAGTTTGGGGGGTGAGCTATTTGCCAATAGCTGGGACCCTAACAGGTGCTACCACTCCGGGTCAGGGTGAACCTGGGAACAACAGTAATTAAGAGATGGTTCCATGCTCCTCACAACCACCCAATTAGACACCTTGCTGCCAGATGCAGTTTATCGTCATGCCCAGGACTGATGAGACTAGAATATAAGATCTGGGCAAATATGACAGCAATTCTCCATTTTAGGCCTAATCTAGCTTTTGTAAAGTGAGAAAAAAGCTTGTGGATTCAGGTATCTACTAGAATGGCACAGGGAACCAAATGTTTTTCCTGCATCGTTAGCAATGGAGTTTGAGTTTTATTTAATGGGATATCAACCTCTGCAAGTTATTTAATGCCAAAAAGGTAGGAGTTTAAGATATTTTTTTTAATGTTTGGTTATAGTGAGAAGATAGATTTAGTCAGATTTTGATGAAACATTTTTTTTATTTTATTTTAGAAAACTGAAGATGTCTTCTGGTTTTGTATTCAAAAATGTATTATGGCAATAATTTTTTTTCCCTTCAAATGTGTATATTTTTCTATAAAGGTCTATTTTTATACTTTCATAGTGTTTTGACCTCAGTTTGGGGATAAACTATTTGCCCATAGTTGGGACCCTAACAGGTGCCACCACTCTGGGTCAAGGTGAACCTTGGAACAACAGCAATTAAGAGGTGATTCCATGCTTCTCACAACTCCCCTAATCAAAGGCCTTGCTGCTGGATGGAGTTTATTGTCATACCCGGGACCTCGTTAGCAATAGATCATATATACGAGTTCCACTTGAAGTGTGGGTTGAGTTTGAGGCCCAAAAGTTTCTTAAGATGTGGGGCTTTGAACATCATTTGGATGGTATATAAGTTTGTGTATGCAATTTGTATTACTTATGTGGATGTGTGTGGCATTTTTTATATGTATGTACATACTTTATACATTCTTTTATGTGTGCTTATGCATGCATGCAAATATTTACTCAATTTATAAGTGTCACACATTCTAAACCCCATTTAATCCAGCATAAAATAATTCAATATGTAAAGTTTAAGAGAGAAAAGCTAATTAAGCTTTTATTACAGCAAATTTAAATGCAAAATATTGAAAAAAAATCCCAGATTATAATGAAAAATGTATTATTGAATTATGCAGTATAATGTCAGTTGTGAAAATATTTTGAGGATTATATGACTGGTCAGGATTAGTTAGATTCTAGCTTAGCAACAGACTGGTGGAGTTTTGAAAAGATTGGTCAAAATTTCACTAGCAAGTCAGAAAATTTGTTTTATAAATTTTGTAAATTCTCTCAAAGGACCAAAAGATGTAAATTTAGTGACTAACAACATGTATTATGATACCATAATGCATAAAAACAGTAAAACAAGTGGTTGATATATTCTGCCAAAATAAAATTAGATTTTTGGGAGAGTTTGAGTTTTGTTTTATGGTATATCAACCTCTGTAGGTTATTTAATGCCAAAAACTTAAGGTTTTAAGGTATTTTTTTAAAGTTTCAGTTATAGTGAGAAGGTTAATTTAAATTTTGATGAAAAGGTTTTTTTTTACTTTTTTTTATTTCAGAAAACTGAAGATGTCTTCTAGCTTTGTATTCAAAAGTGTATTGCTGGTTATATTTTTTCCTTCAAAAATTTGTGATGGCAATAATTTTTTTCCTTCGAAAGTGTATTGTTGATAATATTTTTTCTTAAAAAATGTCTTTTTTTCTATAAGAGTTTATTTTTTTAAATATATTTCTATGAAAGTCTATTTTTATACCTTCATAGTGTTTTGACCCCAGTTTAGAGGTTAACAAATGCTGCCACTCTAGGTCAGAGTGGACCTGGGAACAACAGCAATTAAGAAGTGGTTCCATGCTCCTCACAACCTCCCAATCAGAGGTCTTACTGTCGGATGCAGTTTACCATCATATCCAGGACCTTTTCTGGGAGAGATCACATAATCTGGCATGAGCAGTTTTAAACAAGGCCAGTACACTCAAACTTTCAGTCATGATGTCTTTTTACTTTATGCTGGTACAAACATCAACAGACACATATACACAAACATTTGCATATACATGTAACTTTTTAAAAGACTATGATTTAACTTTTTCAGAGACCACTATTTAAATATATCTACCATCACTAATGCTAAAATCATAACCTTCTTAGATGTAACCTTTGACCTGAACAATGGTCTGTGTATAACTGAAAGTATTGTTGATAGTACTTGCATTTATTGGGATGATGATGTCAAATTCTATTTGTATGATGTTTCAGCTGTTTTAAGCTCTGGCCTTCTTCAGATGCTAGGAATTTCAAACTAAACCATTTATTACAATCACTGGGGTATATGAACTTCATTTCTTGTGTAGTAGTGCTTCTCCAGAAGGAGGTCCAGACACTACTGGATCATCTGAACTCAATAAGACTATCCACACAGTTTACTATGGAAAAAGAGAGTGACAACAAACTGGCATTCCTGGATGTGCTAATAACTAGAACAGAGGTGGGGTTCAAGACATCTGTATACTGCAAACCATCATTCACCAGACAATACCTCAACTTCAACTCCCACCACCCATACAATGTAAAGAAAAAATCATCTGCTGCCTTCAACATAGGAGCAAAAGTGGCAAACCAGACTTATATGAACAGGAAATGCTCAGTATAAGCAGTACTCTACAATGAAAGAATTATCCCGGGTATGCCAACATACAAAAGAGAACGCTACTGGAAACTACATGAACTTAAGGAATCAGCACATATGCTAGGCTATGTAAATACAGCAAAAAGAACCTAATTAATACCTGGAATATTTTTGCTAAAACTTATCTTACAATGGAAAAGAAGACAGATATGACTTTCAGAAAAACTTGTCATCTTAAACCATATAAATAACCCTAATAAATGACCATATAAATAACCCTAATAAGTGACCATATAAATAACCCTAATAAGTAACCATATAAATAACCCTAATAAATAACCATATAAATAACCCTAATAAATAGCCATATAAATAACCCTAATCTACTTAAAAAAATGAGCTAATGACTATATGCTGGCACAGAAAAAAATACTTTGTTAAATTCTTAGATCCTGATTGATACAGATTCCTCTATATGTTTGTCTCTTTCTTTCTCAGTACTTTACTTTCCTCTTTCTTTCTTTCTTTCTTTCTTTTCCCTACATACATTAATAATTATGAACTTTGCACCTCTGATTTCATCTTCCTGCATTTTAATACCTTTTTTAATTTAGAATTTTATTTTTTTAATCTGCATGTAACTTTTGTCTGTTTAAATTTTACTCTTGATGAATTAAAAAATAGTACCCCAACATTATAAGATTTAACTCCCGTGAACATCAAGTGAACTTAAATTCAAATGTCTTAAATGGTCAGTTCATAAGATGCACCTTATGATTGCATAACGCCTAAAACCCTTAGTTGTAAAGTCAATGTGGGATAATATGTATATTTATATTTAATAGCTCTGTTTATACTATATTGAGCACTGTTTTATTAACCCCTGAATAATATTTTTATACATGTGTGTATCCCCATATATATATTTATTAATTCATAGACACACACACATTTCATATATATAAATAAAGGATTATATGTATATACATATATAAATAAATAAAAGATTATATATATATATATATATATATATATATGCTGGGGTACCTACTGTTTACAAAGCCTCCCACTCTTCCAGAGTGCTCAATCATGGTGTGAGAGCGTAAATACTATAGTCATCCGCAGACAAATCTGTTTCACTGTATTACAGCTCATCAGTACAGCTTAGACTCCGTTCACTTCCTAACCCAGGATTGAAACCCGACCAAATCAGCGTCAGTCGGCGATTCTACCCCTAGACCACAAGCGTCTGGCAGAAGAAAGCAGGCTTTTTAGTGTGAAAAACACACCCAATAGCTAGAGTGCTCCAATTCATTATTGAATGAGCGATGCGTATATGCCAGGGTAGCTACTGTTTACAAAGTCTAGCACTCTAGCTATTGGGCGTGTTTATAAAGCCTACCTTCTTCTGCCGGACGCTCATGGCCTAGGAGTAGAATCACCGACTGACACAGATTCGGTCGGGTTTCAATCCTGGGTTAGGAAGCGAACGGAGTCTAAGCCTTACTGATGAGATGTAATACAGTGAAACAGATCTGTCTGCAGATGACTATAGTATATATGTACATATATATAAATAAATAAATAAAGCATTATATATATACATATATATATATATATATATATATATAAAGGATTATATATATACATATATAAATATATATATACATATATATAAATAAATAAAGGATTATATACATATATATATATATATAAATATACATACATATATATAAATATATATAAATAAATAAAGGATTATATTTATATATAAATAGAGGATTATATATATATATATATATATATATATATGCCTCCTCCTACAAAACACCCATACGTCAGAGGTAGAATCGCCGACTGACGCCAATTCGGTCAGGTTTAAATCCTTGGTAAAAAACAATTGGATGTCTAACTGTACTGATAAGCTGTGATACAGCGAAACAGATCTGTGTGTGGATATATATATATATATATATATAAAGGAAAGTTTAACACATGATATAATTTGGTTATAAATTATAATTCATTTTTATGAACTAATTAGTTTATTTCTTCAGACCACATTTTATTTGTTTCACTTGGTACAAATATTTTCCCCAGGAGAAACATTTTTTTTCAAAATATAATGGAAAATGACCCAAAATAGAAACTCTTGCCTTCTCTTGGGGAAGAACCACTATGGCCTGGGGAAAAAAAGTTCATTGGGTAAAATGAATGACCATAAAACCATTACACACCCACTCACAAGCACATGAATACGTACTTGCATATAACCCTACATATGAACATACACATATATCCATACTTACATATATGTAATATGGTTTCCGCTTCACCAGGTCTACTGCTGATATGCTAACGACCATCACCGAGTACATATACCAGGCACTCGACAGGAATGGCGAAGCTCGAACCGTTGCATTGGATATATCTAAGGCGTTCGACAGAGTTTGGCATGCTGGCCTTCTATGTAAACTGCGGAGCTATGGTATAACTGGACATTTGTTTGAACTAATCCAGTCATTCCTCTCTAATCGCACAATGAAAGTGGTATTAAATGGACATGCCTCTCAGAACTACCATACAAACGCAGGTGTCCCCCAAGGCTCCATCTTAGGTCCTACACTCTTCCTGATATGTATTAATGATCTCCCTGATTCCATAAGAACCCAAATAGGTTTGTACGCCGATGACACCACAGTTTACTCTCGCCTCCAACAAAAATCTGGTGTAGGCGTCAAAGCTAAACTCGCAGCCGAGATTGAAAAAGACCTCCAATCCATATTGGACTGAGGTAAGAAATGGCTAGTAAATTTTAATGCTTCTAAAACGAAGCTACTGTCAATTAACCATCATCAACAATCTCACCTACCTCCCATTAGCATGGACCAGGCTTGCCTCCCAGAGAGTAAAACACTACGCCTCCTTGGTCTCACACTTTTAGCGGACCTCAAATGGAATGACTATATCGAATCCATTGCTAAATCCGCTGCTATGAAAGTCGGTTCTCTGTGTAGGGCCCGGAAGTTTTTTCCGTCTAAATCTATCCTGCACATTTACAAATCTACCATCCGCCCGTGCATTGAATACTGCTGCCATATCTGGTCGGGTGCCCCTGCTGTTCTCCTCGGGCTTCTCGATAAGGTTCAGAGGAGGGTCTGTAATGTGATAGATACCGACTTGGCAGACCACCTGCAGTCTCTCTCCCACCGGCGAGACGTGGCTTCCCTGTGTCTCTTCTATAAATACTTTCACGGCTTCTGCTCCGATGAACTTAGATCACTGGTGCCCCCTAAATACGAATTTGCACGAGATACTAGATTAGCAACTAGATCCCACCCTTTTACAGTGAAACCGATAAAATGCAGCCGTAACTTCTACTCCAACAGTTTCTTTCCTCGCACTTCCCGACTGTGGAATTCTCTTCCAAACGATTGCTTCCCCGACGGCTACAATCTCCAGGAGTTTCAATGTAAGGTCAATACACACCTCCTAACACACTAACCTGCTCCCATTCTATCAAGCACTCTTCCCATCTGCCCGACCCTCATCCTCGCTATCCTTACTCATCTGTCACCTTTCTCCTGACATTCCCTATGTCTATCCACTCCTTCTCTTTACCTTCCCCTATGTAGCCCCATGCGCAATAGTGGCAGTGGAATGCCTTGCTTGGGGTGAGATGATTAAAAAAAAAAAAAAAAAATATGTACATACAAAGGTGTTTAGGTGTACACCTACCTCTAGGCACTTTCATCCATATCCAAGTATAAATATTGTGTTTGCAAACTCTCATACATCTTTATGAAGACTGGACTTATATGTGTATATTTAACACATATTTACACAAGTATACTAACAAACCTCACTCACAAAATACACATATATTTTTATACATACACACACTCTTGCCTGTATATACATATATGTATATAGATACAAGGAAAATAAGACCCTCACACAATTGTCTTTCACTCCATTTAAAACAATGATATTCTTAATTCTGCTTATAGATACGAATAATATAAAATCCTTACATTTGCCTAGATAATGTCAATTAGAGAGAAAAAAATTGATAATGTCAATTAGAGAATGAAACACACTGATAAAAAAAGTTTTCCTATTGCTTTTTACAGATATAGTTTATTTTTTCACAGAGATGCACACCTGTCTATATTGTAACTATTTCCATTGTTATCCACATTGCCATATTCACAATGTTTCAGCTGCTGTATGCAATGACTGAAATGTTGCGAATATGACAACAAAGATGAGGATCTTCTTCTTCTATGTGCCCTGTCCTTTCAGGACGTAGGTGATCATGGTTCTCTACGACTCCCTATCCCTTGTGGCTCCCAGTATGCTTGCTCCTGTTACTCGTAGCAACCCCCATTCCATCATCCACCTGATCAGGTCCTGCAAATATGTTATTCGCTGCCTTCCTCTGTCTCCCTTGCCTTCTATCTGGCCAGTCAGTATCAGGTTCCCCAGGTTTTTCTTCCTCATTGCATGTCCCAGGAACTTCAGTTGTCTCTTCCTGATGCTCAGTTTTAATTTCCTTTACGTTGCCATTCTTTCCAACACCTCATCGTTGCTTGCATGCTCGGTCCATGATATCCGCAACATTCTTCTGTAGAACCACATTTCCGCTGCTTCCAGTTTTGTCCTCATCTTTGACTATATTGTCCAGCATTCACTGCCGTATTGAAGAACTGACATCACATAGCAATCCATCACTCTCTTCTTTGTTTCTAGTGAAATTCTTCTGTGTGTCAGAACTTTACTCAGCTTCTGGAATGCGTCCTTTGCCATGCCAATTCGTCTTTGGATCTCTGTGTCACACTTTCCATCTCCTGTTAGAACACTTCCTAGGTATTTAAAATTTTGCACCTGCTTTATTCTGGCATCCCCAACCTGTATTTGGCATTTTGGGTTGCACCTTTTGCTGATGACCATGCATTCAGTTTTCTTAAAGTTTATTTGTAGACCTTTTTTGTCACTCTCTACCGCTACTTTCTGTAGGAGGTCTTGTAGTTTCCTTTCCATGTTTGCAATCAGCACTGTATCATCTGCATACCTTATGTTGTTCAAGTTGTGGCCTCCAATAACAAATCCTGGCATGTCATCTAGGGTCCTCAAAATATTATCGCTGTACAGATTGAACAAATCCGGTGAAAAGACACATCCCTGTCTTACGCCTCTTTCTATTTTGTGAATCTACTGAGATGTTACCTGTCCGTATGCATGCCATTTGTTGCCAGTAGAGATTCTAGATTACTCTTATATCTTTTCCAAAAATGTCGAGGTTGCCAAGCATCTCCATCAATTCTTTGTGTCATATCTTGTCGAATGCCTTCGCATAGTCAATGAAACATAGGTACAAGTCTTTTTTCATTTGTATTGCCCTTTCGGAGAGCATCCTAATCATGAATATGGCGTTCCTTGTTCCAGTGTCTTTGACGAACCTGCACTGTTCCTGTCCTATCTCTGGCCTGATTCTGCTTCTCACTCTATTCATGAGGATTCTGACAATCAGTTTTGTAATGTGGCTCATTAAGCTGATAGTTCTGTGTAGTTCACATTCGTTTGCACCTGGTTTCTTTGGCAGTGCTATAAATATCGACTTTCATAGGTCGTCTGGTATTATTCCACTGCTATAAATTTTGTTTATTGTGTCGGTAATTTTTTGTATGCCATATTCTTCTAAGTCTATCAGCAGCTCTATCACTATGCCATCTGGACCAGCTGCTTTGTTTCTGTTCATTTTGGCCATTGCAGCTTCCACTTCGGATTTTAGTATTTCCGGTCCATCCACCTCTTTGTGTATTCTCGGTTGTTCTCTCCTGTCGCAAAAAAGATCCTTTATATATTCTTCCCATCACTGGAGTATTTCTTCTTTCTCCAATATGATTGTTCCATCCTTGGATTTTATGCATCCTGTTGAGAGCAGGATTTTTTGTCCTGTTAGTTATCTCTTTATGCATCTCTGCTTTGTTGGTCCTGCTCAGTCTCTCTACTTCTGCGCATTTGTTGTTGAGCCAATCCTCCTTAGCTTGTCTGCATTTGTTCCTTATCTCCCTGTGAAGTTTCTTGTACTCTGCTCCATGTCTTGGCATGATTTTTTTGTCACCTTTGCATCATATGGAGAATCTCTTTGGTCATCCACTCATTTTTTCTTGTTTCTGCTTTCCTTTAAGGCAATGTTGTTTGCTGAGGCCACCATCGCTTCCTTTAGTGAATCCCATTTTGAGTGCCCTTTTCCAATTTTTTCTTCATATTTCTTTCTCACACTATTATTGCATTCTTTCTGCAGGGTGAGGTCATTCACAAGCGTGTCATATTGCAGCCTTGGTGATGTGCTAGGCTTCTTCAGTTTTCAGAGTTTCACCCTTAGTTTGCATATGACTGGGACGTGGTCACTTCCGCAGTCGGCACCTAGATATGTTTTGCAATGGACCACTGCATTCCTGAATCTCTTGTTTATAGTTATATAGTCTATTTGGTTCTTTGTGTCGCCTCCTGGGATTCTCCATGTCCATATATGTTGTGGGTGTTCTTGAAACCAGATGTTAGTAATTAAAAATAGGGAAGGTGACATGACCGGTAACTTTGGACTAGGGGATTGCAACGAACGAGGAGAAGATGAGGATAGCCACCCTCATAATATAGAAAGCTGGAGCTTACAACTGCCAATATGGCAATAAAGATGAAGCTAACAGTCTAAACAATGTAAATAGTGTATATATATATATATATATATATGTGTGTGTGTGTGTGTGTGTGTGTGTGTGTGTATATGATTATAAATATCAATATATATATGCAATTTGTTATATATATTATTTATATATTATATATACACAGTACTTATTTGAAAGCACTCAATATCAGTGATAGAGCTGTTGTCTGACGATAGCAAGAGCATGAAACCTAGGGTCATAAACTTACACCTATCTATATGAGTATATATATATATATATATATATATATATATATATATATATATAGTCATCCACAAACAGATCTGTTTCGCTGTATCACAGCTCATCAGTACGGTTAGACATTTGATTACTTCTAGTCAGGATTGAAACCCAACTGAATAGAATTGGCAATTCTACCTCTGAGCTATGGGTGCTCAGCAGAGGAAGGCAGACTTTAGCATGTTATATACAATGTAAACACACACCAGTAGCTGAGAGTGTTTAAATTCATTACTGAATGAATGATGCATAGATGCATGAATAGCTACTGTTTTTATCATGACTGTTAATCTCTAAACTGATAATTCAACATATATTGTTAATCTATAAACTGATAGAAATAAATTTGATTATTTACAAAGAAGAATATATGCTCATTAAATATGATTTATAAATACAGGATGCAATAGATAAATTGCCATCTTCATACAACACAAACAAAAGAACAGTCATGGCTGTCAGTGTTAGTGCTTCACTGGGTCAAGAGGGTGGCTGCTACAAAACCCTATGTCTAAATTATGCAAAAATGAAAATAACACTGACATCTCATTTTAATAAATATATTTACCAACATTACACAACAAATAATCAAGGGGACTGCAGTCAGGAAAGTTAGGGGGTCAGATGTAAGTATGTGGTGTGGTCATAGAAATTGCCTGACAGCCATGACTGGTTCTCTTGCTTGTATGGCATGGTACAGAGTTCTGTTGCCAGATATAGTGTCATTCAGTAGATACACTCTTGATCCAGAGCAGCACTACCTCCTTAAGGCAATTGATGTAAGCCTCCATGTTAAGTCTGGGGTCCTCACAAACAAAATTAAGAGTTCTCTTCTTATCAGAAAAGATCTGAGTGAGTTTTCTGATCTGGTGTACCTCAGTAATCACTTATCCAACTTTTCCTGAATCACCTGCACTGTCCTAAGACTGATATCCAAACACTCTGAAATGTTCTGTGCCCGGTGTGAATGCAGTACAGCATTCAAATGTCTAAAATTCTGAAAGAGTGAATTACCTCATGGTGCCATTTTTCTCACAGACAGTGACCAATTAACAAAACTATATTTTGCAGTTGACAAAATCAAAATCAAACAACACACATGGATGAAATTAAAAATATAAAGTGGCAAAAATTTACCCATTGCACTCTTTCTCTCTCTCACTCTGTATATATATACAGAATTAAATGAATTAATAAATATACATATGAAGTTACACACATGTATAATATTATTTAGGTGTTAATAAAAAAAATGTTCTATGTAGCATTAATAAATATACATATTGTCCTGCTCAGAGTTTTGAGTGTTATGTAATCATCATGTGCATCTTACAAACTGACTGTTTAATAAATTTAAAATCTATTTAATATTAAAGTTAATCATAGGCTCATCAAGAACTTTGAGAAATATATCTCATTGTGTAACAAAAAAATACTAAATAAAAACATGTGTAAGCTGTAAAATAATAGTAAATTTACAAGAGGTAATTGTAACTGTCAAAAAACAATACCTGCCCACTTAATGGTCAAATGTATAATTTAAAAAGCTAGTATGCATTCTGACAATGACACTAAATTCTATCGTATTTTGGCTTTAATTTCAGGTGAAAATAAAGACAAAAATTCTCCATTTGGATATTTTTTTATTAAGTTAGTTCTAAGCTTTCGGCTCACATGAGCTATCTTCAGAGAGGTTACAGGGACTTGAACACAAAAACATCCATTATCAAAGATGATTTTTTTGTGTTAACACAAAACTTTCAAAGCAATAATGACAGTTACCAAATAGCAAATGCAGTTTGCAAATTTGTAATGTGGTTCTATCATGTCACACTACGTGAGAGCTCGAAATGTTAACAGAACCATGTATTTAAATGCAATGTAATGTGCTATGACCAGATTTAAACGTGATTTTAATAAGTGTGGGTTGTTTTAATTTAATGTAAATGGCCTCCAATATCTGAAGGTTCTTTTTACTGTATGCATGAGTGAGTAATAGTGTACTATGACGAAAATCTGTCTGATATTACCTACTAAGAAATGTTGTTTAATTGAACTCTGATCAAAAAAGTGACTGGTAAGTCTATGGGAGAGCATGGTTGTAGTAAAACCAATATATGTAATGAGTTTATTATTAGTACCTGAGATACAATCTCTGAACGGGCATGTAAATTGATACACTACATTGGTTTTCTGTAGAGAATTTAGTTGTGTGGTTGTAGGGTTATTAGATACTATGAGGTCAATTGTTTTAAATTTTTTATAATATATGATGAGCTTAATTTGATTATTATTATTTATTGATTTATCATTTCTACGTATTATGTTTTTGAGAGTTTTTTCATCTTGTTTGTAATTATTATGTATTTAATTGCAATGGTATAAGTTAATAGTGTTGTGTTTATTTTGATGTACACTATTATTGTTAATATTATCAATATTGTTAGAGCTATTGTTATGTTTATTTAGATACATTTTAATTTATATATATATGTGTATATATCATTCCATGCACCTATGGCTTAGGGAGTAAGGACTTTGACAGACACCAAATCGGTTGAGTTTTGATCGTGGCTGGAAGCAAGTGGAAGTCAAACCACACTGATGAGCTGTGATACAGCAAAACAGGCTTGTATGTTGATTACTAATATTATGATCTCATTATGATTGAGCTCTCTAGAGAGGAAAATTTTAAAAACAGTCACCTCTTCTGCAATTTACACATTACTGTCCAGTAATGAATTGAGTTCTCATGGTGACTGGTGTGTGTATACACCACATAATTATAACAAGCTAAAATTTCCCTTCTCTCATCCCATGAGCCTATGGCTGAGGGAGTAGGGACTGACTGATACTAAATTGATCAAGTTTCAATCCCGGCTGGATGCAAGTGGAAGTCTAGCTATACTGATGAGCTGTGATACAGTGAAACAGGCTTGTATGTGGATGACTTATATATATATATATATATATATATATATATATATATATTTTCTTTTTTTTAATCGTTTCACCCAGAGATAGGCGGAAATGCCACTGATGTGCAGGGGGCTACATAAGTGTAAAAAGATTAATTAGAAGAGAGTGAAGAGGAAGACAAACCAGTTATAAAGGAGCAATAGAAAGCTGAGAATGCAGGGGTGATGACAGTTTCAAAGGTGGAGAGAAAGGGAAAGGATATATGGGGTGGGGAAAGGACTAGAGTCAAGTGGTTAATAGATGAGTATTGACAATTGCATTTAAATTTCTGGAGGTTGTAGCCATCAGGAAAGCAAGAATATGGGAGTGAGTTCCACAGGCGGGAAGTGCGAGAAGAAGAAGCTGCAGGAATAGAATCATCATCTGCATTTGATTGATCTAACTGTGAATGGGTGGGACCCAGTTGCCAATCAGGTTGTACGAGTAAACACCTGTTGAGGAGGCACCAGTGACTTAAGTTTGTCAGAGCAGAAGCCATGAAAGTATTTATAGAACAGACAAAGGGAGGCCACATCTTGTCGGTGGGGGAGTGGCTGGAGTCGAGCCGCCAAGTCGGTACCTATCACATTACTGATTCTCCTTTGGAGCCTGTCGAGAACACTGAGGTGAACAGCAGGGGTGCCTGACCATATATGGCAGCAGTACTCCATGCACGGATGAATGGTTGACTTGTATCTATGCAGAATGGATTCAGGTGGGAAAAACATCCTGGCCCGACACAGTGACCCAACCTTCTTAGCAGTGGATTTAGCTATGGACTCAATGTAGTGGTTCCATTTGAGATCAGAAGAGAAGGTAAGGTCGAGGAGGCACAGTATATTGCTCTCAGGGAGAATCGCTTGGTCCATGCTTATGGGAGGCAGGAGAGGTTGCCTGTGATGATTGAGAGACAATAGCTTGGTCTTAGACGCATTGAAATTAACAAGCCACTTGCTCCAATTCACCACAGTGTGTAGATCCCGTTCAAGGTCAGTAGCAAGATTATGTTTGTCTGCCACAACGGGTTTTTACTGATGCGAGAGTAAATTGTGTTGTTATCTGTGTAGATGCCTACTTGGCACTTGATCTCATGTGGGAGGTCGTTGATGAAAATAAGGAAGAGCGTCGGGCCCAGGATAGAGCCCTGTGGGCCACTAGTACCTGTTGGACACCAGCACATATATATATATATATATATATATTGTGATGGGTGGCATATGACTAACTCTGAACATGTAAGACCAGTTTAATACCCAGACACTTCATAAGCGGGGGCTGGGTAATATTTGACCAATGGCCTGAGCGCTCACACTCAGGTTCCCCAAATAAAAACCGACCTTATGTGACATCTTGCTCTAGTCGGAGAGTAGGGTAAAAATCTATCTCTATATATTGTGTGCATATAATGATATGCGCAAAAAAGTCTGCTTACTTCCACCGAATGCCTATAGCCCAGGGGTAGAGTCGTCGACTGACGCCATTTCGGTCGGGTTTCCATCCTGGGTAAAAAAGCAATCGGAGTCTAACTGTACTGATGAGATGTGATACGGCAAAACAGATCTGTCTGCGGATGACTATATATATATATATATATATATATATATATGTATATAAATTAAAAGAAATATGTAATTTAGCTTTCAGGAGAGTGACTCATTGTGCCTTCTCAGGCTAATGCTCTCAGTTTTTTTTTTTTTATCATTTCACCCCAAGAAAGGTGGTAACACCACTGATGTGCAGGGGTCTACATAAGAGAGAAAGATTAGATAAGAGAAGAGTAAAGAGAAAGATGAACCAATTGCAGAAGGAGTCAAAGGCAAGATAAGGATGGTAATACAGGTGTGATGACAGTTGCAAAGGTGGAGAAAAAGGAAAAGATATACAGGGCGATGTAGAAAAAACTGGAGTCAAGTGGATAAGAGATGGGTATTGACATTGCATTTAAATTCCTGGAGGCTGTAGCCATCAGGAAAGCAAGAACATGGATATGAATTAAAAGTACTATATTGAATCCATTGCTAGGTCAGCTGTTAAGAAAGTCGGTTCACTGTTTCGGGTGAGAATATTTTTCTCTCCAGAATCTATCTTACATATCTGTAAGTCTAGCTTGCAACCCAGCTTCAGCCACTTACCCATCAACTTAAAGTTCCCTCTGTGTGCCTTTTTATAAACACATTCATGGTAATTGTTCAGATAAGCTCTTTACTCTCATACTTAAACTTTATGAATTTAAGTGCAATACGAGGCTGGTGTTAAAAGCTTATCAATTTTCAGCTGAGCTGGCTCGATGAACCTTAAGTTTTATTCTAACAGTTTCTTCTCCTGCACTTCTTGTCTGTGGAACTCCCTTTCATCTCCAGGTTTGCCAGCCTAATTTAATCTGCAAAAATTTAAATGCAGTGTAAATCACTATCTATTGTTCTTTTGATTACTCTCTTCTCTTTCTGCTTACTGTTAATATTTCAGTTCTTTTAATTCTTCCACACCATGTAACCCTTTGCATTTTAGGGGATTTACTGCCTTGCTTGGGATGATATTGATTTTAAAAAAAAATCAAATTTCTTTACAGCAGCTAAAAAAAGCAATGATGAAAAATTTAACCATAAAAATATATTATTGCGAACATTTTACATTGTTATGTTTTTCTTTGCAGTTTTTCCTGTGAGAAACAAATTATTTTTCTTTACTTTGTTTTCAAATTTCTTTTCGCTCTTCCATTTTTTTTCTAATTTTGACAGGTATAATGTGAGCAATGACTTATTTTTTTCTGAACAATTCAACAGCAGATTTATTTTGTGCAGGTGTTATAAGTCCTTACACAAATGAGTTGTTTCATTATTTTTGTTGTCAAACTGAGTCAAACTGTTCCTTTCAGAATCAACATTAGATTTTTTTTTGAAAAGTAAAAAAATAAATACTCTTTTGTCCAATCATTAGAATCATTACATTTTATTAGTATATCGTGTAAAATATTTTTGATAATTTTTCTAGATGCTTGACTCAAATTGGAAATATTCCTGTCAAGTCCAGGGCACTGTCCTTTCAAAAATATAAGCTTCTCTCTTTGACAAGTTTTATACATCACTCAATAAGTCCTGGGCCTTGACATATAGATGGCACCACTAATAAAACATCCATATGTTTTTGATGAAATTCTAACCTTCAAATAGCACTTGACAAAATTTGGGCCCAACTGGATTATGAGTTTACAAATTACAGTTATTTAAGTGAAGTTATTGTTGCAAATATTCAAAACGATGGAAAAATTTGAATTTTATGTGTTGATAAAAGCATTGCTTTCTGATGGGGAAAAACTATTCAATCAAAACAATGACTTGATAAGTATTATTTGAACTCTTCTCTGTTGAAAATATTGGTTGAGATGGTATGCTGACTTTAAACACGATTCTACAGACATAAATGATACGAAATGTTCAGGTCACCCATAATCGGCAGTTGTACTAAAAAACAAAAACAAACAAAAAAAAATTCACAAACACGTTTTAGTTAATTTTAAATTGAAGTTGCATGAAATAGCAGAGCAGTTGAACATATCAGAAGGCAGTGTATTCACAATTCAGCACAAATATTTGTCAATGACAATGCTGTGTTTAAAGTCGATGCCGTGTTTGTCACAGTTGATCAAAAACAACAATGTGTCGAAGATTCAGAATGTTGTTTGCAACTGTTTTGACATAACAAGAAGAAGTTTTTGTATAAATATGTGAAAATGGATGAAACATGAATCCACCACTTTACTCTGGATTTAAATTGGCAATCAGCTGAGTGGACAACAGAGGTGAAAACCATCCAAAGTGACCAAAGACGCAAACATCAGCAGGCTAGGTTTTGACCTCTGTATTTTGCAATGTGCAAGATATTTTATTCATTTATTACCTTGGGAAAGGAAGAACCACCAACAGCAAATATTTTATAGCATTATTGGTGCATTTGAAGGAAGAAATTGCCAAAAAATGATCACAAATGAAGAAGAAAGAGTGATCTTTTACCAAGACAACTCACTGTGTCACAAGTCAATTGCAACGATGGCAAAACTACATGAATTGCACTTTGAATTGCTTCCACATTCCCCATATTCTCCATATATGGCTCCTAGCAACTACTGGCTGTTTGCAGACCTCAAAAGAATGCTCTAGGGAAAGAGATTTGGCTCCAGTGAAAAAGTGATATCAGAAACTGAGGCATATTTTGAGGCCAAAAACAAATCGTTCTACAAAAAAGGCATCAAATTGTTAGAGAAGTATTGGAATCAGTGTATCACCCTAGAAGGAGACAATGTCGATGAATAAAGTTGAATTTTGCCTAAAACTTGTTGTTTTATTAGTTAGGCCTGGGATTTATTGGGTGATGTGTTATATTAAATATAAAACTTATAAATTGTTAATTATATATTTGCACTGAGTGGATGAGAATTTTTATTATTGAATTAACAGAATTACAGTTCTTTTTGATTCTGAAGATATAGTTTCATTTTTATATATGCTTATGTTGATATGTTAGAATTAGTTAAAATATGAGCCTTGAATATCTGTTCACTGCCTTCAATTGTCGAGATTATTCCCTACTGATATTGACTCTGATGTAACAAAATCTTTGAAAACTGATTCCACCTCTGGTTTAGACCTAAAATTTTTACTATTTAATAATGTGCTTAAAAAAATGGTAATCAGTGTGTGAAAAATCATGAGAATATAGGAGGTGTAGTAAACTCTCCTATCCCAAATTTGTGAGTTTTTGCAACATCATTCTTGCAACATGTGGCCACACATTACTGTGGAGCAGAATTAGAACACGTCAGTTCACTAATTCAGGTCTCATTTTTTGCAGGTGTGCATGTATTTCAGCAAGTTGATTGCAGTGAAGCTCCACACTAATGCTCTGATTGGCTTCAAGAAAACTGTAGCGGATAACACCAATTGCAGACCACCAGACAGTCATCATAATCTTTTGCTGATGCAACGTTGGCTTGGGGAAATGTTTGGGGGACCTATACCAATGATGCCATTTACTGTTATCATGAATGATCCACTTTTCATCATAAGTGAATTTTTGGTCAAGAAAGAAATCATTGGTGTTATGCAGAAAGAGCATTGAACACACGTCAAGATTATTTATGAAGCCCTCCTGATATGTATACTTAGAGTCATCACACTCTCTGCCTTGTCATTCTGCACACTAATAATACTGACCCAGGAAGGACCAAACTTGAATAGAAAGAAAATGCATCTAAAATTAGTTTATCATCTATAAACGTGTATAATCAATCTCAGAATTTAATTGTGAAAACTTACCGAGTGGGAATGTGGTTTTTGCTTCAGAAATGTATTCCATTATATGCAGCAGTTTTCTAACCAGTAATAACTAATTAGCATTTTTGTGTCACACTGTTCCATATGGTGAAAAATCTGTTTGGCATTTCAACAGAAAATGAAGTAGATAATCGTTGTCAAAAAATAAAAAACCAGTAACAATTACCAAAACCAGGACTGCATCCACAAAAGTTCTTGCTTTGTTTTTGTTTTGATATGAAAGCTTTGACCCTCTGAAGCTGCTGAAAGACAGAATCATGACCATCTTGTCTTCTGCTTTATGTGTCATGTTCTTTCAGGACGTAAGCAATCATGGACTTCCACTTGCCCCTTGTCACTCTTAACATTTTATCCTCTTGACTTGATGCAAAAGAGACAGAAACAATGTCAAGACATGAAACAGAATGCAGGAACTACACAAAAAAAAATAAGGAGCAAATGCAGGCAGGCTAAAGAGATATGGCTCAATGAAAGGTGTGAAAATTAGAAAGATTGTGCATAACTAATAAAGGAGACATGTATAAGAGAACTAACAGGACAAAAGACATGCTCCTCAACAGGAATGAAGAAAATTCAAGAATGGACTGCTCATATTAGGGAAAGAGAATATACTTCAGCAAAAGGAAGAATATATAGGAGATCTCTTCAATGCCAAGAGAGAGCAACTGACAATACACAGAAATACTGACGGATTGGAAATATTTAAACCTGAAGTGGAAGCTACTCTGGCCAAAATGAATAGAAACAAATGAAGCATGTCTCACAATGCTCCCCCTGTCTCTCTTTCCCTCTGTCTGCCCTGTAAGTATTAGATTCTCTAAGCTGTCCTTTCTCATTACTTAAGTTGTCTTTTTCTGATACTAAATGTAAGTTTCTTTTTCATTTGCATCCTCTCTAAAACCTTGTTGTTGCTCATATTTTGTTCAATCCATGGTATTCTTAGAATCCTGTAAAACCATATTTCAGTTACTTCAAGTCTTTTCTTCATTTTTGAGGAGACTGTCCAGCATTTGCTGCCATATAAGGAGGACAGATATCATATAAAAGTCCAGTACTCATTTTTTTTGTTTCTAATTAAATCTTCTCTCTCCTGCCAATGCACTTTCAGACTATGTATTCAGTTTTCTTGAAATTTATGTTTAGCCTTTTGTTGTGACCACATCACCAAGTTTTTGTGGTTCGTTGGGGCCAGAAATAAAGACACAAAAGCTGAATAATGTTAAATAACATATAACAATATTATATATAGTTTAGAAGAGTTCAATGTGTCATATGGGTAAGTCACCATAACCCTGCCTTCTAAGTAGTAACTTCGCAAGTGTCTTGATATTTTTTTCTTTTTAGATTCACAGTGAGAAACTCTGTTGTTTTTCTTTTGCTTTTTACACAGTGCTGTTCCAGGGAAGCTTGTGGTATTGGTGTTTCAAAAGCATCATACATGACATCCATTACTTCTTTTTCTTCAGGATGACTGCTGTAAGCATCATCCAGCAGGTGTTTCCTGATCTCATTTAAGTGTCTTCTGTGAGTGAACTGGGGAACTTTAATTATATAAACCATATTTCTTATTCTTTTTTTAACTGTACCCATTTTCCAGAAACAGTACATCCAGGAAAAACTTTCTCTTTGGATTAGTAACATTTTGTAGGTATCATGTTTGTTCATCCATGTTTAGTTTGTTTGGGAAGTAGCTTGTCAAATACAGAGTTGATTTCATGCGCAAAAATTATCTCAGTTGAAAGTAATGATAAAAATGTATTGTAACTGGACATTATTCTATACACCTGAAGGAACTGTTGTAGGGATTTTTTAGTGGGTGTGCCCCCTAGCTTTCTTCAGAGGTCCTTTTAGCATGTCAACAAAGTGCTAAGCCTGTCCATTAGACTTTGGGTGATATGTAGCAATTGTGATATGATTCATCTGGAAGGTCACGCAAAAATTCTTAAAGTTACTGGAAATCAGTTCCCAAGTAGGCATCTACACGGAAGACACCACAATATACTCTCGCACCAGTAAGAAACCTGTTGTGGCGGACAGACATAATCTCACTGCTGTCCTTGAACGGGATCTACACTATGTGGTGAATTGGGGCAAGAAGTGGCTTGTCAACTTCAATGCATCTAAGACCAAGCTGTTGTCTGTCAACCATCACAGGCAACCTCTCCTGCCTCCCATAAGCATGGACCAAGCGATTCTTCCCTGAGAGCAACACACTACACCTCCTTGGACTTACCCTCTCCTCATACCTCAAATGGAACCACTATATTGATTCCATAGCTAAATCTACTGCTAAGAAGGTTGGGTCACTTTGATGATCCAGGATGTTTTGTCCGCCTGAATCCATCCTGCATATATACAAGTCAACCATCCGTCCGTGCATGGAGTACTGCTGCCATTTATGATCAGGCACCCCTGCCGTTCTCCTCAGTGTTCTCGACAGGCTCCAAAGAAGAGTCTGTAATGTGATAGGTACTGATCTGGCGGCTAGACTGCAGCCACTTCCCCACCGTCAAAATGTGGCCTCCCTTTGTCTGTTCTATAAATACTTCCATGGCTTCTGCTCGGACGAACTTAAGTCACTGGTGCCTCCTCAACAGGTGTTTACTCGTGCAACCAGATTGGCAACTGGGTCCCACCCATTCACAGTTAGGTTAGCCAAATGCAGATGACAATTCTACTCCTGCAGCTTCGTCTCTTGCACTTCCCGCCTGTAGAACTCGCTCCCATATTCTTGCTTTCCTGATGGCTACAACCTCCAGAAATTTAAATGCAATGTCAATACTCATCTATTAACCACTTGACTCTAGCCCTTTCCCCACCCCATATATCCTTTCCTTTCTCTCCACCTTTGAAACTGTCATCACACCTGCATTCTCAGCTTTCTATTGCTCCTTTCTAACTAGTTTGTACTTCTCAGTTTTTTCTAATTAATCTTTTTACAGTTATGTAGGCCCCAGCTTATCAGTGGCATTTCTACCTTGCTCGGGGTGAAATGATTAAAAACAAAAAAACAAAAACAAAACAGAAATTGTGTTTCATTGTCTGAGAATAAACCATCGACTACCCCAAATTGGCAAACAGTGTGTGTAGGAAATTTATTACCCCTTCTGTAGTGGGATTTCTATATCTAAGAATTTCAGGCCACTTAGTAGAATCTATTTAGAAGATCTGCAAAATCCACATGAATTTGAGACCATGGTCGATCTCTTTTAGGCCAGTCATTGTATTTGATTGAAGATGCCTTCACTGCCAAAGACGGCCTTTACAGGATTTTACCATATTTTCAATATCCTTATCCATGTTCCACCAGTATACATAACTGTGCAAAATCAATTTTTTTTGGGGGGGGGGCCTACTCTCTTATGTGAGCTATCCCAGATTCCTCAATATTTTTTCAAATCTTGCTGTATAGATATGAATTTCTGACAGTCTTCTGTTATTTGTTGGAGAGTAAGGTTTGGCTGATTTCCCAATTTACTTAGAACTCTACATCTAATTTCAGTGTCTTTAGCTGAAATGAGTCCCTGAACAAATATCAAACATTTGAAATTATTTGCACTCAATTCTGACAGTTTGAAGCCATTGCAATGCTTGTTCATGACCGATGTGAATGTAGCAAAATCTTCACTAGGTTTTCTGGTTAAATTTATCCACCTCTTATGAAAAAGAAAAGTTCTGTAAGAAGTTTAACCACTTCAGTGAATGTCAATTCCAACATTTGGTGTGCTCTGCAGTGCCCAGTTTTTAAAAAAAAAAATCCAGAAAAATACCACAATGTTGCACTCCCTTTCAGCCACAAATAAAAGCTGTTAAACATTTATTTCAAGCCTTTGGTTTGGCTTATTTTACTCTCACTGCAATACACACACAACTAGAAAAAATTTCTACATGATTGATTACAGAGTGAGATCATTTTCATAGTAAATTTAGTAATCTTTTATAAAGTAAACATAAAATAATTAAAGTCACCAACCAGGCACCAGGAGTTAACTCTTCTGCTTTTTAACATAAGGCCTTATGTTCTCACCACTGATTTTTACTGAGTACTGAAATAAATATTTGTATCCATTGATTATGACTAACATTTTAACAATTCCTTACTGTGTTTATATGACAACACTTTTGTTCTAAATAGAAAGAAATTAAATTAACAAAATATCAGCTGAAAATGCTAACCTATATAACCTCAACAGATCAACACCAACAACTTGTTTAGCCAAAAAATAACAAAAGGAAAAAAAAGTCAGTTTAGAAAAAGAATGGATTTTAAAGTATTTGTGCACCTTTCCGTAGAATAAATGCATTCATATTTGTGCAGAAAGTGTGAAAATGACTGTAAATATGTGGTCTAGAATCTTCTTTAGGTCATATTATGTGAATGAATTGTTTTATCAGCAGGTACAAATTTTTTTTTTTTTTACCTTCTTTTATAATAAAAACAAGATTTTTGCTTAATTAGTTACACAGAAGCAAAATAAAATAAAGTAATAATGATAGAAGGAAAAATAAAATAAGAAAAAAAATTTATGTTTAATTTTTGATTTATTCCATCTTTGGAGAAATGCACTGCCTGACCCAGTCTCATTGTCCCAAAGCCTAATTGAGATTTCCTTCTTGTATTCTTTCAAAAGACATTTTCATTTTATGATCGTTCTAACCATTTTTCTATGCCGTTTCTTTCTTTTACTCTCATATTATTTTCTCTGGCAATAAGGTTTATTCTAGAGATTGTTCTATATTCATTGTTTTTCCTTGAATAGCAATGTTTAAATATTGAATGCTCATAAAAACATCTTGACATATAAGAAAAATATTATATTAAATTTTAGAAACTTATAGGAAGATAACAAAAATGAAGGACATGAATAGTCATAGTGGTTTTTAAGAAGTAGTACTAAACTTTTATGTAATGATAGTCCTCCTAGATGGCAGTGAATGCTGGACAATCTCCCTGAAGTTGAAGAAGAGATTTGAAGTGAAAGAAATGTGGTTCTACAGAAGGATGCTGAGAATTCCAAGAACTGAACATGTCAACAATGACAAAATTTTAGAGAAAATGCTGACAGGTACTATCTCCATGAGTTTAATTGCAACGTCAATTGCCGTCTCTTATCCCTTTGATACCCATCCTTCTCTTATCCTTTCCTCGACGCCACCTGTATCTTGTTCTTCTCTTTTTTCACTCTGTCATGTACCTCTCTTGGCTCCCATCCTTCTTTTATCTTATTCCAACATGCCCCGTATCTTTTTCTTCTGCCTTTTCACTCTCCTCTCATGTAACTCTCTTCACACCAGTATTCCCATCCTTCTCTTACCCATTTTGACAACCCCCTAACCAGTTTCTCTTATGTAACCTTTCACTCTCCTCTTATGTAGCCCCTGTGCACCAGTGGCAGAACTATCTTGCCTTGGGGTGAAATGATTATAAAAAAAACAAAAATTATCAAAGTATTTAAATTTAAAATCCAAAATATAAATAAAATATAAAGAAACAGAAAAATATCATTTGAAAAAAAAAGAGAATATTGAACTGTTACATAATATTAATCCTTTTAAATGGCAGTGAATGCTGGACAATCTCCTCACCAACAAAGAAAAGACTTGAAACAACAGAAATCTGATTCTACAGAAGAATCCTGGGAATGCCATTGTCCAAAAATGTGAACAGCAACAAAGTTTTAGATAAAACGGAAACAAAAAGCCATTTGTAATTAACATCAGGAAGAGAAAGTTGAAATTTCTTGGGCATATAATGAGGAAAGTGGACGGAGAATTTTATATGCACAGAATCTACTGAAGGTTTATTGATTGATTTGTCTGTTTAATGGCATATCAACTCCTTATGGGTCATTTAATACTGAAATTTATTTTTCATTGAAGCTTTGAACTAATAAAAATGTCATTCTGCTTTCACAACTGAATACATGGTAGATGATACACAGCTTTCATGCATATACATGTTTTTGTGGACATAATTACTAGAGGAGATGATGTGTTTTATGTTGTAATTTTGTTGAAGTTATATTTAAGAATATAGTTTAAGTAGAATATTATATGGCTTAAATTTCTTTTAAATGTATTTGGGTGAAGTTTCTACAATTTATTAGTATTTGCATATTGTTGGTATTTTTACTTTCATAGTGTTGTTCCCGGAAAAAAGTTACGAAATGAGAAATAACCAAAACAGAGGTTGAAAAATGAAACAGTAATGTTTATAACATCTACAGAATACAATACTCGCAAGCTGTGTGAAGTAGATAACCACTTCTAGAATGTTATATGATATTTCTCTCCAAATTAGTAACATTTTGTAGACTTATGAGGCTAGCTCATGCAAGGCAGTTTTCGAATAACACGGTGTATACATCATGAGTGAAAGCAAAGCTCTCACATGTGAGAAATTTTGGTTTCTTGTCCGAGACCAAAAACACATAAAAGCCAACATCTGTATCGGAGTCAGTTTGGTGTAGGCGATTCGTGAAGGCTACACCGGTGTTTGGGAGGGAGTCCTGAGTGAAGCAGTGTTCCAGGTTCTGTAGAGAGGAGCTGGGAGAATGGATCCAAGCGGTCATTAATTCCTCTACCAACTACACTTTGTCAAACAAATACTACACAAATAGGTGCTACCACCCAGGTCAGATGGTTCCATATACCTCATAACCTCCCAATCAGAGGCTTTGCTGCTAGGTGTAGTTTATTGTCGTACTCAGGAATACTGTTCCAAGCTCCAGACCATTACACTACATGCACATCTACAAAATATTGAGGAGATGAAGGGAATTTAATTTTTAAATGTCTCTATTGGAACCACTGCCCTCCCAAGACACAGAACAGGATGCTTGAATAATCTGTTTCTCATCCTCTGAAACAACCCCTAAGTAAATCTGTTTAAAGCATCAGGTTTTTAAAGCACAAAGAATAGCATCTGAACACTTATCTCTTGAAACAACTCTACAACATATCTTTTGAAATTTACATCAAATAAATTCTTGAGTTTGAGTTTTGTTTAACGGCATATCAACCTCTGTGGATTATTTAATGCCAAAAAATAGGGTTTTAAAGTATTTTTTTAATGTTTAGTTATAGTGAGAAAGTTGATTTAGTTAGATTGTGATAAAAAATTGTTTTTGTTTTTGAAAATTGAAGATTTCTTCCAGTTTTGTATCTTTTTTTTTATCGTATCACCCCGAGCAAGGCAGTAGCACTGCTGATGTGCAGGGGACTATATAAGAGTAAAAAGATTAGATAGAAAGTGAAGAGAAAGACGAACCAGTTAGAAAGGAGCAAGAGAAGGAAGGGAATACAGGTGTGGTGACGGCTGCAGAGATGGAGAGAAAGGAAAGGATATACAGGGTGGTGAAGAAAGAACTAGGGTCAAGTGGTTAAGAGATGAGTATTGACCTTGCATTTAAATTCCTGGAGGTTGTAGCCGTCAGAAAAGCAAGAATAAGGAAGCGAGTTCCACAGGCAGGAAGTGCAAGAAAAGAAGCTGTAGGAGTAGAATTGTTGTCTGCATTTGGTTGATCTAACTGTGAATAGGTGAGACCCAGTTGCCAGTCTGGTTGCATGCATAAACACCTGTTGCAGAGGCACCAGTGACTTAGGTTTGTTGGAGCAGAAGCCATGGAAGTATTTATAGAACAGACAAAAGGAAGCCACATCCCATTGGTGGGAAAGGGGCTGTAGTCAAGCCACCAGGTTGGTACCTATCAAATTACTGATTCTCCTTTGGAGCCTGTCAAGAACACGGAGATGAACAGTGTGGACACCTGACCATATATGCCAGCCGTACTCCATGCACGGACAAATGGCTGATTTGTATATATGCATGATGGTTTCAGGCAGGAAAACATCCTGGACAACACAGTGACCCAACCTTCCTAGCAGTGGATTTAGCTATTGACTTAATGTAGTGGTTCCACTACAGAAGAGATCGTAAGGCCGAGGAGATGCAGTGTATTGCTCTCGGGGAGACTCCCTTGGTCCATGCTTATGGGAGGCAGGAGAGGTTGCCTGTGATGATTGACAGACAGCAGCTTGGCCTTAGACGCACTGAAATTTACAAGCCACTTCTTACCCCAAATCACCACAGAATGCAGATCCCTCTCAAGATCAGCAGTGAGATAATGTTTGTCTGCTATGCCGGGTTTCTTACTGATGCAGGAGTAAATTGTGGTGTCATCTGCATAGATGCCTACTTGGCTCTTGATCTCATCTGGGAGGTCATTTATGAAAATAAGGAAGATCGTCAGGCCTGGGATAGAGACCTGAGAGACACCAGCATTTATTTGTATAGTAGGGTGTGGATGCATGCCCATTCAGGACGACCTTCATTATGTGGCTATGTAGGAAAGATTGGATCAGATCATGCAATCGTCCAGTAATACCATAGCCCCGTAGCTTGCATAGAAGACCAGTGTGCCAAACCCCGTCAAAAGCCTTGGAGATGTCCAGAGCAACAGCATGAGCCTTGCCAGACTCCTCAAGTGCCTGGAACATGTACTCCGTAATGGTTGTTAGCATGTCGGCCATGGACCAGGCAAAGCTGAAGCCATACTGCCTGTTGGAGAAGAGTTTTTGGGCAGTAAATGCTGAACTATTTCAATATTAATAATGGCCTCGAACAACTTCCTGAAAATTGGTAGAAGGCTGATAGGGTGATAGTTGGATGGGTCCAAGGGTTCACCAGAGTTCTTAAATACAGGAATGACAGAAGAGGGCTTCCAGCATGCAGGAAAACAGGAAGCAGAGAGGCAGTAGTTATAAATTTTAGAGAGGACAGAGGAGAGTTCAGGGGCACATTTCTTAAGGACAATCACTGGGATTCCATCACCACTGCTTGCCTTATGGGGGTCAAGTTTTGATATTACATGGGATACTACTCTCGAGGTAATGTATATATTGAACAGTTTAGCCTCAGTTCTAATAGGGAAGTCGGATGAGGGTACTCCAGATGAGTCAAATGTGGAGTCGAATGAGAATCTGTGAGCAAAGCACTCAGACTTGTCCGCTGATGATGTGAGGACCGCAAATTCATTGATCAAAGGAGGGATAGAGAATTTGCTATTGTTCAGCACCCGTTTGCATAACTGCCAATAGTCTTTGGAGCCGAACTTACAGTCAGCTATGTGCTGTCTAAATTTTCTCAGCAAACAACCACTTGGCATCATTCAGGATTCTCTTGCACTCATTACGAGCAGTGGTCAGATGACTGTCTCCTGAATACTTGAAAGTACTGATTCCTGTGGGCAATTGCGGCCAAACAAGGGGAGGAATGAGGTTTGAGACAAAACTTCCTGGTAGGTATGAAGGCATCAATGCCATCTTTCACCCAGGACGAAATCTCAGAGGTACAGTCATCAACTGGGAAATTGAACCCTTATCCCCAAGAGACATCGCAAAGGATGTTGTGGAAGGTGTCCCAGTCAGCTCTTTGGTAGCAGTAGGAGGTCTTATAAGTAGAAGGCTCCTGGGGGAAGTAAGAGTGGAGAAAAATGTTAAGAGAGACAACAGCATGGTCGGAGTTGCCGAGAGGGCAAAGCAGTGAGACCTGACAGGAGTCAGGTGCAGAGGTAAAGCATATATCTAGTCGAGAGGTGTATCCAGAGGGACTGCTTGGAAAGCGTGTGGGGAAGTCCTCTACTTGCCTAAGGGATTGGGAAATAGAAAGTTCATGGTGTGGATGCCAGCTGAATCAGTAACAGAGTCTTTAAGCCACTCAGCATGATGGGCGTTAAGATCTCCAAACACAAATATGTGAGCGAATGGGTGGTAGGAAGTAGCCTTATCTATATTGTCAGAAATGCTGTCTAGAAGGGAGCAGTCAGAAGAAGAGGGGGAATGGTAAAGGAAGAAAAGGTAGCTAACTGAACTGAGAAGTGAGAGATGAAGATATACATATTGGTGGGCAGTGGATTCGAGTGATATCACCCTAGCTACAGGGAGGTGTTCACTAACATAGACCCCCAGCTCATGCATATGGAGAGTGGAATCCTTTCTTAAGAGGGGAAGATAACCAGGGATCGAGAAGTCAGAGGATGGAATTGATGAGCTGAGGTTAGTCTCACAGAGTGTTAGGATGTCAGGGAACTTTTTGTGAAGGAAAGCTTCTACACTACAAAAGTTAGTACAAATGCCCCGGATGTTAGTAAAAGAAATGTTAAGAGATTTTGGTGATTTGAGTTTGACTGGTTTAGGGTTTTTATTTATTCTGTTTTTCATGTTAAAATTTGTTGGTAGGGAGAGACCTTAAGTAGAGGATGCAAGTGGTCAGTATCCACAATATGCGCTGAGATGGGAACTGGCTCGGGACACCTATCCATGCGTGACATGGCACTACAAGAACCTCGCTATTATGCAACTGTTGATCAGAGCAGCCGCTCTTGACACTACGCAAGAGTTAGGGCTCCTAACTACCAGCTGGAGCCAGAAACCAGGAAACTGCCAACCTGGTACCCTCACAATGATGAGACGTTGCCACCAGTCAAGCACATTGCAGGAAAATCACGGAAGCATCAATACTGAGATTCTGAGGAGAGAAAAGAGAAAGCCAGAAACCACATAACGTGGGTGGGGTGTGAACCAGGTGATAGTTTGGTCTATCTATTCCAATTAAAAAAAAAATACATAGGGTGGAGAATTGCTAAGTTTTAACTTCGTTAAAGTCCACCAGTCAAAGAAATTGCTGTAAAAATAAGCAAACCAATCATTCAATTAAGCATGAAAAGTTTAAAATTAAGCAAAAAATGACTTACTTTTAAGAATATTTAAAACAGGTGGTACCACTCCAGGTCAGTGTGAACCTCGGAACAACAGCAATTAAAAAGTGGTTCCATGCTCCTCACAACCTCCCAATCAGAGGTCTTGCTGCCAGATGTAGTTTACTGTCATACCACAAATAAATACTTAATGCAAGAAAATGAATATTTTTAAAAAAATTTGTTTTTACGAGTATTTTTTATTTGCATTCTGATCAATGGTTCTACTTAGACAATATTCTCCTGAAAATTGCGGCTTTGTGAAAAAGGACTTTCATGTGAATGTTTCCCTTAACACTAAACATCTTCGCATCAGGGGTCAATCAATATCTATCTTCCGTATCCTTTTAATCTTCATTTCCTTCTCCTACAACTTACATTTATATTATTACCTTCCATTACATAAACAATTAGTCGACCCATCTGTGCCTCAGACATGCACATGTAGGATAAAACCATATGAACAAGAGATATATAAGCATCCATGCTAAAAAAGAAGAAAAGGTCTTTCATATTCTTGAAATATTTGGATAAACAGTCATGTTATGTAGAAGATATCCAGGCTTATCTTCTCATTAGTAGTAAGTTAGTTAGGTGCCACACATGATACACACTTGAACGATCATGTCTCTCTTGAGATATGATTGACTGGGCAGAAGATTTTCCTGCAATAGTTTGCCATTATTTTCTGTGGTAGACTGGTTGCCAACCAAAATTACAGAACCAAATCTTGCCTGTTATTTAATCCATAGCTGGAGGGAAGAGAGATTAATATCTTTTCTAAAGGTATTTGTGCATGAGTGAATGTAACAAACTAGAACCCAAACTTGGCTCAGCTATGATAATAATGTGACATCAGAAACTGTGTACAGCTCTTTTATCTTTGTCTATATTCCTGAGATGAGATATTGTAATTATTTACATTGTTCAGATTGTTGTCCTCAAGGACACATGGCCTAGTGGATAAAAGCATTGGATAAGAGAAAACTTTGAGAGCTGAGTTAAATAGAGACAGCTAAGACATCTGGAAGTAGCATGATTCATGGAACGAGAACAATCTATCTCAGTGATTGAAATAAAGGGTTCAGTTTGAAATTCCTCTTACCTGAAGAAAGTTGAAGCATACGATTGCCAAAGCATTGTGAATATTACAATAAAAATGATGACAATAGTCTAAATAATGTAAATACTCTTCTATATAATTTAGACTAACCCAGCCTAAACCTCACTTTCCAGTCTTAACAGAATTCAGAAGCATTTGAGCAGGCATTGGACAATAAATCCTAACCACTTTCCTATGTACGAAACCTTGCTAGTATCTCACTATTTTCCTGACAAATGCTTGGTCCAATTAGATTCCTTGCTTCCACCTTTGAACATCTTCACAGCTAGGACCCACCAACCCATGTACACTGAATTGACTCATCTTTATTCCTTCCATATTCCATTGGTGAGGAAGAAGTTCCACTAGACACCTACCAGTCTATCACTATATTCTCACCATTTTCCTTACAAATATTTCGTTAAACTGTATTCCTTGGCTGCACCATCCCACATCCTCACAGCTAGGACCAACCAGTGCATGCACATTGAATTAACCCTAACCCTGTCCCTTTTCCCACTGGTGAAAAAGTTCCCCTCAGACATATTATTTTCCAAAAGTATTGCTTTGTGAAACAAATTTCTGAGAGCATGCTTCCCTGAGCATTATAATTCTAAAGTCTTGAGTCTAGTATTATCCATCCTACATGTCCTCATAATGTACAACTGATTTAGTAACCTACTACTTTGAGTGGCTCTTGGACCTTGTATTGTGTAAGCAATAGTAAAAATATGTATATCAAGAGTTGTAGCCTTGTTTCTGACAAAGCTAAGTTTAGTAAAAATAAAGGAACTATATCTGTGGGAGCAGTATTCTGTATAAGTTTAACCTGATCTTTTATAGAATGTTGATTGGGAAGCTTGAATGAACTTTAGTACTTAGTGTCTCTTGACAAGAATCCTGATTTCCTCAAGGCAGAATTCACTATTCAGTAATGAAATAATCCAGTCTACCTTACCTTTGCTCTGACAGAAAAAGTTCCTTTGAGACTGTGATGTCAAGCATACAAACTAAAGTTATTAACCTTACATGCCCGATGCTACCAATGAGATATATGACCCTCTTCTTCTGATGACACTAGCTATAATAATAAGAGCAAAGAACACTACCTCCCATACCATCATCAACCTCCAAACAATCTTACTCTCATCTTCCCATCCAGCAACCTTCTGGAGTTTATTACCTATCCTGACACAGTTTATAGTTATTCCTTGCATTGTCTGTCCTTTTTACAGCTGTTAGCTGGTTAACAGTAGACTCAAAAGACAAACAAATGTCATTGGCCGGCCATCATTCATATATTGCCAACATTTGTCTGCTGAAGAATTTCAATATCAGCTGAACCTTCCTGATTCTCCCAAATATGTCAGGATTTGATCCTCACCAACTGTCACAAAGAGTTTGTTTAATGCTCGTACAGAACATTTTTATATCAAGACTTACAATACTTATAAGTAATGTTAGTCTTATAAATTTTCCAATTTTAAACTTTTCATCACCAACACCTTTTCCCCTAAACTGTGTTTAACTCACATCCATGCAAGTTCAGATAATATTTTTAGTTAGTGCTTCAACATGGAAATAACTTCATTCACTCAATCATGATAAGTTAGCATCAATTTCTGTTCTTCCCATCAAAATTTTATTGCATTTTTTTCAGTCAGTAAGGTTTTAGTAAATTATCCTAGTAAGTTTTAAAGTTCATTTAAAATGTTTACTCAAAATATAAATTTTTCCATCGCATACATGAAAGTTATTCTGATTCTAGAAAATGTTATGAGGGAAGAGGTTTAGAAAAATTTTGATACTCACAGGACATATTGAAGGCAAAAGAGAGAAAAAAAGCAGTGAGTAAAGTTCATTCTTTTTCTTTTTTTAATTATTTCACCCGAAGTAAGGACTTTTGCAACTAAAGAAAGAGCAGTGAATACTGGAGGATCGACTCACAGATGAAAAAGAAACAATTTATTTCTCTGAGATAGGGATGCATATTTCCTTAATAAGTAATGGATTTTTTTCATCCAACATTATCATTTTTACAGTATTTACATTATTTGGACAATTGCCCTTATCTTTGTACAACGTTTTGGCCGTTATATGCTCTGGCCTTCTTCAGGTGCTAGGAATTTCAAACTGAACCCTTTATTACAATCATTGGGTTATATCATTCTTATTCCTTACCTAGAGCCTCTTCTGGTAGTCATGAGTGATCTCTCTCTAACCCTTTAGGTTACTTGTTCATGAATGCTATAGCCTGGTATTGAACTCAAAACTCTTTGGGTCAAGTCATAGAAACTAACAAACGTCTATATCCACTGGGCCAAGAACAACTGAATTTTTTGCATTTATAAAACTAATGTCCAGTGAACATTTTTTTTTACCCAGAATATTGCAATTTTTTGATGTTAATGGTTTTCCCAAGTATTTTTTACCAGAGCTCAGATTGCAATTCTGACACTAATGATTTTCTCTGGCACCCCATATTACTGGTTCCCATACTATGGTCATCTCTATGCTTGGTTGGCTTAGGAGATTTTTGTAGCCTAGCATATGTGCTGATTTCTTAAGTTTATGTAATTTCCAGTGGCATTCTCAATGTATTATTTCACCTTCATCCCATAGGGGGTGATGATCCCCTTTCTCCCTCCATATGTGGTCAGCTAAGCTTGATTTTTCTATTTTTACACTAATGGTTTGTAGCTATCAGAGAAGGAAGTAAATGAATGGGAGTTCCACAGGTGGTAAATGGAAAAAAAACTGTTAGAGTAGTGATGGTTACATTTAACTATTTCAATGGTAAAAGGGTGGGACCTAGATACCAATCTAGTAGCATGATTGAATTTATGTGGTCAGGGCATCAGAGAAAAAATCCCATCAGAGCAGTTGCCATAAAAATATTTGTTGAAAAGACACCTAATTTACCTAACAAGCTTGCCCATCAATGCTGTGTCAATGGATTAAAGGTTTATCATCAAATAGTTTCAAGCATATTGTTATATATTTCATAGGACAATGATTTCGAATTGAATGGAAGAATATGTAAGGGGTTATTGTTAAAAAATCATACTGGTGATGGCACAGCAGTGATGTCCATAGGACTTACTAGGCTGATGTCAATAGCAAGGGTGGAAGGTTATTCCTGATGGAATCAATGGTTACATGTCTGTGACTAAGGTGAATTTGTCAAGTTGGAGGACATTAGTTGTGATTTGATCTGGAAACATGGAGTCCTCTAGGATTACTTTTCCAAACCATACTGTTCATGAATGAATTCCTTTCTTACTTTGAACCCAGATATGTGATGGAAACTGGTCATTTGCTCAGTGACCCTATGACCACATTTGGTATTGTGACTGATGATGACTAACATTGACTGTGAGATGTCAATAACAAAATCTAACTTCAAATGCCAACTTTTTAAGAGTTTACATATACAGAAATATTTTTATGAGTTAATTAAAAGCTTCTACTGAAGTTTTAACATTGTTTTTCAAGAAATGTTTTTAGGAGTTAATTAAAAGCTTCTACTGAAGTCTTAACATTGTTTTGCAAGAAATATTTTATGAGTTAATTAAAAGCTTCTACTAAAGTTTTAACATTGTTTTGCAAGAAATATTTTTATGAGTTAATTAAAAGCTTCTACTAAAGTTTTAACATTGTTTTGCAAGAAATGTTTTTATGAGTTAATTAAAAGCTTCTACTAAAGTTTTAACATTGTTTTGCAAGAAATATTTTTATGAGTTAATCAAAAGCTTCTACTAAAGTTTTAACATTGTTTTGCAAGAAATATTTTATGAGTTAATTAAAAACTTCTACTGAATTTTTAACATTGTTTTGCAAGAAATATTTTTAGGATTTAATTAAAAGCTTCTACTAAAGTTTTAACATTGTTTTGCAAGAAATGTTTTTATGAGTTAATTAAAAGCTTCTACTAAAGTTTTAACATTGTTTTGCAAGAAATATTTTATGAGTTAATTAAAAACTTCTACTGAAGTCTTAACATTATTTTACAAGAAATATTTTTATGAGTTAATTAAAAGCTTCTACTGAATTTTTAACATTGTTTTGCAAGAAATATTTTTAGGATTTAATTAAAAGCTTCTACTAAAGTCTTAACATTTTTTTCATGCTAAAATATATCACTTGGAATAAACTCATTGCTGGCAGTAGAGATGAGAATGTACCAGATAATGTCAAGCATTTAGATAACTCATAGTCAGCATCATAATAAAAAAAACTACCATCTATGGATAGCAGTAAATACATCAGACAGATAAAAATATTAGTTTCCTAGTCGTTTGTGAAAAAAAAATCATTTTAAAACTCTTAAGGCTAACTTAGAGACAATAACCTTTTCATATTCTTAAATTCAATTCAATTCAAATCATTGTCCTATGAAATATACATAACAATATGCTTGAAACTATCTGATGATAAACTTTTAATCCATGTTTTGATTAATGAAGGTTGGTGCCAATTTGGAAGTAATACTATTCTCCAAAGATTATTTCAGTGGAAGAATTAATACATCGGTTTCCATAATTAAACTTTGTCTAAAAGTAAAGCAAACAAGTAGAAAAAAAGAATGACGACATTAGAAAGACTATCTTAATTGCAGTCAATGATCAAGTCATTATATCTTTTGTTTAGCATTTTCTGTTCCTGCCTCTGAGATTCTTGTCTCTTGCATAATAAATATCTGGTCTGAGAAAAATTCTTTCATAATGCTGTTGAATTGGTTTCATTAGGATGCATTATAATCATTAGTCTAATGTCTTGAAATGAGAATCATTGCTAACCCCTTGTGTCTCTTCTCTAATCATTGGCAAGGCTTCTATTCTCTTACAGATATCATTTCTTACAATTACCTCTACCTTTTATTAGTAGTGTAAAATACAACAACCTGCATGAATGATAGTAGAGACTGGAATAAGATGATATAAATGTATCTGAAGATGTTACCCCTAGAAGGAAGATTGGACTGTGGACCACAAGGTTTAACACTGAGTTCTGGGAAACATAAAACATTGCTTGTGGGAAAGATGATAAGTTTGTGAGCTGACAGATACTGCAATTAGGATACAAGATTCAGTATTGAATGAATTGCAAGACATCGTTTGGTAATAAAGACTAAAACATCACACTCCACCCACGTCTATTGAACAGGTGAAGAGGCTCATCCTTTGTTCCTTGTTTAGGATGTGGTTTCCGGCTTTCTCTTTTCCAATCTTTTCTTTTTTTTTTCTCAATTGGAGTAGATACACTATACTATCGCCCGGTTCACACTCCACCCATGTCTATTGAACAGGTTAAGAGGCTCATCCCTTGTTCCTTTTTTAGGATGTCTCCGGCTTTCTCCTTTCCAATCTTTTCACTCTTACGTAGTCCCCTGCCCTTCAGTGGTGTTACCGCCTTGCTTGAAGTGATATGATCAAAAAAAAAAAAATTAAATTTTGTATGGGAAATATTTTTTTGCAGAAAATCCTGTAGACTGATAGTAAATAAAATACAATGTTAATTAGTCAGACACTGCTGAAAATGAGTTCAAGAGACATGTAACTATGAACATGCTACTAAACTGTCTTTTGTTTAATAAAGTGTTAATGTTACAACATATAAAGTCTCATGTTCTTCATTTGAAGTCATTTGTTGATAGAATTTAGTCAACACAGAAACAGATGTTGCATATTATACAAAATGTAATGAATTTATTTTAGCTGTAAAGAAATTCAGTCAATTGTAACATTTTAAATTTGGTTAAGAATCAATCAGAATATTCTGAATTGTTTTTTTATTTCTTCTGGATTTCTCAAGTAATCAAGCTTTACTAATCCATTTCTACAGAAATGGCTTTTGTTCCTGTGAAAATGGGTTGGTAAAACTTAGTTACATGCAAAGTCAAAAAGAAAAAATACAAAATAAAAATGAATTAATTTTCTAGTTAATCTAAACTTGGGCTTCAACTAGCCGAAGAGATCAACTACTCTGAATTCAAAATCATTGAAAAGATAATAGGAAACTACTTTACTATCTTTTACAGAAAAAAACACTGTGAAAAGCTATTATTGCAAATGTTCTGAAAAGAAATAAAAAAAAAAGTGTACAAACATTATAATGAGAATGGATCAAAATTAAGAAAAGGGTAGTGAATACTGAAGAATCCTCTCACAGATGAAAAAGAAATGAAAACAATTTATTTCTCTAAGATAGTCATCTGCATTTTCTAAGTAATAGATTTTTTGAATCCCATATTATTATTGTTATTCTTTTTTAATCATTTCACCCCAAGCAAGGTTAGACTGCCATGATTATGCAATGTGTCCTTGAGAACATCAATGTATCAATTTTTATAAACCTTATAAACCTAATCTCTCAGTATCCATTTTTTAGCAAAGCTCATATTACAATCTTGGTGTTTGCAATTGGTCTTCTCTAGCATTCCATATTATTGGTTTGTAATCGTTTCTATGCTTGGCCAGCTTAAAAGATTTTTGTTGTCAAGCACTGAGACCTTAAATTTGTGGTGTTCTCTATATATTATTTCAACTTCATCCACGTGGGGGGGTGATCTTCTTTTTCTCTCCATATAAGGTCAACTATCGGCTCAGAACAAGAAACCGGGGAGCCGAGTTTGAATTCCAGTTGAATCCATTGCATTCACTTACGCACAAAATAACCTTGGGGAAGGTATTAATCTGTCTCTTCCCTCCAGTTATGGGTTAAATAGCAGGACAGGTTGGGTTCTATAGCCTTGGTCGGCAACCAGTCTACCGCAGAAAGCAATGGCAACCTACTGCGGGATAATCTTCTGCCCAGTCAGTCATGTCTCGAAAAAGACATGATCGCCCAAGCATGTTTCACGTATGGCACTTAACTGACTGATAACGTCAGCTATGCCTGATTTTCCTATTTTCCCCCTTGTGGTGTTCTTGTAGCCTTATCTTAAGAGGGCAGCTCGTTTCTTCTTAATAGTTCTTACCAAAGCTACGTGGGATGACATACACACAAACGTTTTTATCCTATACTCTCCCCCACCAGTAGTGCTAGAATAAGCTAAACTTATTTATAAATGGAACTTTGTATGTATGTGTGTGTGTGTTTGTGTGCATGTCTGTGTGTGTGTGTCTGTAACCTATAGACTCCGAAACAGCTGAACAGATTTTCTTGAAAATTTGTACTATAAGCGTCTGCGAGTGTTCTTAGCTAGGTTTTCTGTCAAGCTACCTCTGATAAATATGAAAAATCGATAATCAAAAAAATTGGGTTATAGAAGGAGTGGTCCGATTTTAATGAAATTTGATACACTCATAGACAAATACATAAGAAACGATATTCAAAAGTTTCAAGGTTGCAGTTCTTACAATAGTGCAGAAAATCGATTATATATATATAAATAAAAGGCAAGGTGTTTGTGTGCATGTCTGTTTATCTGCCTGTATGTATTTTTTTCAGCCCTTTTATTTTAGTTTTTGCTTCGGGTTTGGCTCTAAGTAGGTATAATTGTAGTTCTTAGTCTCAGCCATGATACCATTTACTCAGAGGACTTATTTAGCCTTCAAATTTCAGTTTACGTCAAAAAAACTTATTTGATATCGATACCAGGAAATCAAAATTTGACTTACATTCATTTTTTTCTTTCAGACTATGGTTTTGCTTTAACTGGAAACAACTATTGCTTTTTAGTCTTTCATGCCAACGTCCAAATAGTCTGAGCTCCAGGCCCATGGATTAGTTTTAAAGCTTTCATTACACCCAAGCAATGCTGGGCTATACTGCTAGGACAAAGATAAAGATTTCTAACCATTTGCACTGAGAAAAGTTTCTAAGAAGATTTGCCTTTACTTGAAATTGTTACCTATTTAACATGGATACTTAAAAATGGTACACATGTGAGTGCCAGTATTATGTAAAATCACAAATAATGATTTTCAAGGTTGACACACCATCCTTACTTAGATAATTGTTGTAATATTATTTTCATGCTTTCAATTTCTTCTTTCTACTATTGGTCTATCGTATTCCAAACTAAATATTAATTAATAAATTGGCATAAAATTAAATTAAACCTCATCAAAAGATGATGTTTGTAAAACAAAGTCAGTGAAATATTTAACACAAGTTGAGAAAGTCAGACTATTAAATGAAGAAAAAGAAAAAAAGAACAGGAAAGTGTTTTTAATGTTTCCTTAAATAACAGAATTTTGGGATTGATCACTCTTCTTATTCCTGAACTCTTGAAATATTCTACTTAATCAGGATGCTGGAATAATGGTTATCTGATTCTGTCACTTCAAAAAGTACTTGACTCCTTATTCTATACTTCATCTTTACAAAAGTGAGATTAGCCAAAAAAAATGAACTGCTGCTACCATTGTAAACTGAAGTCAGCTAATCATCATTTTCCAACTTTCACAGAATTCCAAGCTGTTTACATGGTCTTGTAGGGAATCATTTATTTTCCATTCTGCAGTCTTTCTGCAGATACAACCTTGCAAGTCAATCGTAACTCTATTGTTATTTCTATGGCAAATGTTCAGATGAACTCTATTGCTTAGTTCTATCAGTTCAAGCATTTAAAACTAGTACATGTCCTGCTAGCTCCATGGAGTAAAATCACTCTCATAAAACTACTAAATGGTGACACAGACAACTAAGCATATGCTTCTCTGAATGCAACAATTTTGACCTATTCAAGATTGTGGAAAATGTTTTAACAGAGGATGGAATGTGTCATAATTGAATTCAAAAATTGTTATGGTGCCCTTCTACGAGGAATGGACTCTTCCTCTTACTATATATAATTACCTGCGTGACTTCCAGGAGCAGTTAAGTATGACAGTTGAGTACACTTAGTATTCAGTTAAAGCCAACTACAATTCAGGTAATATACAGCATAACTGTACCGTTCAAACTTATTTATATCAAGTTAGATATTACTAACACTTACTATGTATATATGTTCTTGTTATACTAATACACTGTTTTAAACCTACCTTCTGTGTTCCATGTCTTACTTATGGCACAAACCGGCCACTACAACTTTGCAGCAAAGTTTTGCCACAGCAATTCAGCAACAAATTGGCAAGGAAGATTTGCATGAAAATTTGTCACAAAAAATTGGTGATGAAGATCCACAACATAGGTGCATTCAGACATCAAAAGATGCAAAGCAAAATATTAAGAGGAAGAAAAATTTTGTTCGAAACAAAGAAAAGGGTGTTGAACAAGTTGAAATTGTTGAGGCACATAATAAAGAAAAAAAGCCTTAGAAAATTTGATATGCACAGAACATATGGAAGGCAAGAGGGACAGAAAAAAATACTGCATAACATATCTAGTGAACTTGAGTAAATAGATGGTTAAACAAAGTTTAGGAGAAGTAACAGAAAAACAAATTTTTTTTTACAAAGGAAATGAAATTCCAGAGAGCCATGATTGCAAACTTCATGAAGAAACATGGCACATAGAAGAAGAAAATGTCAGTAAATATATAGCAGATGCTACTTATTTCTGAGTACACTCAAGTGTAACTAGAAACTTTCTGTTGCAGACACCAGCTCAGGCACACCTGTGTTTCTTCAGTACACATAGAATCAACCTGTGGTTTATACTGCAACTATACTGAGTCCTCTTTATTTTCAGCTTCTGTGAGAGAATGTATAATCTAGTGTTAACAATAGTTTGAACAAGGCCAATCCACTGAAACCCTTGGTTATAATGTCTCTTGACTTCATGATAATGGCTTCTCTAATCAGACACCTATGTTGAATGCATCCCTAAACACTACAATCTTGACCTCTAAAAGTTAAAGGTCAATTATTATCTGTCCTCTTTATACTGGCAATCTTTACTTACCATCTCCTCTTACATTCATATCATACCCTTTATTGAGTAACCCCCTACCTTGAGTGGCTCTTGAGTTTGTATTAGGTAAACTTTATTATATAAAAAAATAGATTAACTGAAAGTTGATTGCTTGGAGGTTTCATTTCAGATGACACTTCATAGCACTTATTCAGCCTGGAAAAGGAAATGATTAATTTCATGCCAGAATAAAGAACCATTCTTCCCAGCAGAAAATGGATCAACTTTAGTAGAGACTAAAGAAGTTATAGGTGCGAAAACTATATCTAAGTTTTCAATGGCTACTTTTAAAGTGAACACTGAACTTATAATATTATCATGGCTAGGGACATAAAATGTTTGACACAATAAATAAAGGAAAAAATATGATAAGCTTTTTATGCATGACATGCTCTTGCTACAAAACAAAAAAGACAACAGTAAAAATCCCCCATATTCAAAGCTTGACACTTGTGTGACACTATAATGGATACTAGTTATCTAATTGTATGAAAATCTTTTTTTTATATATATATGTGTGTATTTTTTTTTTTACCAAAAGGTAAGCTCCTTTGACTGTTGAGTTGTCTTTTCTTGTCTTGTCACAGCTTTCTATTCTACTCTTTATTTGAATGGTTGAATCTTAGATTTAAAGATCTCTTTATTGAATAAAGAGATAATGTGTCCACTTAACAACAACAGAAAGAAGTGTGGCAGGGTGGGGAAGTGGCAAAAGATAGAAAAGAGAAAATGAAAAAGTCTGTGAGTTGGGAAATAAAAAGAAAGAGACAAAGTTACAAGTTTTCAGATTATTTGCCATTAGTCCTCAGTTTATTTTTATTTTTAATTTTGTTTTTATTTTTTGTGGGGGTGGGTGGAGGGAATTCAGTACAAATCCTATTCTATGTCCTCAAACGTAAAAGAATATTCCAGAATGTTATATTATGACAAAGTTCTGTTTTTGTTATCTTTTTTTCCCGTTTATTTGCCATTAGTTTTTGTTTATTTTCTTTTTGTGGGGAGGGTAGAGGAGTGGGGAGGAAATTCCGCACAAATACAATTCTGTGTCCCTCAACATAAAAGAATATCCCAACAGATGATAATGTGACAAGATTCAGTTTTTTTTTTTTGTATTTTTTTAAAAAATTATTTTCTGACTTTTCATTTCTTTTACATACATGACATGGTTAGAGGAGGTAAAAAAAAAAACAACAATTAATTTTTAAAAAATAAGATACAAGAATGAGGAACTTGTGCAACAAAAAAAGAACTGACCCTTTTTTTAAACTTAGAGATGTCTTGTTTGATGAATGATTTTTGAAAAAGTATTTTTGAAAATCAAAATAATGGACAGAAAAAGCTACATAAAATGGAAAAAAATTATTTTGATGTTTGGTTGCGATTTAGTTTTCATAAATTGTCATGATACAAAGTATTTAGTTACCATAGATGCAAAGATCATTTTTTATAAAGTAGAAGAAAGAATATAACAATATAAACATAATCAGTATTTGATCACAAAAAAAAAATAGGGGGACTAAATCAGATATTAAATTTAAAAAATTCCTAATTCTATATTTTACACCTAAAAACAACTTTTTAATTTTTTTGGACATATTGACTTACTATAACTATTTCATTTTTGTTTTGATTTTAAATACACAGACCTATAAATGTTGCTGCATATAAGAGTTTTAGAAGCTAATGTTTAAAAGAAAATAAAGTAAGTGATGTTTTATAATGCATTTTGTAAATTAATGGTGGTAATAACTTTAAACAAATGATACAGCATTGTCAAAAACTGAGGCCAGAGGACAAACTTAGTTTTCTGTTTAGTTCCAGCAAATCTGATGGGAGGGTATAAGCAATCCCCTGACCACTCCTATAATCTTGCAGATTTTGTATATTCATTTAAAAGAAATAAAAAGTTTATGACACAGGCAGTTCAGAAGGAAATAAGAAATTTACTTGACATGATCTCTCTCTCACTGTGTGTGTGTATATATTTTTTTTTTTCATTTGTAAATGAGTTATTTTCCAACCCAGCAGGTTTCTACCTTTCTGTGTTTTCAGTAAATTTACAAAAACTGATTTTACTGCTTTTTTTAAAAAATGGTTTGCATAACAGGGATCTTTTATGAATGTGCAATTTTCAAAATTAAACTAAGTTACTTAAAGAAGTTACTTTTGTCCATGATTGTATGATCTTAATAGATATTTGTTGGTATGGTTAAACTTGGTCATAATTTCTGTTCTTTCATTTAGTAATTCATTTTTGTTTGGGAATAACTTAACAGCCAAATTTTCTTCCCGGCATAGTCTACTTGGCTGTTTTTATTGTACTCCACATTATGTCAGGGTCTTTTCCATACTTTAATTTAAATTTCCACATGAGTCTATTCAATTGTGTACAATTTTTAAAGTTTTTTTAGTTTAAATGTTGACTTATAGTTATTCCATCTAGCCTTAAAAGTGTCTTTGGTAGATCTCAAATATGTTTTGCTTTGTAACTTTATTAATAACCCCCTTTTATATTACAAAGTCCTTAAAGTGAGCATTTATTTTTGTCCCTACAGTTATATTCCTTATTAATGATGTTGTTATTATACTGAATATTAAATTATATAATTTTATTGAACACTTTTTAATACAACTGTGTTCTGGTTTAATTTAATTATTACCAAAAACTAAGTAATTAAATAATATATATATATATATATATACACACACACACACCTCTGTTCATATATTGAACACCTGAATAATACTATAAATAGGTACACCCTCCTCATATGTATATTTATTAATTTACGTCATGCCATAAATATTTACATCTACCTGTCTGATTATTAGAGAAATTTTGTTGTCTTCTTGCAGGATTAGAAGCTGCAACCCATAGGGGAAACCATAATTAGTTCTGATGTATGTTGACTGCTTGGCCATGTAGGACCTTCTGATGAAACAAACCCTGAATAGTAAGTACTTTTTATAGGGGACATTTTTTTTTACAAAATCTATTGAATATTCAGGCTGGTTGATGTAAATATAAAAAAATACTCTTTTATACATACATAATATATAAACGTTACTATTCAGTAATGAATTGAGTTCTTCCAGTCACTGGTGTGCGTATACATGACATATATAACACACTAAAATCTACCCTCTCTCATTCCATGCACCTATAGCTTAGGGATTAGAGACTCTGAATGACACCAAATCGGTCAAGTTTTGATCCCTGCTAAAAGCAAGTGGATGTCTAGCCACACTGACGAGCTGTGATACAGGCTTGTATGTAGATGACTAATATAACTCCTTACTTTGAACAAAGCCTATATTCTATACCAAATATTTTAATAAGACTCAAGAAAAAACATTCCACTACACACACTATGACCTGGAATTGAAAATTAAGAAATTATGGTACATACCCTATATTTATCATAAAAATTCAGGATGCAAAATTAATAAATGCTAAATACTTAAATTACCTTGCAGTATGGATCAGTTATATCAAATTTAAGAGAGGAAATAAAGAAACTGCACACAGAATATGTTGTGCTAGGGCTAGTTATGTCCAATAACACAAGTTGCTACAAAACAAAAACATTTTACTAAAAGCTCAACTCATTGACTTAAACAGCTTCATTAGATTGAGATTTTCATATTGATATCATACAGTAGTGCCAAACACATTCAGAAATATCTAAACTGTCAGCTGTTTACAACCACTTTTGAAGATCAATGATTAAAAATGGCTTCCGTGAATGCAGCCTGTGAAGCTTAATGAATACTATCCTTCTTCAAACTCATAGAGAAAATAATAATATAATGAAGTTGACATTTCATACTACTTCAAAGAAAGGAAGCCACCATCAACACTGGAAAGATTGATAATTGAACTTGGGAAACATTTTTTCCTTGAAAAATTGTTTGAATAGAAAGTTATTTTTTAAATTTCAACTAAAAGTAACTCTGTTTGCTTGGTCAATGAATGCCAAGTGTTTCCTTATAAGGATATGATCAATATTACCATTAATATTTCATAAACTTACTGATTGTAGATTTGGAGTAATTTTACAAAAACTAAGTTCAATGACTGATCAAAGAAATACCTTACAATATAGATGAGCAATAAAAGTTTTTCTGCAGACAGAATTATTGTACCCACCAGATTAATCTATTTTTAACAACATCAGGTGCACTATATATCTAAATGAATATATATATATAGATATGGTAATTATTATTATTATTATTATTATTATATTAAAGGCATACTGTAACTTGATAGCTATAAAGTTGCAGTATGCCTTTATTATTATAATAATAATATTAATTATCATATATTTATGCTCTACTTTTGTATTGAGCACTTTTTAAAGTAAATATCTCACTGCAGAATATACTTTCATTAGTAACCATTACTCATATTATGAATATATTTATTGTATCGAGACAGCAGATAATTTTCTAAACATATACTGTTAAATATAGCAGACAATGAATGTCTATTATGTTTAATCATGAGCCGTTCAAAACATTGTATTTTGGTTTTAATTTTAGGTGAAAATAAAAACAAAAACTGTCCAACATTTGGATATTTTTTTATTATGCTGGTTCTAAGCTTTTGGCTTACATGAGCCACCTTCTGAGAGGTTAACATAAAGACATCCACCATCAAAGATGATTTTATCTTGTGTTGACATAAAACATTGCTAAGGAACAATAACAGTCACCGAATAAATAGAAAATGTTCTTAGACAATTTTTTGTCTTTATTTTCACCTGAAATTAAAGCCAAAATACAATGTTTAGAACAGCTCATGACTAAACATAATAGACATTTATTGTCTGTTATATTTAACAGTATATGGTCAGAAAAAAAAAAAATATATATATATATATATATATATATATATATACACACACAATTTTTTACAAAGGTTTTAACTAATAAAATCTCATGAGAAATTATTTTTTTAAACAGTAATTACTAGGTAAAATACTACCAAAACACTTATTGATGCAGTTGTAGTAATCCTAGCTTTTATTTTGGGACCATTTAGAAAATAATAACTCTCTGCTCCACTTCTGTGAATTTCAGAAAAAAAATTTAGAAATTATTTTCTAACTAATGAAAACCTGGTATTCAAAAAAATTCACACCTCTATGTGAAATTAGATTATGGACACTGCATCTTGGAATTCAAAACAATTTTGGTAGCTTGTTTGAACTACAGGAATACACACACCCACACATACAATAGAAGCGATAAGCCAGCAGCCAACAACATCACATTAAGCTGACCATCATAAAGTAAGTATGCCTACATATTTCACATCACTATATCCAGACTTAATTACTTGATAAAACAAACATCACTGCAAAAAATTAAACATTTTATCGTTGTGGTATATGTCTGAAAAAGATATATATAAACATTATTTGAATTGACATTCTGTTTCTAATTTTCCTTCAGAAAATAAATGTTTTTTTTTATATTTCATTTAAAAGATGTGTTGTTTTGAAATGTTTAGAATCTCAACATTCAGATATAAACAAAAACCTAGGTAGATGAATCTTAATAATAGAATGTTGTGCATCTATATACCTTGTTTTTGCATGCTTACTACATCACCAGAAGAAATTATTAAATTCCTTCTTATGTTCTTAAATCAGATGATATAGTAGAAATAGAAATGTCTTATTTTAAACTTGACAAATAAAATACCATAATTTTTAACTTAAATTATTTTACTTCACTGATAAATGGACAGCAGTTGTAATTGCTTTGCACTGATAAAATATCAAAAACTTCAATATTTTCATTATTTTTGATGACAAGTATGAACTCTATATTAAAAACGCAAGAAAGTTATTAGGATATTTCTAGATATATTTGCTTATCGATGAAACAAAATACATAATTACTTCTACAGAAAGTAATCTTATTTGCATATCTTTGATCTATATACTTGTCTAATCTGTTTCTGCACAGGTATATCTGTGTACATACAAATACATAAATTAAGCATACTGAGGATATAATGATGTAAAAAAGAAATCATTTTATCTGTATACCTGAAAATATACCAGCTTATCTCTGAAGTTTCAAATAGTCATTTATTTTTTTTACTTATTCTCTTGCACTTACAAAGATATCTGTATTTAAAAAGAATATATATTACAGCCTTTTTTATTTTTTTTATGTTCTGTCAGGGCATAAACAACCAGAGCTCTCCAAAGATTTTTTTTTCCTTTATTATTTGCAAATTATTGTGGGGAAGTCAGTGGAGTGTTTTCCCATAACTATTCCATAGTTTCAAATTCAGAGTAGTCCTTCTCCTAGACTTGCTACCACCCAAGGCTAGGGATTCAAATCTATCATGCTATTTAACTCATAGTTAAGAGTTAGAGAGAAGGATTAATTCTGGTCTGTTGGAGCTATAAGGGATATATGTGTGTGTGTGTGTGTGTGTGTGTGTGCAATGCATCTATATTGGTCAAGTTCAATGACTCTCACTACTTTCCTGGCCCATGGTACCCTTATTTGTTGATAAATGATCACTTTTTTCCATATAATTTGAAAAAGAAAAATAGCAAAAACTTGTTTGGTTAGCTTATATAAAGAACAAAAAATGTTAGAAACAAGAAAAGAGTGTTGCACTTAATATCAATCCTCCTCTATGGCAGTGAATGCTAGATGAATAAGATGCCTTTCAAAATATTAACAAGAAAATACTGTTAGAAACAAGAAAAGAGTGTTGCACTTGATATCAATCCTCCTCTATGGCAGTGAATGCTAGATGAATAAGATGCCTTTCAAAATATTAACAAGAAAATACTGTTAGAAACAAGAAAAGAGTGTTGCACTTGATATCAATCCTCCTCTATGGCAGTGAATGCTAGATGAATAAGATGCCTTTCAAAATATTAACAAGAAAATACTGTTAGAAACAAGAAAAGAGTGTTGCACTTAATATCAATCCTCCTCTATGGCAGTGAATGCTAGATGAATAAGATGCCTTTCAAAATATTAACAAGAAAATACTGTTAGAAACAAGAAAAGAGTGTTGCACTTGATATCAATCCTCCTCTATGGCAGTGAATGCTAGATGAATAAGATGCCTTTCAAAATATTAACAAGAAAATACTGTTAGAAACAAGAAAAGAGTGTTGCACTTGATATCAATCCTCCTCTATGGCAGTGAATGCTAGATGAATAAGATGCCTTTCAAAATATTAACAAGAAAATACTGTTAGAAACAAGAAAAGAGTGTTGCACTTGATATCAATCCTCCTCTATGGCAGTGAATGCTAGATGAATAAGATGCCTTTCAAAATATTAACAAGAAAATACTGTTAGAAACAAGAAAAGAGTGTTGCACTTGATATCAATCCTCCTCTATGGCAGTGAATGCTAGATGAATAAGATGCCTTTCAAAATATTAACAAGAAAATACTGTTAGAAACAAGAAAAGAGTGTTGCACTTGATATCAATCCTCCTCTATGGCAGTGAATGCTAGATGAATAAGATGCCTTTCAAAATATTAACAAGAAAATACTGTTAGAAACAAGAAAAGAGTGTTGCACTTGATATCAATCCTCCTCTATGGCAGTGAATGCTAGATGAATAAGATGCCTTTCCTTCAAAATATTAAACAAGAAAAGTGAACTGTTAAGAAACTGAAGAAACAAGAAAAGAGTGTTGCACTTGATATCAATCCTCCTCTATGGCAGTGAATGCTAGATGAATAAGATGCCTTTAAAATATTAACAAGAAAATACTGTTAGAAACAAGAAAAGAGTGTTGCACTTGATATCAATCCTCCTCTATGGCAGTGAATGTTAGATGAATAAGATGCCTTTCAAAATATTAACAAGAAAATACTGTTAGAAACAAGAAAAGAGTGTTGCACTTGATATCAATCCTCCTCTATGGCAGTGAATGCTAGATGAATAAGATGCCTTTCAAAATATTAACAAGAAAATACTGTTAGAAACAAGAAAAGAGTGTTGCACTTGATATCAATCCTCCTCTATGGCAGTGAATGCTAGATGAATAAGATGCCTTTCAAAATATTAACAAGAAAATACTGTTAGAAACAAGAAAAGAGTGTTGCACTTAATATCAATCCTCCTCTATGGCAGTGAATGCTAGATGAATAAGATGCCTTTCAAAATATTAACAAGAAAATACTGTTAGAAACAAGAAAAGAGTGTTGCACTTAATATCAATCCTCCTCTATGGCAGTGAATGCTAGGTGAATAAGATGCCTTTCAAAATATTAACAAGAAAATACTGTTAGAAACAAAAAAAAAGAGAAATGTAATATTATGTAATATCAGTCTGCTTATATGGCTTCTGCTCTGATGAGCTCAGATCACTGGTGCCGCCTAAGCACGAATTTACACGAGATACTAGATTAGCAACGAGGTCCCACCCTTTTACAGTTAAACAAATAAGATGTAACCGTAAATTCTACTCCAACAGCTTCTTTTCTCGCGCTTCCCGCCTGTGGAACTCCCTTCCACAAGTCTGCTTTCCCGACAGTTACAATCTCCAGGTGTTTAAATGTAGGGTCAATAGACACCTCCTATCACACTAACTCCCAACTATTCTCACAACACTCTCATCTACCCAACCCTCATTCTCGGTATCCTTACCCGCCTATCACCCACCCTCTGTCATTTCCTATATTTAATCAGCCTTTCTCCACTCTACGTAGCCCCCTGCACAGTAGTGGCAGTGACATGCCTTGCTCGGGGTGAAACGCTTATAAAAAATAAAAATAAAAAAAAAATAAAAAAAAAGGCAGTAAATGTTGGACAATCTCTACAGAGACAAAGAAAAAATTTGAAGCAACAGAAATGTGGTTCTACAGAAAGGTGCTGAGAATACCATTAGCTGAAAATTTGAGCAGTGACAAAGATTTATAGAAAATGGAAACAAACAGTGCAACTACACTTAACATTAGAAAGAGTTGAAATTATTAGAATACATAATGGGAAAAGAGGGAAAATTTTATATTTACAAAATATATTAAAGGCAATAGAGGCAAATGAAAACAATGTATAACCTATATAGCAAGATTGAGTGACTGGATGATACAACTGAAATGAAAATTGATAACAAAAATACAAAATTTATTAAGAGCTACAAAGGTCAGAAAACTGTGGCGAGCCATGCTCGCCAACATCCCTAATGGATATGGCACAAAAAAGATATCCCTGCTTGACAAACAAACTATACAATCAATTATTAAGTAAGTCGTATTATCTAAAGACATATAACTTATTTATCTGTAAAAGATAATGGCAGATTTGGGAGGAATTCAATGTATTGCAGCTGTAATTCTTATCGTCTCTTACTTGGTAAAACTTGTAAACACTTTTTATTTGCAACTTAATACATTTAAATGGTCCATAACTGCTAAATATAAATATATGTGTGTGTGCGTGTAAGCATGTTTACGGCCATTTGTAAATTAAGTCATTGTAATTAATATTTACAAAATATTATATCAAAAATAAAGTTACATTAAGAGAAGGGTATAAAGAAATGGCGTTGTTAATAAGTAATAATTGCTTCAAATTTTATCACAGGTGAAATGTAACACACATAAATATTCTGCTTAAAAAAAAAAAAGAACAGCATATTTTCTTTTAATCTTGAAACTTTATCCAAGACTTTTAGTTTATATATTCTTATTCAAATGAAATATATATATATATATATGTATGCAGAAATGAGAAAAAGTAACTTAAAGAAAAACACCTATAAGTAATCAGTATTGGATTAACAAAGTTATAAAAAAACTAGTTTTGGATATATTTCACTACTTATTTCAACAATTTTTGGGGTCATTATAATAGAAAATAGCACAAATATTGTTTACTATAAATATATAAGTGAACATAGAAGTCAACACTCAGAGGCTACGGACTGTTTCATGCTAGGTGCAATCATGAAACAAACAGTTTCATGCTAGGCACTAGCACGAAACAGTCTATTGCCTCTAAGCGCTGACTTCAATGTTCACTTTTATATTTACATATGCTCTATCTCTGATATTGAGCACTTTATCTTATAAATATTGCACATCTTAAAACTATATTTCTGCATATATATACTGGAAATTAAAAGAAAATAACTTAAATCCACAAATAACATGGAAGCTCTATAGTGGGTTGCTTATCTATTCTTTTTGTAGTAAAAGATAATTGTATACCATTGCAGGTTAAAGGAATTTGGCCTTGTGACAGATAGCCCACTATAAATCATAAAATGACTATAAATCAAGAAAAGCTATTTGAGTTGAAAATAACATTTATATATATACATATTAATTAATGTTTTACAATTAAAATAATACTTGAATATAGGTCCAACGGAGGTTAAATGTTCATGGCAAATATAATGCTGAAAAAGATAATTAGTGTTTAGGTATGTGTGAAGCAGAGGTATGTGAGGAATGTCTTTGAAGTAGTCGCTCCTTAGGTCAGTAAGTACTTTTGAGACAGGGGAGAAGGAAAGAGGCAAGCATAGTGACTGCTCGACTTAAGTCAAGGGGATATTAATTACACTCTTCTCCTTGGTCTCTGCCTGGTCTGTCTGTATCCACTTTTTGGATCAAAAGCAGCTCGTTTTGGGATGTCACACTTGTATTTGATTCTGGGCTTCCCATTGGCTTGTAAATAAAATTCGCGTAGGCTCGCAAAATGGAAATTTGATATTTGATTAAATTTTATTTTTCAACCGGAACATCTGCGTGAACTCGAATGTGCAACGGCAACTTTTGTTCATTTGCTTTTTGGTTGATATAGAGCAAATATCTGGTCCCTTGCTTTTGCTCGGTCGGTATCACCACAGCTCATAGGCAAGGCTAGAACCCCTAATAGCTTAAGAGACAGATGTGATCCATGTTTGACAGAAAAAATTAAAATTTTGAAATTTCAATACCAGAATATACTCCTAAATAAACAAAGGGAGATCATTAATATGTGTCATCATAGAAATAAGCATAAATTACATTAAATAAAAAAAACCTTATTGTGACTAATTGGAAAAATAATTCCAATTAGTCACAATAAGGTTTTTTTTAAATTTGGCTAAGCAGCTATTTCCCCACCACCTACCACTACTAACTCAAGGGTTAACCCACATAACTCCCACTACCAAAGAAGAAATTACTACTAAAATTCTGCTAACTTAACCCTATAAAAACTAATACCTCCCAACTCCTTTTTTTACTCGAGTTAACCTCTGGCTATTTCTCCACTAATTTTTATCTGAATATATATATATATATATATATACTTACATGCAAATATCTTTAGATAAAGTATAAATTAATCTTTTTCCCCCAGCTATGGGTTAATTAGTAGGACTTGTTCCATTATTATCTCCCAAAATTCTTAAAATCTAAAAATATTTTCTGGCTTTAAATAACCTGCCGATGGTTGATAAGCTATAAAAATAAATCAGTCAATCATTCAGTGTGTATATATATATATATATATATATATATATTGTCATCCGCAGACAGATCTGTTTCACCATATAGTTTTATGGTAGAGTGGTCAGAATGTACTTGGTTTTGATGTGGTTGGCCTGACAAGTGACTGGGAAGATGATTCAAGCTTGCTGCACCTTTAAAAAGTAAACAGAAACCTGACTTAAGTGTTTTATGTAAAATTACGAAAACGAAAATGTTCAAAACATTGGTTGTGTGAGTTAAAAATCACTCGTCCTCATGACTGAGAATTTGAGAATACTGCTGACAGTTACAAAAGGTATACCAACCTAACATGTTACACTTTGATTAAAACTTCATCAGAAACTTAGAGGAAACAGACAAAAAGAAATACTTTCATATTTTCAATTTTTTGTGGAGCAATTCTTATGGGTCAGTCACATATCATGTGCATGAAAACTGGAAATCATTTTTTTTTTTAATTTATTTATTTTTTACCTTATTTCATCATTGTTTTTATTTATTTATGTTTTAATGCCTTTTGTTTCTAAAAAAAATAGTAAACTAGAATTGGTCCCCCTTGAACTACATGTACAACCTCTACCGCTAACAAAATTTTACCCTTTAATATTATTTTAACTTTTATGACTTTACTTTCCAATGTAAGTTTCAGTTGAAACCAAATCAAATTGTACATTTAATAAATTAAAAAAATGTCATCTCTGATTTATAACACCTATGAACAATGTGAGAACTAAAAATTAAAATTAAAATATAAAAATGGTCAGTTCACAATATGCACCTGATGATTGCATAGTGCATGAAACTCTGAGTCATGCTATAGATGTAGGATTATATATATATATACTAGCAGTATAGCCCGGCGTTGCTCGGGTGTAATGAAAGCTTTAAAACTAATCCATGGTCCTGGAGCTCAGACTCTTTGGACGTTGGCATGAAAGACTAAAAAGCAATAGTTGTTTCCAGTTAAAGTGAAACTGTAGACTGAAAGAAAAATGAATGGATGTAAGTCAAATTTTGATTTCCTTGTATCGATATCAAATAAGTTTTTTTCATCATAAACTGAATTTTGAAGGCTAAATAAGTCCTCTGATTAAATGGTATCATGGCTGAGGCTAAGAACTGCAATTATACTTACTTAGAGCCAAACCTGAAGCAAAAACTAAAATAAAAGGATTGAAAAACTGATTTTGATCAGACCCGGTATCTTGCCTTTTATATATATGTATATTATTGATTTTCTGCAACCTTGAAACTTCGGAATATCGTTCCTTTATGTCTTTATCTATGAGTGTATCAAATTTGATTAAAATTGAATCACTCCTTCTATAACCTGATTTTTTTGATTATCGATTTTCCATATTTATTGGGGGTACCTCAACACAAAACCTAGGTAAGAACACTTGCAGACGCTTATAGTACAACTGTGTAAATTTTCAAGGAAATCAGTTCAGCTGTTTCAGAGTCTATAGGTAATGGACACACACACACACACACATACAAAGTTCCATTTATAAATAAGTTTATATATATATATATATATATATATATATATATATATATGTTAGTTACTCATATTCAAGTTTGCATATCTGCTAGATTAGCTATCCAATCCTTATTGAAGACACCTGCTCAGACATAATTGTTTATATTTTTTTTCAACACTCACAGTGCCATCCTGCAGTTTATACTGCAACTATGATGACTAAATTTCAGTGATAGGTCCTAAGAGAGACAATATAATCTGGCATGATCAACTACACCCTTGTGCAAATTAATTGAAATAACTGCTTTAGTTCCCTTTCTTTCACCATACTGTTTAGTTTTAGATCCACTGGAGTGACAGGGTGTAATCGATTTTATTTTTACCTCAAATTACATTATTTGTAGTGGTGTGAGGTTATATGAATCTATTTTGGGGGTGAAATGATGAAATTTGTTTAGCCTTGAAAAATATTGCATCATCCGTGATTGCATCAGATTATCATGCCCAGACACTATTATATTGACTGTCGATTAGTCCTACGACCATTTTCTGTCATAGGCATTACTCAAAGGGAGCATATGAAAATTGAAATGCTGCACAAACACACTGGCAAGTCTTAGAGAAAGATCACAGATATTGTTAGTGTCGACCTTTCAACTTTCAGTCGCGTCATCAAGGCAAAGAAGCAAACTGAATCCATCAGTCTAAAGCCTATAAGAAAAATGTGGTTGGAAGAGAAAAACAATGCCAAGAGACAAAGTATATGTGATCAGAAAAAGGGTGAAAGATAAGACATTATTCATTTTGTTTCGATTAATTTGCACAAGCGTGTATATATAAAAACTTACACCATTCAATAATGTTGTATGCTCAAACATTCAGTCACAATGACTTCTAACTTCATTCTAGAATAACCAGTAATGATTTCTGAACTGGTTTGCAAACCTAATTTTTTTCAAGTGAGTCAGGGCAGCCTGGTGTATTGTCTACAGTCATTTCTGACTTGTGCCATACATTTGTATTGTTTCCAAGGTTGATATTCTCAAAATATCACTTCCTTGATATATTGACCTAGATGGGATTCAAACCCTCATGCCATGGTTGGAACACTAACACTCTAACTGCTAAGCTTTATACATATACGTTGTTGCACTAAGTGCAGTGCCAAATTGGCAGATAGGTCTCATTGTTTAACAGTTGAAATTGTGAGATGCAGCAATTTTTTTTCCCAGAATCTAACTTATACTTTAATAATGCTGCCACATCTGGGCTGGTGCTTCTGCTATGTATCTCAAGATTTTTGACAAACTCTAGAGAAAAATTTGAAATGTTATTAGTTCTGAACTGGCATCTTGTCTTTAGTAATAATATAGATTCCTAGTGCTTTCTTTAAAAAATTTTTCATGGTAACTGTTTTGATCAAATTTCTTTTCTGGGACATAAACTTTACAAATTTATGTGGTGCATTGGATATTGACTTGAAATGAGAAATCGAGGAACCGAGTTCGAATTCCAGCTGAATTCATTGCATTCGCTTATGTGCAAATATCCTGGGGAAAGGTATTAATCCCTCTATTCCTTCCAGTTATGGGTAAAATAACAGGGCAGATTGGGTTCTTTCGAGACATGATTGCCCAAGCATGTATCACATATGGCACTTAACTGACTGACTAGTTTGGCAATTAGGTCTCATGATTTTACAATTGGAATTGCTTGATGTCACTACAATTTCTATGCTGTTTCTTTTCTCGCACTTCTCACCTGTAGAACTGTCTTTTGGTTACTTGTTTCCAGCAAATTTTGATTTTTAAAAATTTAAATGAATTTTCAATCCTAATCTTCTGTTTCCTTGAATATTCTCCTTTTATTATCATCTCTTCTAAATATTTTTTTTTACACTTTTACTCTCAGTAACCCATTGTGCCTTAGTAGTTTTATTGTCTTACTTAGGATGAAATATTTTTAAAAAATGCATTGAAAAAAAACAAAAAACAATGAAAATATTTATGTAATTTTTTTAACTGCATGAAAAACCTACAATTCGTAACTATATAATAAATACAATTGTTGCATGCAAGACAGCATACAGATCTTAAAATTTTTACTATTACAGTACTGAGCAAACAGAAAATAAAACAAATAAAAAGGAATCTATTAACAGCTTAATCTCCCTTATTAATGAGATATTTCTTTGTTATGAGTTACACTTACATACTATATTGAGTAATACCTTCTTTTACCATAACAGTAGAATGTTTAAACTTCTTAAATATGGAAGATTAAAATGTATGACCAATAGGTATATAAATCAATAATTTATTTAATATATAAATTAGGTTTTATAGGCTACAATAGGCTTTCCTTTTATCCATCCTGTATCAAATTCTCCTGGTCCTCACTCTTCATTACATGTCCCAGAAACCTCACATGTCTCTTCCTCATCTTAAATATGAGTTTTCTCCTCGTTTCCATCCTCTCTAACACCTCATCGTTAGTCACGTTCTCAGTCCATGGTATCCTCAGCATCCTTCTGTAAAAGTACATTTCTGCTGCCTCAAGCCTCTCCTTCATCCTTGGAGAGATTGTCCAACATTCACTGCCATACAGGAAAACAGACATCGCAGAGCAATCCAGCACTCTCTTCTTTGTTTCCAACGAGAGTTTCCTGTCTCTCAGTCCTCTTGTTAGCTTTTGAAATGCGTCCTTGGTCATGCGAATGAGTCTTTGAATCTCAACATCACACTTTCCATTCTCTGTCAGCATGCTTCCCAGGTATTTAAATTTCTTTGTTTTATTTTAGTTTAGTTTCTCCAACCTGTAGTTGACATTTTCAGGTAGATTAAATATAGAACAGTTGAAAACCAGCCTTCTCCATTCTCTCTTTTGGCCTCGTGACACATTTTCTATATTTAACAAAAACAAATATCAGTATTTGATTTACTTAAGTTAATCTGGTCTATGCATGAGTATTTAATAAAATTCTTTGTTTATTCTATCTACTCTTCTATTCCTTCAATCAGTCAGTTAAATGCCATACGTGAAACACACTTCGGCGATCATGTCTCAAAAGAGACATGAATGACTGGGCAGAAGATTATCTTGCAGTAGATTGCCATTGCTTTCTGCAGTAGACTGGTTGCCAGCCAAGGCTATAGAACCCAATCTGTCCTGTCATTTAACCCATAACTGAAAGGAAGAGATGGATTAATACCTTTCCCAAGGGTTTTTGCACGTAAGTGAATGCAATGAATTCAACTAAAATTCGAACTCGGATCCCCGATTTCTCGCTCTGAGTCGATATCCACTGCACCACAATGCACATCTGTTCAATACTCTCTCTAATTACAGCCTTCCTAATTCTTGTCTATTTTGAATAAAGACAACATTACAGCATGATACAGTATATGTGCATTGTGGTGCATTGGATATCACCTCAGAACGAGAAATCGGGGGGGGGGTCAAATTCCAGCTGAATTCATTGCATTCACTTACGCGCAAAATACCCTTGAGAAAGGTATCAATCCGTCTCTTCCTTCCAGTTATGGGTTAAATAACAGGACAGATTGGGTTCTATAGCCTTGGTCAACAACCAGTCTACAGCAGAAAGCATTAGCAACCTACTGCGGGATAATCTTCTGCCAAGTCAGTCATGTCTCTTTCAAGACATGATCGCCCAAGCATGTATCATGTATGGCACTTAACTGACTGACTGACAGTAATAACATTGACAATATAGAAGTGTCAGAGATAATCTATAGATATGTAAAAGAAATAAACTTTGGATTAAAATGTCTGTTAAGCACTAATAAAGGATTAAAAAAATAAAGATAATAAACAGAAAGTATAATAAATTACAGACAAACAGATTTGTGAAGAACCATATCGTAAAACTGGGTTCTTCCTTCTAACACAATCTATGATGGACTCTCCAATCAATTTTGACATATGAGGTCTCAACAGTTCAGTTTAGATCTGAACTGCTAGGCTACATTCACAGGTGATTTGATTAGGGAGGTGAAGATTAGTATAGAACTAGCTACACATCTAGAAAATCTGATAACTGAATTAGTTAGCCCTGAGTATGACCATACACTACATCTGGTAGCAAGGCCTCTGATTGGGAGATTGGAGGTTTTGAGAAGTGTGGAACTACCACTTAATTTTGGGGTAGATTAGATATAGAAAAGTTGAAAACGAGACTTCTTTATTCTCCTTTTTTGGCCTTGTGCTACATTTTCTGTATTTAATGAAAATAAATATCAGTATTTGATTTACTCAAGTTAATCTGGTCCTTAATTTCTGTTGTTTACCCTGACCCTGAATGGTAGCACTTGTTTGTGTCCCAGCTATGAACAAATAGTCAAATAGAGTAACAGAGCCTAGTCTGCCTTGCTATTTGATCCCTAGCTGTGGGGAGATGTATTCATTTGTTTTCTTAGGGCATTAATATGAAGTGTCATATGTTTGTCTGGACAAACAATGAGGAACATGAATATATAAAATATAATCTTATATTTTAATTCTTTGCCGGTGATGATTGTGTAGAGCAGGAGGGGAACTGAAGAGTCATGCACATGAAGGGGTTGTTGAAAGTTATTAACTAGTCTTGCAGCCTAGAAAAAAATATCTTTAAAAGCTTTACTTTTTCAGGTTATCATTTTCTTGACACTTTCTATGGCCAGATGTATCGGTCAATCATCCTACCAGCAGTTCATTGCTTTTCAAGCTAGTCGTGATGTTTTTTTTGGGGGGTTTTTTGCACTTTGTTGACATCATTTATGGCCTGATATATATGTCAACCACCCTTCTCCTTTGCTGATCTTACCTACTGCTGGATGTACCTGTTAATTCCCTCTAACATTCAAGGTAAAATATTACAGAAGTTGAAACAAACAACTCAGCTTGGTGATTTCACTTTCTCTTTCAATAACAATTATGCAGTCCTGACAAAGATATACCATTTTTTGGGGTCATTCTGTGAAAGGTAAACTGAAGAAATTGCTTTTGAGGCTTTCATCTCTATTTAGAAAGATCATTGTACAGCCTCTGAATATTTTTCTTTTTTAACTTCATATTGTTATACTTAATTTATTTTCAATAATGTCTTAAAGCAAACTGTTCAAAGATAAGCAAAAATTTAAATTTTCAAAACTGCACCTGCTGTGTTTATATATTATTTTAGCAGATTATATCAACCACAGATAGAAATTTAAGAATGCATAAGAAACAAATTTTAAATGACAAATGTTAGACAGAATTCTCGCAGAAATTAGGCGTATCAATAAATAATTTCAATGCAAAAATCAGCTACCAAGAAGCATGAAAGAAAACACTGATACTATTTTAAAAGAAGAAAACTGTTTGAATAGTATTTTATTGATCTATTCTAAAACAACTGATGTTATATTGATGTATTTTAAAACAAAACCAAAATAAAAAAAAAACAAAATGTAGTGTATTTTCTTGTGTATAATACAAGAAATGTTCAACAAAAATCAACAAAAAAAAAAGTGGGTCATATTATTCCCAAGTATACATTTTCCAGAAGTTTTACTCAGGATAAAAAAAAAAACTTATTTGATTGATTCATTTTCTATGATTTTTCAACCCTTTACAGGTTGTTTAAATCCAGAAAATATTTTTAGATTTTACATATTTTTTGTATTTTTTAGTGAGACAAGTTTTACTAATTAACCCACAGCTAGAATAAGAGGAGGTAGATTCATACCTTTTCTCAGGGTTATTTGTGCATAAGTAAATATAACAAACACAATGGATATTGGAAGCCGGTTCTTCAATTAAAAATTCCAAGACATTATCCTTAATATCATCTGCTTATCTAAGATTACAGCACCTGCTATTGAGGTACTATCATTCATCTATTTACCAACCAGGCTTGATGTTGCTTAATGTCAATGATTGTATGAGAACTAGGGGATTCAAAATGATATGGCTTTAAGTCAACTGATTTAAAACATCGAAATTGCAAAAACACTCATTACAATTCTCTTTACGGTAATAAAAACCACTGTATATTTATTTATATATATATTTCCCTCCTGTCACGCTCATGGAAAGAGAGACAACAGCAAGGCTACATCGGCTGAGATCATTCTCTTTACCATCAGTTATTAAATTTTAATACTAGTTATGAAAGCTCTTACCACATGTTTGCTATTTAATAGTGCCTTATTTTTTTAAAATAATTATGCTGTTGAGCAGTGAAGGATAAATATATATCCTTTCTATTATAATAAAGACTACTGTGTATTTATTTCAATGTTACCTTCATGATTGCAATTAAAAATTTTCTTTGAATTCCTATTTTCCATAAAACTTCCAGACTGATTACATTTTGTCCACAATACTGACAACACATACAACAGCGCCATAATCCTACATCTGCATCAGTTTAAATATCTTATGCAAAGATGCTGTCCAGCATTTACTGCTAAATAGGATGTTAATGAAAATAAATAAAATCCAGTCAGGAATAAATCATACAGATTCTTTATTTCAAGTCAAACATGTGAGCGACTAGTCTCTAAAAGAAATCTGTGAGGAGTGATGGCCGCCTCCTTTGCTTTTCTCTTGCTGGCCAACACCTGATCCAAGGGAAGATAATCCATCTTTCAGTCAGGCAAGATAGACTGTGTTAGATGTTAACATAGTGTTGTGCAGTAGTTTTCACACTGAAAGTTATAATCGTGCTATGTCTGTTGCTAATCGACTTAATGCACTCTAAATGTTAGGAACTTGGTAATCTTCCACTGAAAGCTGACTCCTTAGTATTCAGCTAACTGCCGACTAATATCAAATGCCTAGTAGTTCTACTGAAGTCTAATAGAACTCTAAAGAACTCTCCAGAACTTCTACGAACTTCTATGAACTTTCCCAAAACTTCTCAAGGTTAACTCTTCCTGTTAACTCTTATTAATATAAGATGGAGAGTCCATTATCTGAGGAATAGGTGTGTTTCACTATAACACATAGAAGATTAGATATGATGTAACAGTTCAGTACACTTGTCTTTGTTTCTCATCTTTTAATCCATTCTCCTGTATCTTTCTAATTATGCTTCGTTTTCATTCCTATTTTCCATAAAACATACTCTTTGCTCACATGTTTTATTCATTTTCTTAAATAAGCAATTTTTAATGAGTGAATATTGTAAAATATTTTAAATACATAATTTTCATATCTTGTCTGATGCTCCAGCTATCTATTTCAAGACACTTGACAAAATGCAAAAAAGGGTCTGTAATGTTATCAATTCTGATCTGGCATCTCAACTTCAGTCATTTTCCAACAGTTGTAACATAGTTCCCCTTGATCTTTTCAATAAAAAATTTCATGGAAGCTGTTTGAATGAGCTCTTCTCCTTGGGACCTTAACTGCATGAATTTAAATGTACTACAAGATAGGCTGCTAGGTTTTTTGGTTGTTGAAATAAATAATTGTAGCCATAGGTGTTATTTTCCCACCTCTAGAATTATCTCCTAATTTCTTGCAGAACTGTGGCCTACAATCTTCAAAAATTTAAATGCAATGTCAATTGCCTACATATGTTCTCTTCCTAGTTACTGTTATTTTATTGTCCTTTCTCCTGACTAAAGTCTTCTCATTCTCTTCGACTCCCACTAACTGCTTGTATCCTAGTGCTATTAATGCCTTGCTTGAGTTTAAAAACAAAATGATTAAAATTTTTCAAAAATATTTCTTTTGGGCCATAGAAATTAATTAGGAATTTATTACAGATCCCAAGATCTTATTGGCTACCATTTAAGGCAGTATCTATAATTATACTTATGAGAGATGGAAAATATTAGCCAACAGTTCACATTCTCTTTCCCTGTATTAAAAACAACAAATATTCAGCAAAATAATTTTCTCATGGAAGTTATATATTAAACAGTTTTCACATAATTTCATTTTTTTATTTCAATGTATTTATTACATGATAGAAAGAAATATTTGCAATAAGTCTTATCACAATTGGCTATCAATATCTCAAAGGACACTCATCACTGCCAATATTAAAAAAGATGCCATGTCATTCTCCACTGTAACTTTGAGTAAAATATCCAAGTTCATTCCATTGACATTTTATTTTTCCACTTTCTAGAAAGGCTTTTTCCTTTCATTTAATCCATCACATGCAATGGTTTAGGTTTCATTTTAGAAACAGATGCTGCAAGTTATTCCAGCCATTATCAGAAATTATGGTTGATAAGAGGGCATAAACCAAAAATTTGACATCTGAAAATCAAGAGATTAGATTGGAACACCGTTTGGCAAAATGACTGTCAGCTACAAAGAAAAAATAATATATGGGAATATGGCTGATGCAGATGGGGAAAGGATTAGTGAAATAGAGGAAGGAAGGAGAAATTCAGTGAGATCAGAGAGTAATTCAATTTTTTTTTTTTTGTTGTGGAGTAGTTTTCGCACTGAAAGTTATAATTGTGCTATGTCGGTTGCTAATCAACTTAACGTACCCAGAATGTTAGGAACTTGGTAATCTTCCACTGAAAGCTGACTCCTTAGTATTCAGTTAACTGCTGACTAATATCAACTGCCTAGTAGTTCTACTGAACTCCAATAGAACTTTCAAAAACTCATATGAACTTCTCAAGAACTTCTGTTAACTCTTATTAATATAGGAGGGAGAGTCCATTATTTGAGGAATAGGTATGTTTCCCCATAACACCTTGATTGAAAATTCAGAAGTCAGAAATATGTTTTATTGCATAAAAGTTTTAAAATAAAAAATTCTTCAATATCCTGATGTTTTTGGAAAATTTGAAAAACAAAATTTATTGGTTTTACTTTGTAGAGAATTGTACAGGCTGCAGCAGAAATACTCTTATATTTTCAATGTTGACAAAAATTCCAAGATAAATGCTATTAAACAAAGGTTTGTAAAATGACATCTTTCAAATGGTGGCCTCTACTTTCTATATACTGTTGTAAATGATTTATAAAAGTTCTATCACTTGGAAGTTTAAGCAATTAGAGGTTTTTCAGGTGCCTTTCTTTTAAGTGATGAATCTGTGGTCCTGAAATTTTCAATCTGTAGGAGTTTCTATTTTCTAACTGGAACAACATCATTTTGCCATAATGTGAAATGAGCACAAAAAGATCTTATGTTGCAATTACAGATTTACAAGTCTTAAAATATGTTTTAACAGCAAACACACACTGTGTACTGTCATTTATACTATTGAGCAGCTCTTAGTTAGAGTTTATGAGAGAGAGAGTACATAATCTGGTGTGATCAGTTTTCCGAACAGAGCCAGTTTGCTCAAACCCTCAGTCACAATGACTCGTGATGTTGCGATAGTACAACGATGGACAGACTTCTGTACATTTAAGACTATGTAATTTCACTCATCCCATCCATTGTGAGGTTTTCAACCACTTTTCAAAGGTGCCGCATACTGAGATCACCACCCCCATCAACATAATGTGTGCGCTCATATATATATATATATATATATATATATACACACACACACAAACACATATATGATGGAGTCTTTGTTTTTCTGCTTCTAATGTAGATTTTCTTGAATAATAGTCTTAGTTAATGTTGTGGACCCAGAATAAATCAAGAAGAAAACTCTAAATCAGGAATTAGTGAAACATATATATTAAACGAAAAAACAATACAAAAGTGTTACACATCAGTCTGACTGCCAAGTATGAGACTGGAGAAGCTCAACCCAACTCAACTCCATCTTGAGAGTTGAAGCAAATGATAAAAGGTCAAAATATTTGAGAACCTGATACAAAAACATATTAAAATTTAAAATTTTCAAGTGGTTAAACTGACTTACAAGGAGCTTATAATTAGTATCCCTTTTGTATTAAAAAAGAAAAAAGACAAATGCAATTCATCAGTATGTGATATAACTCTACAAATTTCACTCAGTATAATTTTTTTAGGACAAAAGATAAACTATGTTTAAATCTGATGAGAAATAGTCATTTCATAACACCTTTACCAATGAAAAGTGAAACTGTCAGAGAATAATAGTTCTTTCTTAAGAAAAAAGAAAACCCATAAAAGATCCATGATACACTTCTGTCTGAATTTCTGGGATGAGGGATTATCATTATTTACATGAATTACCTACAGACTACTGTCATCATTTTTGTTGTTGTTATCATGTTTTGACCCATAGATTAAATAAATGGTTCAGTTTGAAATTCTCTAACGGTTACCTTGAGTAAGCATATGCCTGAAGTAAACTGGAGATCACAATAGCAATTACATTGTGATAACAACAAAGAAAAAGACAATAGTTACATGTAAAAACTGTACATCCACTAACCAACATGTGTTTTGGAGATCAAGGCTTGAGATTTCGTTTTAGCTGATTTGTGATTAGTGACTTTATTCATCATCATCAAGGAAAATGGTTACCGTCACATTTATAGCAGTGGTTACCATGTGGAGCCATGCACCTCATAGCTGTGGTGAAATGACTGAAAGCAGCATACCTTATAGGTGAGATGAAATGATTGAAAGACAACCAAAAATTTAGAAACAGTTACAAAAAATTCATATGACAAAATTAAATATGATTTCAAAATTGAAAATATTATTATGGATTGCTTGTAAGTGCATACATGAGTCCGAGTATAAATAGATATAGTCATTGACCAATTATCATCACTGTAATATTTCTGCATATTAAGAATATATTAATTAGGGCTCTGCAAATTGACGGAGAGAGTTATCAATGATAATGTTCTAACTTTGAATCTGTGATTCAGTCAGTTAAGTGCCATACATGATACACGCTTGGGCGATCATGTCTTGAAACAGACATGACTGACTGGGCAGAAGATTATCCCGCAGTAGGTTGCCATTGCTTTCTACAGTAGACTGGTTGCCAACCAAGGCTATAGAACCCAATCTGTCCTGTTATTTAACCCATAACTGGAAGGAAGAGATGGATTAATACCTTTCCCAAGGGTATTTGCACGTAAGTGAATACAATGGGTTCAACTGGAATTCAAACTCGGCTCTTTAATTATGTTTTGTCTTTTATTTTTAAATGTACTTTTTATTATATAAAATTTGATGAGGAATGAACAAATTTTCTTTCTGAAAATGCAGCCTAGAGAAAAAATGGCTGATGCTAACCTGCAAAAGAGCAACTTTTTGGCTCATGTTTTCTATTGACATGAAATGGAGTGATTATATTGAATCAATTGCTAGGTCTACTGCTAGAAAATTTGGTTCACTGTGCGGTGCCAGACAATTTTTCTCATCAGAATCCATCTCACACATTTATAAATCTACCATTTGTTCATGTATTGAATATTGCTGCCATATCTGGTCTGGTGTTCCTTCTGTATATCTCAAGATTCTTGACTTGTAGCATATGGGTGCATGTTCTTTGTATGTCAGGAGTCACCATTGTAGCTATAGGGGGCTGGTTAATGTTCCTTTGATTTACCAATTTTAATGGTAAAAGCTTGGGCTTTTGATGCCAATCTAGTAGCATGAGTAAATACATGTGGTCAGGGTATCAGGGAAAAAGCTCATCAAAAACAGTTACCATGAAAATAGTTGTAGAAAAGGCAGAGGAAAACTACATCATGTTGGTGAAATAGTGACTGAAGACAGGCTGCCAGGTCAAGATCAATTATATTGCAGATCCAGTTTTGGATTTTGTTCAGAACCTCATGATGAATAGCAGGAGCACCTGACCAGATATGGCAATAGTAATCAACAAATGGTAGATTTATGAATTTGCAAAATGGATTCTGACAAGAAAAACTTCCTGGTTCAACACAGTTACAGTTTCTGTGAAAGAGCACATAATGTGGAATATACAGTAGTTGAACAAGGATAGTATGTTTACAGTTTCATTCAAGGTGACTTGTGACATCACAAGCATAAACAGCCTCCAAACAGTTTTGTCTTATATGTATATATAACAAGAGACAACACACACAAAATATATATGCCTCAAACTACATACACATTGACTTAACTATATATATTTTGATTATTTCAAATGTCATAATAGTAGATACACAAATTTTAAATAGATGTCCCATTTTTATTTATTGATTTATTTATTAAACAGTTTGTATTACATCTATCAGGATACACATTCATGAAATGTAAGTAAACAAAATGTGTCCCCTGGTAGGAATTTCATAAATTTCATAAAATTTGATAAAAGCAATTTTATAAATTTCATAAAATTTGATAATAGTAGATACACAAATTTTAAATAGATGTCCCATTTTTATTTATTGATTTATTTATTAAACAGTTTGTATTACATCTATCAGGATACACATTCATGAAATGTAAGTAAACAAAATGTGTCCCCTGGTAGGAATTGAATCTGTGACCCCCTTTCCTCCTAGGCCACAACAGACTTCATAGGAATCAATGCTCCTTTTATCCTTTTTCTCAAGAAATCATATCTACTCATTTTTCAACCAAAAATGTAAAACAAGTAATTTTTAGAGAATTAATGGATTTAGTTTTTTTTCAATACTTCAAGATGGTTTTATTCTTTAAAAATATGTTAAAATGAAATCCCTTTTTCAATATATGGTAGTCACCACTATTCATTTTATCATCTTTTCCTGCAGACGTTTTACCTATAAATCAATTTATAAAGAGCATATTACTTGACAACAATACAGTCCATGAAGACCACAAACAAATACCATCTTTGATGATCTTGAAAATGAAATTTGATCTTATACTTGTGACTATTTGTGAGGCCAAATAACATTTTGTACTTCATAGTTAACTCAGTATTTCAATTTATTTAGCTAGAAATTAAATGTTCAGCTCTGGTGACATCATATGACCTATGAGGTCACTCTCATATAGACTATGTCTTGTGAGATTACCAAAAGTTAGTTTAATGGGCCTTTTCATTCAAGTAACATCATAATATTGTTATGCAAAGAGAAGTCATATTACAGTGTAAGATATTTGTGTTAATGTGTGTACTTCTGGTAGTTGCTAGCTGTCATATTGGGGTTAGAAATTTACACATCAAGTTATATAAACAAACACAGACATCAAGTTAGATAAGCAAACATATTCAGGATAGAGAATATACTGAAAAAGGAAACAGACACATGTATGTGTTTACCATAAGTGGTGAATTATTTTATTTATACTAGGAACAAGATGACAGTGCACTTTCATAATGACAATAAAAACAAACTCGGGATAAATAACTCTGATCTCTTTATCTAATAAAGTGTCCATCTGTCTAGAGTGGAATTTTCAACACTCTTTATCATTTGTTGTCACATTATTATTTTCCTCACTCTTAACAGTTCTCTGACCATCACAAATTGTGTGCTAGTTAGTCCTTTTGTCAGCACATCTGTAATCATGCCCTAACTGTGACAGTATTGTAATTCAATAGTTTTCATTTCAACATGCTCTCAGATGTGATGAAACCTAATGTCATTATGTTTTGTTTTATGTACATGCCTTAGTCAGATATTCTGCTTCAGCTGTAGATAATACAATATAGGTTTGGTTCTTACTTCTCCAACTGAGAAGTACTTAGTTTGAACAGGAATCCTGACATTGATTTACTGTTATCTAAATGACCAAGCCAATCTAAATCCAAATATTTTATTAGATCGCCTGAATCATTTTTATCATAGCGTAGCCCATAGTTGCATGTATTATATAAGTAACTATTTAAACTTCCAGTGTTGGACTGTAAGCTGGGAAGAAAATCTTGCTACATTTCCAACAGCATAGGTGATATCAGGACAAAGCAAGCATCCAATTGCTGACAGAAATATCTCCTGATTGAATGGATTGCTGCCTTTTCAGATTTTGTCAACTTTGTTGCAGCATCAATTAGCATTTCTACATATTTTGCAGTTTCCAGAATTTATGTAGTGTATCCAATCCAAGTATTTTGAGTATTTGTTTTTAGTTCAGGAACTATGTTCTATAAACCCTCCTTGATCAATTGTTCAGGAACCGTGTTCTATAAAAACTCCCTGATCAATTTTTCAGGAAGTGTGTTCTATAAACCCTCCCTGATCAATTGTTCAGGAAGCGTATTCTATAAACCCTCCCTGATCAATGGTCCAGGAACCATGTTCTATACAGCCTCTCTGATCAATGGTCCAGGAACCATGTTCTATAAAGAACCCCTGATCAATGGTCCAGGAACCGTGTTCTACAAACCCTCCCTGATCAATGGTTCAAGAACTATGTTCTATAAACACTCCCTGATCAATAGCTCAAAAAATTGCTCTATAAACCCTCTCTGACTCTGACTAAATGATCCAGGAATCATATTCTATAAACCCTCTCTGACTGATGATCCAGGAATCATATTCTATAAACCCTCTCTGACTGATGATCCAGGAATCATATTCTATAAACCCTCTCTGACTGATGATCCAGGAATCATATTCTATAAACCCTCTCTGACTGATGATCCAGGAATCATATTCTATAAACCCTCTCTGATCGATGGTCCATGAACTCTGTCCTATAAACCCTCTCTGATCGATGGTCCATGAACTCTGTCCTATAAACCCTCTCTGATCGATGGTCCATGAACTCTGTCCTATAAACCCTCTCTGATCGATGGTCCATGAACTCTGTCCTATAAACCCTCTCTGATCCGAATGGTCCATGAACTCTGTCCTATAAACCCTCTCCTGAAATCGATGGTCCATGAACTCTGTCCTATAAACCCTCTCTGATCGATGGTCCATGAACTCTGTCCTATAAACCCTCTCTGATCGATGGTCCATGAACTCTGTCCTATAAACCCTCTCTGATCGGATGGTCCATGAACCCTCTCTGTCCTAATAAACCCTCTCTGATCGATGGTCCATGAACTCTGTCCTATAAACCCTCTCTGATCGATGGTCCATGAACTCTGTCCTATAAACCCTCTCTGAAATCGATGGTCCATGAACTCTGTCCTATAAACCCTCCCTGATCGATGGTCCATGAACTCTGTCCTATAAACCCTCCCTGGTCAATTGTTCAGGAACCATACTCTGTAAACCCTCATTGATCAATGGTTCAGGAACTATATTTTATAAACCCTCACTGATCAATGGTTCAGGAACTCTGTTCTATAAAGCATCTTTGATGAATGGTCCAGGAAACATGTTCTACAAATCCTCCCTGATCAATTGTTCAAAAACCATGTTCTATAAACCCTCTTTGATCAATGGTTCAGGAACCATGTTCTATAAACGCTCCCTGATCAATAGTTCAGAAACTTTGTTCCATAAAACCTCTCTGATCAATAGTTCATAAATCCTCTATGATTAATGATCCAGGACCCATGTTCTATAAACCCTCTCTGATCAATGGTTTAGGAACTATGTTTTATAAACCCTCTCTGATCAATGGCATTTAACATTGAACTTTGAAAGTGGCATAATGTTTTCAATTCAACAGCACAGAATTAATAAGCTTTGTTTTCATGGCCATATTCAATCTTATACTTTTACAACTTGGTAAAATTATTCTTCACATGCAGCAAATTCAAGGTGGCTGTTACAATCTCATAAGGTCAATAAAGTTCAGTTTATTCAGGGCCTGTGACCTCTGTTAGAAATGTACACATCAAGTTAGATAGCAAGCATAAACATACCTTCTTTTGTGTAAATGTGGGTATTCATAGTCAAGACATGAGGATAAACTGAAGAAGGAAACAAACTCATGTTGTACCATGATTAACAGATGCGGTAACAAATTTATTTATGTTGGAGACAGCAGGACAGTGCACCCTCATAATAACAATAAACATAAAGAAACTAGGGGTAGATAACTCCTTTATCTAACTCTAAGTGTTGCTCTTACTAAAGTGGAATTTTCAACAGATGATCCCATAACTCTGAAGTCATTGAAAGTTCTAAACTCCTGGTAGGGCCACCATTGGCACCAAAGTTGAAGACAATGCCTCAGACAAAGCACAACAAACCCCAAAGACTCCAATGGTAGAACATGCTGATAAGGATTACAACAGATCCCAACAGTTGAACCATCAAAAGGAAATGGCTACTCATAATGGACATGCTCAGAAGATGCCACTCAAAATTATAACAGAATTAGTGGCAGTCAGTTTCATAACTGGATTAAGCATGTCTCATTCTACATGGGCTACAGAGGAAGGTAATGAAATCAAATGTGTAGGTCACTTTATGGCAAGTTAAGGTCAAACTTATACAAATTCACACCATCAGCACTTTCTTTTATTCCAGTTTTCTTTTACCTTCAACCAACTCTTGCAAAGCCAAATGATGATAGGGAATGGATGGCTGGAGCAGGTTTTGATGAAACTCAAACTTCTAGTCCTGAACCAGCATGTTGGTGGCAAATTTAGTCATCAATGCCATCACCATAATGGAAGCAATCAGTAATGAAAAAATTCCTTGATATGAGTTAGAGCCTATGACAGTGCATGCTTGAGAGTGGAGGTAATCACATATTCTCCTCATTACCTGTGGTCAGTATTCATGGTCTAATGAAAACAGTATTTTGAAATCTAGTTTTAAAAATCAAGACAATTGTACTTGAATAATTAGCTTAAAATGATATTCCAACCCCATTTCCTTGCTTTTGATTTTCTACAAGATGTGAAAAGAAGGCCTGAGAAATTTGACACTCACAAGGTATAATGAAGACAAGAGGAAACAGGGAATGAGTTAAATTGTGCAAATGGATGACAGAACAAAGAAGCGGGGTAGTAAAAAGATAAACATTGCTAAGAACAAAAGATGCTGTGGAGAGCCATAATTGCCCACATGCGTAAGGAACAAAGCACATAGAAGAGGACGATAAACTTAATAAATATACATAAGTAAAACCATAAAATTATTTTAAAAACCAAAAAATGTTATATATTTGGACAAATATTTATCATCCAAAAATCCTAAAATAAAGGACTAAAAAGTCATGATAAAATAATAATTAAAACTGAACAAATATACTTTATTCATGATTTATATTTCCGGTAAAGAAAAGTGTGACCATATATTATCAGGAAATCTCTCAAAGAATTTGGCATTTCCAGTTAGGTTTGTAAGTCATTTTAATTCTATTTCTTTATTTTTTTCTTAAATCTGCTTTCAAATCTTAGTTATTTATAACCGAATGATTGCCATCACATAGGTTTTTTTTTAATTTGTTAAAAATTTGTCTTTTTTAAAACTTAGTAAATCTTTTTTTTCCCTTTTTTTTTGTAGATAGACTCTACTATCACTCAGTTCACACTCCTCCCAATTTTAATGAACAGGAATAGAGGCCTATCCTTTGTTCTCTGTTTAGAAAGTCGTTCCTGGCTCTCTTAGTTTCCTCAAACCTCAGTATTGGTGCTTCTGCAATTTTTCTGTGATGTGTGTGGTCGGTAGCAACGTCTCTTCATTATTAGGGTACTTGGTTGGCAGGTTTCTAATTGCTGCTTCCGGCTAGTAGTTTGGAGCCCTAACTCTTGCATAGCACTGAGAGCAGCTGCTCTGATCGACAGTTGCATAATATAGGGGTTCTTGCAGTGCCATGTCATGCATGGTTAGGTGTCCCTGCGAGTGCTTCCAGTGGGCAACCCCGAGGCCACACTTAGCTACAGTCTGCACCAGCTCCCTTCCAGCATATGTCATAGTCAATGACTTTCTGCTGCCTCTACTCAAAGTCTCTCCTTACCAACAATAGAAATGAAGAATTGCAAAACTAAACCAGGCAAACTACAACCACCTAAACCTCTCAACATTTCCTTCATGAACATCTATGGTATTTGTACTAATTTTTGTAACGTGGAATCTTTCCTCCCCAAAAAGTTTCCTGACATTCGTCCGTGCATGGAATACTGCTGCCATATATGAGCAGGCGCCCCTGACGTTCATCTCAGTGTTCTTGACAGGCTCCAAAGGAGAATCAGTAATGTGATAGGTACCGACTTGGTGGCTCGACTACTGCCACTTCCCCACCGACGAAATGTGGCCTCCCTTTGTCTGTTCTATAAATACTTTCATGGCTTCTGCTCCAAAAAACTTAAGTCACTGATGCCTCTGCAACAGGTGTCTATTAGTGCAACCAGACTGGCATCTGGGTCCCACACATTCACAGTTAGATTAACCAAATGCAGACGACAATTCTACTCCTGCAGCTTCTTCCCTCGCACTTCCCACCTGTGGAACTCACTCCCATATTCTTGCTTTCCTGATGGCTACAACCTCCAAGAATTCAAATTCAATGTCAATACTCATCTATTAACCACTTGACTCTAGTTCTTTCCCCATCCTTTCCTTTCTCTCCACCTTTTGAAACTGTCATCACACCTGTATTCCCATTCTTCTATTGCTCCTCTCTAACTGGTTCGTCTTCCTCTTCACTCTCTTCTAATTATGTTTTTTACACTTATGTAGCCCCCTGCACATCAGTGGCATTAATGCCTTGCTCAGGGTGATATGATTAAAAAAAAGTATTCAAGTTATCATCAATGCTGAAATAGCCTATAAACTATTCTCAGACAGATGGCATGGCTTATGCTTTGCCAGGTCTACTGCCAATATGCTAACAACTATCATTGAGTATATACACCAGGCCCTTGATAAGACCAGCCAAGCTCAAGCTGTTGCCATGGATATCTTCAAAGCCTGTGATAACTACAAAGCTATGGTATCATTAGATGCTTGCTTGTTTTGATCCAGTCTTTTCTATCAAACCGCATAATGAAGGTTGTCTTGAACAGGTATGCCTCCACATATTATCACACAAATGCGGGTGATCCCCCAGGGATCTGTCCTAGGCCTGATGCCCTTTTTGATCTTCATAAATGATCTCCCTGTTGTGATCAAATCCCAAGTAGGCATCTATGCTGATGACACCACTTGCTCCCACCTCAGTAAGAAATCTGGCAAGTAAGACAAAGATAACCTCACTGCTGATCTTGAGAACGACCTCCACTTTGTGGTAAACTGGAGTAAGATATGGCTTGTAAATGTTAATGCTTCTAAAACAATGCTGCTATTTGTCAACCACCACAGGCAGTCTCTCCTACCAACACCATCAGCATGGACCAAGTGAATCTTCCTGAAAGTAATACACTGTGACTCCTTGAGGCTTGAAGAACCTGATTCTATCAGGCCAGATAGAGGGAAAAAAAGAAACAGAGGAAAGCAGCAGATAACATATTTGAAAAACCTGAGCAGGTGGATGAGAGAATGGGGGTTGCAAGATATTACAGGAGAAAACATGCTAAGAGGCATCAGGGATAGGGAAATGTGAAAAGCCATGATCACCTAGAAAAATAAATAAGCTCTCAAAACATCTATTTTCAAATCAAACAATGTCATGATATGATAAGTTAATTAGTAACATAAAATTATATTTAAATTTAAATATTATTGTATATCATATAAATTACAAAATTATATATATATAGAAGTTGGTGTTAAGTTGTTGAAAACATGAAAATTGTTGATGATTATATATCTATAAACACACATTACTGGGTATAATTATTAGGCTACTCCAGTTAAAAAAAAAATTAAATGGATTTCATACTATTTTTAGTATTTATTGCCAAGTGGATAATTCTAAATGAAAATAGAATGGTTCTTTTGTTAATACTGCACAATAACACGTGCATCAAATGAACTGTTCTGGTGTCCAGTTTTTGTGCTCTCTTTCCCATGCTAAACTCTTCTTCTTAATGGCTGGATGAAGCAAAGGCTTCCTGGCTGCCTTGTAAAATTTTGCAATGTAATAATAGCAATAGAACAATTCTATTCTCATTTAGAATTATCCACTTGGCAATAAATACTAAAAATAATATGAAATATATAATTTTTTTTTAAAAATTCGAGTGGCCTAATAATTATGGCCAGTAGTGTATATATAGAACCCAATCTGTCCTATTATTTAACCCATAACTGGAGGGAAGAGATGGATTAATACCTTTCCCAAGGGTATTTGTGTGTAAGTGAATGCAACGAATTCAACTGGAATTTGAACTCAGCTCCCCAGTTTCTCATTCTGAGCCGATATCCACTGCACCACAACTAACATCATTAGAATATTAGTCTAATAAGAGATAACTTCATCAATGCAATTCTGAATCCATTGCCAGAACTAATTCAGAAGTTAAAGGCAACAGTCACTCGACATGTAACAACTCAAATCTTGCAGAGATTCATACAAAAATTTCCATATGCTTGTGAAGATTTCCAGATCTGCAGTTATAGAAGTAAGTGATTTAATATGTGTTTTAATTTTGACCAGAGTTTTTTTTCTTGGTTGTCAGAAAAGTGCATTAAGACTACCATTTTCAAAATGCTTGGGGTCCTGAATATTAAATGAAATGTAAACTTCACTTTGTAAGCAAAAAACTGATTACTTAGTCATACTCTAATCTGTTATCCATACCTGGGAAGCATTCTGACAGAGAATGGAAAGTGTGATGCTGAGATTTGAAGATGCATTGGCATGGCCAAGGACGTATTTTAAAAGTTAACCAGAGTGCTGAGAGACAAGAAAATTTCATTGGAAACAAAGAAAACAGTGCTGAACTGCTATATGATATTGGGTTTTTTGTATGGTAGTGAATGTTGGACAATCTCCTCAAGGATAAAGGAGAGGTTTGAGACAGCAAAAATGTGTTTCTACAAAAGGATGCTGAGAATACCATGGACTGCATTTAATTAAGGTTGTTTTATTGAAGAGCCTAGTTATTCATACAATGAGTAAAGGTCAAAATAGGTTTTCTGTTTATGAAGGTATCTCATATTAAGTGACCTAAAAATAAAGGGTACTTTATACCAACGAGTAAGATTTCTACTAATGAAGGATTTATGTTATCACCTAATACTAGGGAACAACTTCTAATGTCAACATTCATAAATAGAACCCTTTAGATGCTTTAAGTCAAGTTTGAAGCCTTGCATCCATGAGAATGCCATACCCAGCATTTTTCAACAATCTAACACCCAATTGTAAACCAGTAGCTACTAAATCTAGGTGACACACAGGAGGAGGATAAATTATTTATTTAAACCAAAGTTACTTGTATGCTGAAGGAAGGTATAATTGCACTAAGTCATTCACTGTAGAGAGGACAAGCCTTTGTAGTATCATTTGAGAACAAGAAAAAATGAATGACAATTGACTATTCCCAAGTGATAAACCAGTTTACTTTGCTGGATGCTTACCTTCTGCCAACAATGAGATGAGATGAGAGAAAAAACATAGCCAAAAACAATTTATTTTGTATACTGGACCTAAAAAGTGTATGTCATCAGTTAGCTAATAACTCATTTTCAATATTCAAAGCTAGTGGAAAGCTATCATTGTTACAGAATACCATTTGGCATAACTAATAGGGCAGCTAGCTTTCAATGGGCGATGAACTAGATAATATTGAGAACCTGCAAGGCACATATGCTTACATTAATAATGTAACCATGTGCTGAAAAAAAAATCAAGCATGACAGAAATTTCAAATTATTCATGGCAGCTGTTAAAAAACAAACGTTATATTAAGCGTAAAAATATAAAACTGTTGGATTCATAGTCAGTAAAGATAATATAAATCTTTATCCAGAATATCTGATTTATTACTCAGCCTACCAATTCCTAAAAGACTTACCCACTCTTTGCTGTGCATTAGTAATATTTGCACACTATGCTCATTGGATACTGTCATTTTCAGAAAAGAATCCCCTTTTGAACAACTGTATCGAAATTCCTGTTATTTCCCATAGCAGTGAAAGTTGGTTGGTTAGTTGTTTTGTTTTTATGGCATATCAACCTCGGCGGGTCATTTATTACCAACTAAATTTTTTTATTTATTTTATTGCTAGTAATACCTTTTTCTTTCAACAATTTATTGTTTTTATATAAGTTTTGTGCCTAGTAATACTTTTTTCTTTTCGAGTATCAAGATTCATTGGGATTTGTTTTTAAGGGCAGGGTCCCCAAGTTCTACCCTGTTATTTAACCCATAACTGGAGGGAAGGGATGGATTAATACCTTTCCCAAGGGTACCAGTGCTTAAATGAATGCAGGGTATTCAACTGGAATTCGAACTCGGCTCACCGATTTCTCTTTCCGAGCCAATATCCACTGCACCACAAAACACATCCGTTCCTAAATGCTTACAGCAGCTGGTATACCCAAGCGGTCACCCATCTAAATACTGACCAGGCTTAATGTTGCTTAACTTCAGTGATCGAGCGAGAACCGGTGTATTCAACCTGATATGGCCGTAAGCCCAGCAGTGACAGTGTTTAATGTGTTAAAGACGGTCAGAGTGAAAGCAGCTATTATTATGCCCATTTGTACACCACCTATGATAAATGCGACAGATGCCTCAGAATATACCATAGCCACCTTTTTAAAACTATCAGGGATGCCCATATCCTTTTTCTCCAGAACCTTGTCTAAATCAGAATGTAGGCATTATGAGAAAATGGTGAGATTATTTGATCAGGTGACACTTTAAATTAATTCAGTTAGTTAATTGCCATACGTGATACACGCTTTGGGCGATCATGTCTCAAAGAAGGCTAAAGAACCCAATCTGTCCTATTATTTAACCCATATCTGAAGGGAAAAGACATATTAATACCTTTCCTAAGGGAATTTGTGTGTAAGTGAATGCAAGGAATTCAACTGGAATTCAAACTCAACACCCCAATCTCTCGTTCCGAGTTGATTTGCTCATCAAAAATCAGTTGAATTTGTATTTAATACAAAAACGACTAGCAAAATCAAAAATGAAAAGATAGCTAAGTGGAGAATGGAACTCTTGTTTTACTCGTGTGATGTTACATACCACTCCAGCAAAGAAAGCGCAAATGTGGTCGCCCTCTCACGAGTATATAGCTGAAATGTTAGCAAAGAAAGAATTAAAGAGATTACATAAAGTGTTGTACCACCCGTGTGTTACATATATGGTCAAAATGATGAAAATGAAGAAACCTTCCCCACATAGTAGAGGATATGAAAGAGATTACCATCTGATGTAAGACCTGTGCTGAAAATAAACCCATATTCAGCCATTTTAACACTAGCAAGGTCATTAAAGCCATGCAATCATACAAAAGAATCACACTGAATTTTAAAAATCTCCTTTCATCAAAAACTCGCAACAAATACATGTTGACCATAACTCATAAATATTTGCTGTTTTCTTTCACAATCGTAATATAAGCACTTTTCACTATTTACATTGTTGAATTATTGTGCCCATCTTTATTGCCATGTTTACAACATTTCAGCCATTGTATGCTTCGGCCTCCTTCAGGTACTAGGAATTTTTAACTGAACCCTTTATTACGATCACTGGGGTATATCATTCTCATTCCATGTGTGATACCACTTTTGGTAGTCATGTAGTTACCTACCTTTAACTTAACTCTCTAAGTAATTTGTTTACCACTATTGTAGCCTGGTATTGAACTCGTAACTTTTTAAATCAAGTCACTGAAACTAACCAACGTTTATATCCACTGGGCCATGTCTGAACAATGTAAATAGTGTAAATACTGCCTCATCTCAGAAGTAAAGACAAATACAAGTATTTTGCTCAGTTTTTGCAGTTTTCAGGCTATCCACATATATTCATTCAGACAGAGGGAATTCATATAGGTCCAAATGTGTAAGGTAATTCATAAGAAGAGTGTGGAGTAGCCATAAGTTGAACACCACCATATAACCCTCAAAGTAATGGCTAGTGCAAGATGTATAATGGAATAATCCAGAAAATGATTGAATTAGCAGCTTCTGATAAAGAGGTAGCTGTAGAGAATTAGAAAGAATTCTCAGAGGCCCTGTATAGAATGCTGCCACTAACACAACACCTCATGAATGATTCTTCTTATTTCTAAGAATTTTGACTGGACCTTCTCTATCTTCTTGGCTCTTAAAACTGGGAATGATATTACTAAAAAGAAAAAATGTTACTGAATAAAAACGAACCACTGCTGGATAAAATGAAGCTCTTTGATGCCAACCCCTAGTCTGCACATGTCTATTACACGAATGGGTGAGAAGACACAGTTATACTGAGAGACTTGGCTCCAGAAGGAGATGAATCAGGACTCACAGGACACTTCAATGGATTTTGAAGAAACAAAGACAAACACATGGTCTCCTTCTGTAGATTATGAGGGACCCCAGAGCTCTAATCTGTTGAGCTGTGATGAACAAATCTCTCAGAAAAGAGAAAGTCATTTGTTGACTATAAAAATGCAGCAGGATTAAATCCAGTTTAAGCGAGAATGAGGAAATACCTCATCATGCTTCTTGCAATCCACCACAGCCCTGCAAACAGCAAAGAATGCCTGCTCAGTTCAAGGGCTTCTTCCCTCTGGAGGAATAAGGCAGTGGAGAATGTGCCATGATTCATATCTGTCTTGCATACATATATTCAGGAGAACTTGGCTTGCATTCAGAGCTCATTAAAGCCTACATTTAAGCCAATATGAATTGTCTCTAACAATTCTACTAGAATGAAAATGCAAGAAAAATTTGCAAAATTCTAAAGATATACCAAAATGAAGTCATTTTAGAAACAGACATGAGATTATTAATAGACAAATAAGAAAGAAGTTTCACGTAATTTGTTTTTATCATTTTTATGTTTGTTTTAATAATTTCTTTTTTTGCATTCCAGCTTTTGGTACATTTTCATCCCTATTTTATCTGTTTTTTATTCATATCTTTGAAAAAAAAAATTATACACTCAAGAAATTGTTCCTGCCACTCTTCAATAACCCTTTCTAATTTTGTCTATTTTTTTAAACTTTTTCTCATTCTTAATTTGGTTTCCTTTTGAGACCCTTTCAATTATTCTTATTTGCACAATCTTTAGTTATTCAGTCATTCTGTCCAAACTCATTTTCTGATTTTTCCTTCTAATATAATTATTTTATTATTGCTATTTCTCTCTCTTTTTATTTGATTTTTATTCTTATCTCTCATATTCAGATCAAGCTTAAAGTAAATTTTTCACTGTCATATTTTAGAATTCTTTTATTATGACACTCTAAATATTTTTTGTTCACTTTGTTTGTCTTGGCACTTTCCCTGTTTACTTTTTGCAACTTTCTTTTCCCAAATACTATCTGAATACGACATTAAAAAAATCTATGTGCAATTAGTTTTCAACTCTTCTTTGTTTTAACTTGGGCCTACCTAAATAACTTCTGCTTCAACATCTTTTGTTTGTCTTTTGTAATTTTCAATTTTTTCAATTCAGTTTTATGTTTCATTCCTTCTTTCTTTTCATTCTTATATTTTTTGTTCTTTTTCTTTTATCCACCTTTATTTATTTTCCTGCTTTCTTTAATTTTTCTCACTTCTGAGAGCCACTACTTCATTTCATATCCTTCAGATTTACTGCCTCTAAATTCTCCTATATTTCTCTTTCCTTTCACTTCTTTCTTTCTCTTTCCTCTCTCTTTTTCTTTTTTATTCTGTTTCTTTATATCTACTTTTCTGCATGCCTCCTTCTCTTTATTTCATTTTTCTTTCTCTTCATCTCCTCTCCCTTTTTCTCGTTCTTATACTTTTATGCATATATTCATTTCTTTATTTCTTTTTTTCTCTTATTCTCTTTCTTTGCTTCTACTATTTTGCATCTTTTCTTTTCTTCATTTCTCTTCACCCCCTCTTTCTTTCACTTATTCTCGTTCTTTACTTATACTTTTATGCATATCTTCATCTCTTTATTCTTTCTTTCTCTTCATCCCTTCTTTTTTCTTGCTTATTGTCTTTCTTTGCTTCAACTTTTCTGCGTCTTTTCTTTTCTTTATTTCATTTCTTTTTTTCTCCTCTCCCCTCTTCCCTTTCTCTTATTCTTTTTCTTTGCTTCTACATTTTTGCATCTTTTCTTCATTTCATTTCTTTTTTTCTTTCTCTTCACCCTCTCTTTTTCTCTCTGATTCTCAATCTTTACTTATACTTTTATGCATAGCTTCATCTCTTTATTTCTTTCTTTCTCTTCATCCCTTCTTCCTTTTTCTCTTTTATTGTCTTTCTTTGCTTCATATTTTTTGCATCTTTTCTTTTCTTCATTTCTTTCTTTCTTTTCACCCTATCTTTTTCTCTTATTCTCGTTCTTTACTTTTACGCATATCTTCATCTCTTTAATTCTTTCTTCTTTCTTTTCATCCCTTCTTCCTTTTTCTTTCTTATTCTCTTTCTTTACTTCTACTTTTCTGCATCTTTTTTCTATTTGTTTCTTTCTCTTTACCCCCTCTCTCTTATTCTTTCTTTACTTCTACTTTTATGCCTCTTTTCTCTTTCTTTCTTTTCACCCCTCTCTCTTTACTTCTACTTTTATGCATCTCTTGTTCTCTTTATTTAATTTCTATCCTTTAAATATTTTTATTCTTCTCTTCTGTCTTTTTTATCGTTTCCATTTCTTTCATGTCCTTACTTTTTTTTTCTTTTATATCCAAGATATATTTGTTGAGGCAATATTAGTTGAACAGTGGAAATCATTGGATCTATCAAGTCAACAAGAGACTGAAGCAATATCTCTTATTTAAAGTGGTGGGAAATCATCCGTGCCACTCTGCAAACAGTCAATATACAGCAAAGGAATCTGACAGTAGTCAAAAATATGCCTGGACATTGCACAAAAAACACTTTACTGAGGAAAGCAAATTTTCAAATCAGCAATAACATTACATGATGATCAAATAACAAACAAACAAACAAACAAAAAAAAAATTAGAATTAATAAACTAAGAAGAAATTAGGAAATAAATGGTAATAAAACTTTCTGAGAATGCCAACACACAATTAACTGAAATACAAACATGAAGCTGAAAAAAAAAAATGGTAGAAATGAACAAAAAATAATAGTGATTAATTAAAGAAAAAGAAACTGATGCCAAGAAATGAAGACTATGAAATTGCTTGAAGAGAAAAGACAAAGAAGAACAAAAAATAGACACGAGAGAATAGAAAAAATATATTTACAAAAAAAATTAAGATAAAAAAAAATGAGAGGTGACAAGAATGAGGAAAGTGTAAGTGAGAGAGAAAAAGGAAAGGAATGTTGATTTAAAAAATGTAAAACAAAAAAAAAATGATAAAAAATGAATAAATGTAAAATAAAAGATTTTGCAAAAGAAAGTGGTGAGTTAGAAAATCTCATGCTTTACATTTCCAAAGCTCTACAAAAATGTCTTGTCAAGTTGGTTTACCTTGACTTATGATGGAGAGGTTGTTCTGCCTATTCACTTTTCTGAACAATTTCTATCAAACAATAAAAATAATAATAATAAAAATATCCCTTATGGTCAGTGGACAGGAATCTGTGAAAACAAACAAAAGCAAATCTGCATGTTCTAAAAGTGTTTTTCACTGCTCATCTTCATCCACATCTCTCCATAGTTTGGTAGGACAGAAATTTTTGAATCACAGCAATTTGGGGTCAATTGTGGCAACATGATAAAAGGAGACAAGAATAGTTTTTTTTCTTTTTTGGTGGGGAAGTTTTGGGTCATTTTGGCAGAGAGTTGGAGATGGAAGTAACATCAAAGAATGTCCAAGTAAATGTTGGCATGACTCATGCTAATGAAACGGCATTAGTTCCGTCAAAGACGTGATAAAAGCATCCTGGACATGACAGCACTGATTTCTGAGCAAATTAGAAGTACTCAAAAAAGTAGTATATCTCCATTTGCAACCTTTTTCTAGAATGATTACGATGACACTGATTCTCCTGTCTCTTTACAAATGGACCTGTTTTATCATTTAAGTCCAGAAAGTGAGACAGACAAGAGACGAATGATCTGCGAGGAGGTTGAGTGGCAAAAGTACAAAATAGGAAAGGTTTCTGTAAAGTCAAACAACCAGTTATTAAGAGTAATTGATAAAGAGCTTCACAAATGGGCCGAAATAATCTACACACTTGTTTTTCAGATGTAGATGTCAGAATCTGAAAGTGCCAATAAACAGAACGATTTTAGCTGTGAGTACTGATTCAATGGTCTTTTCCGTTAGCTCTGAGGGTGACGTCCAGCAATGTTCTTCGTGCAAAGTTAACATGCTTTTCAAAATGTTGACCACTCTGGATAATTATGGTCACCATCTACTTTTCACTTGATGCAAAGACAGGTTAAAGAAAAGTGATTTAAATGTGAATTCATCTACTTTCATCATGAAATTAGACTTTAAGTTAAGAGGAGATAAAATGTATAGATATTTGTAATGAAGAAAAAAATGAGATGTCAGTAACTTTTTTATTGATTGGCAAATATTGCTTTTACTTATGAAGAAAAAGGATTTTCTGATGGAAGTGCAGAGAGGAAAAGTGAAGTCAAGTGAAGCTCCAAAAATGATTTATTGTTAAGTGACATCTTTTTTCAAAGCTTGTGTTTTATTAGTGAGAAAAGTAGTACAAATTGAAAAGAAACTTAAATACAAAAAGTAACAAACTTACTCTTGTATTGAAGCCAACATAACTAAATTATATTGAAATGTTTCTGTCAGTTGATCACAAATCCCATTTTGACATAAGTATTCATAAAATTTCATGCATATATATATATATATATGTGTGTGTGTGTGTGTGTGCATGTGATTAAATAAGGAACAGTTAAAATTTATGCTATTCATGTTGTTTAGAATATTGTCCTAATCTTTATTGTTAAATTCACATTGTTTCAGCCATTGTTCACTCTGGCCTTTTTCAGGTGGTAGATGTTGAAAGTTTGAACTGAACCTTTTATTTCATCCACCAAGGTAGATTGTTCTAGTTCCACATGCCATGCCTTTTCTGGATATATCATTTTTAGTTATTTCCCTTTAATAACTTGACTCTCCAAGATTTTTTTCATCTCTGCTGTGGCCAGGTACTGAACTTATGACTCTTTGGGGCACTTCAATCACTGGGCCATGTGTCCCCAAGGACACATGGCCCAGTGAATAAATTAATGGTTGAAGTAAAGGAGATATAGTTTAAGATGTGCTTTATTTATGAGTTAAAGTGAACAATATCAAAAACAGAATGTATGTAAAAATAAAAGTGGACATTGATGTCAACATCCAGCGGTGACTGTTAGTTTTATGCTGAAACACAATTGTCTGTGCTGAGGATTATATTTATAAATAAAAAAGTCTGTTGCCTTAAAGCATTGACCTCAATATCCACTATATATATATATATATATATATATATATATATATAATACCTCTCTATTATAACAAAGATTGTTGTGTATTTATATATATACTTCTTCTCTATTATAACAAAGATTGTTGTGTATATTTATATATATATATATATATGAAAAGAAATAGGATTGTTCCAACAAAGAAATTTGTATAGAATCAAACGTGTGAGAGGCCATGAACATTTTGTTTAAAGTTTATATTCATTGTTGTTGTTATTATACGTTATGATACTTTAAGTGTCCATAATGGTGCATTATCATAACATGTATAATAACAACAACAATGAATTTACTAATTTTTCACGAAATTATCATAACACGTATAATAACAACAACAATAAATATACACTTTAAACAAAACATTCATAGCCTCTCACACTTTTTATTCTATATATATATATATATATATATATATATATATATATATGTTTTTTTCCTGTTATGCTCATAGAGAGAGAAACAATAACGAGGCAGCGTTGGCTCAGTTCACTCTCTTCACTAGCAGTTATGAAAGCTCTTGTTTTTAACAGAGCCTTGTTATTTTATAATTTTGCAATTATTTTGTTATATATATATATTGTCTCTATTATAATAAAGACCATTATATATATATATATATATATATATATATATATATAGTAAAGTTTTGTAATTTGCTTGAAGCATTGAGTAAAATAGTTGTATGTGCTATGTCTTGAAGGCTGTCACAATGCGTTGAATGAAATAAAGGAAGGTCGGGAGGTGTTTGTATGACCTGTTTATTTATATTTCAAGACTATAATCTCATCGTCAGAATGGCAGAGAAAACTTCAAACTGTCCGTGCTTTTAGTTGTCCATCTATGAATGGCTGGCTTTATCCACTGCTGCTGTACGTGTGTGCATGTATGTGCGTGTGTGTGAGTGTGTATTTATGTGTGCTCTAGTTGTTTTTTTTATATGGTCTAATGGTGTGATTGTGTATGTGTGTGTATTCAAGATGGGGTTTTTTGTTGGTCTGATGGAATCAGTTTGTAGGAGTTGATGTGACTTTGACTGGGTCAAAGGATATCAGTTACATGGCTGTTATCTTATCTGATTTATCTGGTGGTGTTTGCTCGTTGTGTGAGCTGTAATTGAATCTACTTTTATGTGTGTGTGTTCTGTCCTGGTGCGTGCTTTGTTATGGGCACCTCTGCTAATATGGCCCGGGTGGGGGGGGAGAAAGTGTGTTAGCGTGGTTATTGTAACTATTTTTTTTGTGTGTAAAGGCTATGTGTAGTATTGTAATTAAATCTACCTAACTTATTTATCTGTGTGTGTGTGTGTGTGTGTGTGCTTTAGCCTGGTTAACAGTTTGTTATAAGGGAGGAAGAAGTGTGTGTGTGTTTATTGTTACTGTGTGTGTGTGTGTGTGTGTGACCTTTGCTGTCGTGTTAAGTGCATGTTGTGTGCGTCTTGGTGTCGTCTATACTGTTACATAATCTAGGTTTAATTCTTGGCGATTGTTAATTGCTGGATGTAATTTAGATATTATTAGGGACTCTTTAATGCGTATATATATAAAATATATATATATATATATATATATATATAATAATCCTCTCAAATATTTCACCATTATTTTTGATGGCAAGGGTACATTCATGTATATATATATATATATATATATATATATATATACAGTCATCCGCACACAGATCTGTTTTGCTGCATCACAGCTCATCAGTATGGTTAGATATCCAATTGGTTTTTAACCCAGGATTGAAACCTGACTGAATTGGTGTATATTGTGTGTGTGTATGTAAAACTTCAGAATATATTTGTAAAAGAACAATATAACTAAAGACAAAAGGAAAAAGAAAATTTCAAGAACATCATTTACTCACTTTCATTTATTATGACAGTGAATTGACATCCACCACAACTTGCTGAGACTCTTAAGCTAACCTGATGAATATTTAGAAGTATTTTTAAATTTGATTTTTTTAAATAAATGATATTTTTATTCTTGTATATAAACACTTGTTACAAAATACAATCCTTGTATTTGCATTGATAAAGTCCCTCATAAAACAAATTGTGTCCACTAAAATATGTTTATGTTGTATACCTACCTGTATACAGGAATGGAATGTTCCTATTCTTTTAAATAGGTGGACACTATTGGAGTAAAGACGCTGAGTAGAAGAGAGTGATTATACTTACTACCAGTGTATCTACTTCATGCAGTGTGCGAGTCTTGTACTTGTTGATATACTATTATTCCCAACTTCTGTTTGATTTCCTCTCCATGGATTTTATTGTTTTTAATGTTCAATTTTAAATTTTTATCTACATGTAGCATTAGAAATTTACATTTTAATCATTTTATCAAAAAAGCAGTAACTTAAATTTATAAAATTTAATTCCCATGAACATCAAATGAACTTAAATTCAAATCTATTAAACTGTCAGTTTGAAATATGCACCTGATAATTGCATAATTCATGAAACTTTGAGTCATGCCATAGATGTAAGATAATATGTATATATATATATATAATACAACTTTGTTTATACATTGAGCACTGTTTTATTAACACCTGAATAATAATGCTGTACATATGTGCATCCTTATATATATATATTTATTAATTCATGTCACTATGTGAATTGATTGATTGATTTGTTTTTATGTCTTATTAACCATCTGCAGGTTATTTACAACCAAAAAATATTTTTAGATTTTAAGAATTTTATGAGATAATAATTGTACAAGTTCTACTAATTAACCCATAGCTGGGAAAAAATGATGAATTCATACCTTTTCCAACAATTTGAAAATGAAAACAAAACTTGAAGAAGTGGAAATGTGGTTCTACAGAAGGATGCTGTGGATATCGTGGACTGAGCATGCAAGCAACGATGAGGTGTTGGAAAGAATGGCAACAAAAAGGAAATTAATACTGAGAATCAGGAAGAGACAACTGAAGTTCCTGGGACATGCAATAAGGAAGGAGAGCTTGGAGAACCTGATACTGACTGGCCAGATTGAAGGAAAAAGAGACAGAGGAAGGCAGTGGATAACATATTTGAAGGGCCTGATCAGGTGGATGACGGAACGGGGATTGCGAGGTGTAACAGGAGAAAACATACTCAGAGCCACAAGAGATAGGGAGACATGGAGAACCATGATCACCTACGTCCTGAAAAAGAAGAAGAATGTAACAAACCCAATTTGAATTTGAACATAGCTATCCATTTAACAATTCTGAGCCATTACATCACTCACACATCTTAAGTGGTCACTGATCTAGGTAATGATTAAGCTCAACATTGCTTAACTTTGGTGATTGTTCAGGAACAGATGTTAGATATGATTGTAAACCTCCATTTTACAGATTGATTTTAAAATGTATTAAAAGACTTTATAATAGATATGTTTACACATTTAGAATGATTCATTAAAAAATTAAATATTAGAATTATGTTACAAAATTATATTTTAGAATGATGTATGCATAAAGCATAATGCCATGATATGTTTTTCCTTCTGATATATAAACATAAAGCATAATGCCATGATATGTTTTTCCTTCTGATATATAAACATAAAGCATAATGCCATGATATGTTTTTCCTTCTGATATATGAACATTTACAAAACATTTTCTCTTATAATGTCAACATGAAAAAACATTAAATGTATATCAAAACCAAAACTATAATTTTACTCTATTTTGTCATTCAGTTATCCAAAGTTATTCTGATATACTGAAATTCAAATCTAATATTCTCTTATATTCTCGACTCGGAAAAACATCAAAATACAATATTAATACAAAAAAAAACATTTTTTTTTCTTTTTGTCATTCAGTTACCCAACATTGTTCCTCTTTTTTCTTTTATTCCTTTCCTCCCAAGCAAAGTAATGAAGCCACTAACATTCAAGAGATTATTCAGTGTTTAAGAAACTAAGAAAACTTTCTTTTTGGGATGAGGAGCTATCATTATTTACATTATTAAAATTCAAACTATTGTCCTCTTCTTTGTTGTTGTTGTTATAACATTTTAGGCATTGTACTGTCTGGCTTTCTCCAGGCCACTGTCACATAGAACAATGGCTGAGTAGATTTAAATATTGGTTTGTGAATTTGGTGACACAGTAATTGCATGCTCAGTCGCTGAGTTTGAATTTGTTTAATAGCATATCAACCTCTGTGGGTTATTTAATGCCAAAAAGGTGGGGTTTTAAGGTTTGTTTGTTTTTTAATGATTGGTTATAGTGAGAATGTTGATTTAGTCAGATTTTAATGAAATTTTTTTGTTTTTATTCTTTTTTATTTTAGAAAACTGAAAATGTCTTCCAGATTTGTATTCAAAAATATTTTGCCGAGAATAAATTTTTCCTTCAAAAATGTGTTATGTTAATAATATTTTCTTCAAAAATGTATTGTTGGTAATATTTTTTTCTTGTAAAATGTATCTTTTTCTATACAAGTCTACTTTTATGTATATATTCCTATAAAAGTGTATTTTTATACTTTCATAGTGTTTTGACCCCAGTTTGGGAGTTAATTATTTGCCCATAGCTGGGACCCTAACAGATGCTACTACTCTGGGTCAGTGTGAACCTGGAAACAACAGCAATTAAGTGATGGTTCCATGATCCTCACAACCTCCCAATCAGAGACTTTGCTGCCAGATGTAGTTTACCACCTGAGTTTGAGTCCTGTACATGAACTCAGTGGAAATGGGTAAACAATATCTGTGCAGGATTGAGAACCAGAACAGTCTACCTCCATTAATTAAATAATGGATTTAGTTCAAAATTAACTATAGATCGATATACACTACCAGCTGTGATTACTAGGCCACCCTAGTTTTTAAAAAGAAATTATGTATTTTATACTATTTTTAGTATTTATTGCCAAGTGGATAATTCTAAATGAAAATAGAATGGTTCTTTTGTTACTATTACTTTGCAAAATTTTACAAGGCAGCCAAGAAGCCAGTAAGAAGAAGAGACTAGCATAGAGCACAAAAACTGAACACCAGAACAGTTCATTTGATGCAAATGTTATTGTGCAGTATTAGTATTAACAAATGAACTGTTCTGTTTTCATTTAGAATTATCCACTTAGCAATAAGTACTAAAAATAGTATGAAATACATCATTTAAAAAAAAAAACTTGGGTGACTTAATAATTATCGCTGGTAATGTACATCTGTGGAAAACCAGAGAGCACAATGCCTGAAATGGTGTAACAACAACGAAGATGAGGGCAATAGTCCAAATATAAATAATGTAAAAGAAAACAATAAAAAGGACAAGATTCAAAGAGACAGAAGATTACAATTGATGTTGCATTTAAATTTTTGACAATTGTAGTTGACAGGAAAGCCAAAAGAGAGTTTCAGATGTGTGAAGTGTTAGAATTTATGGTTGCATCTCTAGCAATTAAGGCACTAAAATGATGAGACCTTACCATGAATCTATTACTATACTTAAATTAGTGAATTTAAGGTACTGAAATGGAAAGCTAATCAATAATTGCCATGAAAATGTTGATAGAAAAGCCACAGAGAATCTATGTTACAGTAGGGGTAAAATTGACTGAAGCTAAGATACCAGATCTATAATATTGCAGATTCTTGGGATTTTGTTCAGAATCTCTAGTTTAGTTGTTTGTTTTACCAGCATATCTACCCTTTTGGGTCATTTAATGCTGAAGAATTTGTTTGGTTTTTGTTTACTGCTTGTTGATCTTTTGTGAGTATTGCTGTCAAGATATAGTAGAGGTGTTGTGATTTGATGTGTGATGGTTATATGTTATCTTCTTTTGCAACTATATTTTGTTATATAATTTTGTTGCTTTTAGAAATTTTAAAAGGTTGTTTAGGTCAGCTTTCTTGCAGATGTTTTTCAGATTGTTTTCTTGATAGTATCTTAATCATATTTGTTCAAGATCTATGCAGCTTGTGAGTATATGTTTCCCTGTGTAGAGCTCCTGACAGGGAATGCAAATTGGTGCCTCCTCACCTTTTAGTAGGTGTGAATGAGTGACAGCAGTGTGGCCTATTTGAAGCCTAGTCATTATTACTACTTCTCTTCTTGACATTTTAGAATCTCTAGATGCATAGCAGAAGCCTCAGACCTGATACAGTAGCTCTATGTCCTGATATATAGAAACTCATATTCTCTTGATGGGTAGAAATAATAGATAAACATAAAAAAAACATGATAATAAATAATAGTTTATTTTTCAGTAATCTGAAACTGGTGTGTGATCTCACATGAATTTAAATGCTTATATGGGTACATATTTTCTAATTCAAATCTTTTCTCTCAAGCATTCTATTTTCTAATGTCCGAAACATTACATGGATTTAAACCATGCCATGTATGAATAAAGGTTTTGAATTGCAAAAATATTTTATAAACACCTTGTAATGATCGATTAATAAAGGTAGGTCTCTGGAGTTGCACTAATGCTTCTCTAACTTGAGGGCCTGGAAATAATCTGAAAAATGAATTGAATTGGAAGCTTTAAAGCCCCAAATGAATTGACAGAAATTGTGAATGCTCAGTCTGTCTCAGAAACAAAAAAATACAATCAGAAATGTTTTTTATTTTTATTTCTTTTTTTTTTATAAAAGTCTCAAAGAATTTCAAAACTTATTAGATTCTGAAAGATTTGTGATGAAATTCTCCTGTGACATTAAGATAATATTATTGTCTAAATTCAAATTTAATATCTTTTTCAATGCTCCAGTATCTAATATTAAGTGTTATTTCTACCATGCTGTGTAAAACAGAGAAAAACATTTCAAGTAAAAGACAATAACGAAATAATATAAATAGCCTCAGCACAGAAACATCTTGAGAAAACATGAAGAAGAAACAAAGAAAGAAACTGAAAACAAAAGACGGAATTGACTGGAGATGATAAAGAGGTTATAAATCGGCTGGAGGTCTTTTCGAGTTCCTGTTAAAGTAGCTGAAGAGACTTCTTGTTTGAAAATGCTCTTATTGTCACTCTGGCTGTGTTCTTTTATGCATTTATTATTTTACTTTATTATTTCTATATATAAAATATTTTATTTCATTTTTTTTTTGTAAAAAAAGTCTCAGGCCTAAACAGACTCATTTGTATTCAACCAAAATCAGAACAAAAATAATAAAAAAAAAATGCAAAAAACGAAACATACAAAAAAATACAAAGAAAAAACTATAAAACAAATTTTAAATTTATAAAAGTAATAAAAATATGTCTGAAACAAAAAGAAATGAAAATGTCTTTAGAATAGAGCTTACAGCTAAGTTGAACATGCAACTGTGTTACTGTGTTATAATTGGTAGTGTTCACCTTTTATAATAATAAAGAGTAAAGTATAACCTGCAGATATTTTACAAACACTCACATTTTCACACAGACACACACAGGCAAGCATAAAAAATATACTCTCCAGGAACTGTGGATAATGTCAAAAAGCTAATATGTGCAATAGAATTGTTCCTCTGAAATAATGTCCATTGGAGAACAATTCTCTAAGCAGCTGAAAATGCCAAGAGTAAAAATTAAAAAAAAAAAATTTATAAAATCTATGAAAAAAATTGTTGAAGTCAACTGACTGATTGATTTGTTTTTAGATTTGTTTCTGTTTTTTACTGTCCTTTTTCATTTATAAATGACTTATTCATTGCTTTTATTTGGAAACCTGCTAAGCCAAAAATCTGTTGTATCTGCAAGTCTACAGAGTTTTCCTAAAGTAATCAAAATTTATCACCAGATAATAACTGAACCTTTCGTTTTGAGCAGGGATGCACAAATCATATTTACCAAAATTCCTTTGTTCATACATATAGGTATGTTAATTATATCCAAGTGAATAAAAAAAGAATTAACCTTCTGAATTTCTCTGAAGTGAAGACGACAATTATAAATCTGAATCTGTTACTCAGACTCCGACAACAACCACTAAACTTTTGATATATAGTTACACTATTTACATTTTTTAGACTATTGTCCTCATCTTTATTGTCACATTTGGCCATTGTGCACTCCAGCCTTCTTTAGGTTATATTTGTAGAAATTTCAAACCTAATCCTTTATTTAGTCCACAGAGAGAGAAATGTCATAAATTTGACAGTAAATATAAGAACAATAGTCAAAACAATGTAAATAGTTACAATACCTCATCTCAAAAATATAGCCATATCTCATATGAACATGAAAATACATTAGATATGATAGCCATAATTATGAAAATATGGAATAGACAGACTACGAAAAGGGTTATGAGAGGATCCCATAAACTCAGACAAACAGATTGCCTCAAGATAGTAAAACTTCAAGACATCATAAAAATAGAAAAAGTGCAACTGTAAAAAGACAGTGACAAGCATAGGTTAAAATAAAATATGATATTTTATGAAGAGACTCACCTTCCCCATAATGATTCATCATTGAACTAATTCATTCTGCACATTTAAAACTCTACCATTCATCCATGAATTGAATACTTTTGCCATATCTAGTCAGATGCTCCTGCTATTCATCTTGAGATTCTCAGCAAAATCCACAGGAATATCAGCAATGTAATGAATCATGACATGGCAAGCCATCTTCAGTCACTTCTTTTGTTTTTTCTACAATTATTTTCATGGCTACTGCTCTGAAGAGATTCTTTCTCTTGTGCTTCGACCACATGAACTTACGCATGGTTCTAGACTTACATCAAGGTCTCGTCCTTTTATTATTCATATTTAGGGATATTTCTTCTGTCTGAATTTCTAGAATGAAAAGTTATAATTATTTTAACAACTTAGATGTAATCTATTATCCTCATCTTTGGTGTTATTATCACAATGTTTTAATGGTTGGACAATAGTGTAGTGAATGAAAGTTTTTGTTTGTAAATTTGATGATATAGTAAGAATGAGTTCATTTCCTGGCCAGGTAGTGTGAACTTAGACTCAGTGCAAACAGGGCAATCAACAATCAAATAGAACTAAAAATAAGAATTAGATGAGATATCCCTAGATATGGGTAATGAAATGAGAACAGTCTACTTCTATAGATTAAATAAAGGGTTTAGTTTAGAATTTCTTTTATGTTACAGGTTACAATATAAACCTGATGAAGGTTAGAGGGCACAATGACTGAAATGATGTGATAACAAGAACAAAGATAAGAGCAATAGTTCACATGTAAATAGTGTAAATATCTGGGTTTTTTTTATTACTACTTTGTTATTGCTTGACTTGTTTCCACTGAATCTTAAGTCCATACTACTACAATGACTATGCATTTCAAATTCATGAACTAAAAGTATTGTCCTGTGGAACAATTCCAAACTTAGTACTTTAAACCTAATGTTCTTATTGTTGGCTAGCTGCTGCTGCTGTTGTACTTGATCTCCATCACCACTGGCTACTGCTGTCATGCTTGGCCTTCATCTCCACTGGCAACTGCTGTCATGCTTGACCTCCATCACCACTGGCAACTGCTGTCATGCTTGACCTCCATCACCACTGGCAGCTGCTGTCATGCTTGGCCTTCATCACCACTGGTTGATGCTGTCATGCTTGGCCTTCATCACCACTGGTTGATGCTGTCATGCTTGGCCTTCATCACCACTGGTTGATGCTGTCATGCTTGGCCTTCATCACCACTGGTTGATGCTGTCATGCTTGGCCTTCATCACCACTGGTTGATGCTGTCATGCTTGGCCTCCATCACTACTCTTTTCTTATTGCTATATACTTAGAATCAGAGTCATCTGAAATTTCTAAAACACATGTGAAAGAAGACTTGGAAAATTTAACACAGTACATATTGAAGGCAAACAGAACAGAGGAAGAAAGTGAATAATCTATCTAAAAGTTTATGCAAATGATTGATAGAACAAGGATTAGGAGAGATAGCCAACACACAAGACTAAGAGATATCAAAACAAGAAATTGTGGAGAGCCATAATCACTTACTTCCTGAAATAACAGGGTACATGGATATGATGTTTATCTAAATAACATACCTTATCAAGATTTTAATATTATCAAACTCCAGAAGATTGTAAGATGGAGTACATCTTACATGCCATCATTTATAAAATACATTTCAATTCTTTTGTTCTTGCTAAATATTATGACATTAGATGAAAAAATCTATTATAAGCAAATATTAAAATAAGAATGTTCGTTTCTATTATTATAATAATTGAGTAATGGCTAGAGAATAAAAATTTACTTTTAAAATTGATCAATGGTTTATAAAACAGAATGCAGCTTAATTGGCTGGTATTTACTGAAAATTGTTCTGATTGCCCCAGTTTTTCCTTATAAGAAAAGAAAAGGCAGATTTTTTCTTCTTAATTATTATTTTAAAATCTGCTTCTTACTATTTCTCTTTTTCATATGTACACCATTTACATTTTCAAAAATCCTATGATTTTCTATTCAAGTTTTTTTTTTTTTATATTTTGATGAGCACTAGTGATAAACTGTTAAAATTTCAGTTAATAGCCTTTATTGCTTTGCTTTGTACACAATGAGTGACTAGAAAAAAAAAAAACACCCTCCAGCATTAAAAGAAAGAATCGGAAAAGTACATAGAACAAAACTGACTCTAACATCTGTCTGTTTAAGCTTCCCTCATTAAAGAAAAATAACTTAAAGCCAAATAATACAAAAGAAAATTGGTTTCTCGAATGAAAACAAAAAATCAGCCAAACTTTTAGGAAAACTGTCAGAGTTTTAATTTTTAAATATTTTTCTCATTTTCTACCTTTAAATAAAAAGCAAATTTTATGATAAAAGAATTAATCATTCTAGAATACAAAATATATATATATACACAAAGACAAAAGAAATTTTGTGTCAATTAATTTTACTGATGAACTTTTCCAAATTACAAATAATCCTTCTCAGACAAGGAGAAAATTTCATCAAAAACTGTTCAAAGTTCATTTTGGAAGAAAAGTCCAAGAAATATGGTCCTAGCTTTCAACTTTCTTAAGTCATTATCCAAGTAGAAATAAATAGTGACTTTTGCAGAACTTGTGACTGTTGTGATGTAAGTGAGGTTTGTGTTTTTTTTTTTATATACATATGGATTTGAGGATGTGGGCTCTTAAATTACAGTTTTTTTTATTCATTCATAATTTGGAAAAATTGATCAGTAAAATTGATCTGCATAGAATGTCTGTTGTTTATTTTATTCCAAGATTGAATCTCTTGACGAAGCCTGAAGAGCAAGAGCAGAAATGGTTGCTTCACTTTTAAAATGTCATGTAATATCAAGCTACACACTTTTATTTCAATAATTAAATGTTGTACCTCCAAAAATATCTTTTCATATATATATATATATATGAAATGAATTGTTTGAACATTATTTTTTATCGATACTCATATTTTAAATAATGTTCAAACAAATCATTTCAAATTGTCAAATTATTGTTTAATAATAAAAATTTATCATAAATAATCAGGCAGGTTGATATAAATATACAATACTGTTTAATTAAAAAAAATAATATCTACTCTTTCCAATCCTCTGCATTGTCCTCAGATTGACATAAACACACTTAAATATTCATGTTGAAGCTTCCAACATGAATAGCAAGCAGCACAGAATGCTGTTTACAAATTTCTGGCAGAGTGAATTGTGTCATGGTGCTCTTTTTTGGCCAGACACTTTCCAATTGACCCTATTATACTGTGCAGTTGACAAAATTAAAAGAATGTGTATGTGCAAAATTAAAAAAATAAAATGGCTACAATTTATCCATCACACACTGTGTGTGTGTGTGTGTGTGTATATATATATATATATTTGTCATAAAAGCCTGTTTCGCTATATCACAGCTCATCAGTGTAGCTAAACATCTACTTGCTTCCAGCTGGGATCAAAACTTGATCAGTTTAGTATCAGTCAGAGTCCCTACTTCCTAAGCCATAGGTGCATGGAATGAGAGAAGGGAAATTTTAGTGTGTTATATGTATGCAATGTATACACATACCAGTCACCAAGTGAACTCAATTCAGTTTGAAGAGTAACGAGTAATATATGTTTGGTTGGCTATAAACTGGCTCTAATTTCCAGGAGAAAAGTTTTTGTATTGTGTGGGTTGCTGTATGAACCAGTCATGTCTATTTAGTGGCTGTATCAACTGTATTGAGTATTTTTAAGCACTGTCTATTTGCTTTTTGTGCATTTTTATTTTAATATTGATGTTTAGCTCAAGTCATAGCTTCAGTGAATACAGGAATGCTTCTTGTGGTGTGAAGCATAACACGTGTTCATAACGGAAAAGGTAGAACCTCTGAAAAATCTTAATGGCATGCCTGTGTGATTTATACAGCATTGGCTTATCTATAGTTTATTAGAAAGAAACAGTAAAACATTTTAATGTTGAAATAGAGGAAAATAATCATTAGTAATCTTGACAAAATCTCTTATCCAGCATTCTGCAAGTCACAGTGATACTGGATTAGTAATGGTTAACTTGTGTGTGTGTGTGTATGTGTAGAAATATAATGCTACAGTCTGAAAGTTTGAGGCAAGATACAGTTATTTTTTAAATTGACCTAAAATATTATTGTTTTATGCTTCAAATAAGAGAAAGTTATTATACATTATTAAAAAAAGTCAGACATGATCTTTTATAAGAAACTTTATTCAGACAAAAAAGCATTTTATGATTAAATTTTGCTTTAGTCAAAATATCTTCTTTTAACCTTGATTACTTTAGCACAAACTTTTGGCATTCATTGCAAATGTTTCTCAAAAAATAAGTTTGATAATTGATTCCATTCTTTTTTCAATGACACAAACAGCTCTTTTTCATTTCTTAGATGGAAAGGTTTCAGTCTTCTATCAAATTCATCCTCAGGTTGTGGTTTCCAGTTTTTCTCTTCTCCAATCTTTTCACTCTTTCTTTGTTTTTTTTTTCTTTTCAATTGGAGTAGATAGTTTAAACTATCGCCCGGTTCACACTCCACCCACGTCTATTGAACAAGTGAAGAGGCTTATCCCTTGTTTCCTGTTCAGGTTGTGGTTTCGGTTTTTCTCTTCTCCAATCTTTTCACTCTTTTTTATTTTATTTTTATTTTTTTTAATTGGAGTAGATAGTCTAAACTATCACCCAGTTCACACCCATGTCTATTGTACAGGTGGTGAGGCTCATCCCTTGTTTCCTGTTTAGGTTGTGGTTTCCGGTTTCTCTCTTTTCCAATCTTTTCACTCCTACGTAGCCTCCTGCACATCAGTGGTGTTATCGGCTTGCTTGGGGTGATATGATTTTTAAAAAAAAATGCTAATTCTGTGCATTACTTCAAACATTTGAACTGTAGTATATATATATATATACACTAGAATTTTTAATCATATTGCATATATATATATATATATACACTAGAATTTTTAATCATATTGCATATATATATATATATACACTAGAATTTTTAATCATATTGCATATATATATATATATATATATATATATATATATATATATATATATACTCCTGATCAAAACTTTAAGACCACTTAAAAATCTTTAAAAAGAAAATTTTTTTTATGGATAGATTTGAAACTCCTCCCACTTAAGGTTACCAATACTACAATCTAAGACCAGGGGTATAAATTGTTAGATCTATGGTAATTCCAATGTTTTTAGTTCAGTTAGTGATTAGCAATCACTGCGTAAAGGTGTTACCATGTCTAAAGCAAGCAAACTTACCAAAGTTGAGCGTTCTCGAATTCTAGAATTCTATAAGCAAGATTTGTCACAGCGGGTGATCACAGCTAAGGTAAATCGCAGTAAAACTGTGATTTGCAACTTTCTAAAGAACTGAGAATTATGGAAAAGCAAAATCCTCTAGTAGGCCCCCCAAAATTTCTCCTGCATTGAGTAGAAGAATAAGACGGGTTGTTATGAAAGACGGGGGACTTTCTTCTCGTCAAATTAAGGCAGTCACAGATGCTGATTGCAGTCCCGTAACCATCAGATGACACTTAAGACAAAAAGGCATGGTAAATAAAAAGCATAAACAAATTCCTTGGCTGCTTCCACGTCACAAGTTGAACCGCTTAAAGTTTGGTCATAAATACCAAATATGGGACGTTGAAAAGTGGAAGAAAGTCCTGTTTTCTGATGAGAAAAAATTCAATCTTGATGGTCCTGATGGCTTCCAACCATATTGGTATAACAAAACATGCCTCCTGAAATTTTCTCCACATGTCATAGTGGTGGAAGGTCCCTAATGGTATGGGGTGACTTTTCTTACAGAGGAACGATGGAGCTCCAGGTGATGCAGGGTCATCAGAGAGTGGCTGGTTGTGTTAACATGCTACAAAAAGCATCTTTGATGATGGAGGGCCATTGTTTGTGTGGGGATGGATGGTTATTCCAACAGGATAATGCTGCAATCCATGCTGCAAGACAGACCTTGACCTTTCTACAAGAAAATGGGGTCCATCTCTTGGGACATCCTGCATGCTCACCGGACTTGAACCCAATTGAAAATGTTTGGGGATGGATGACAAGAGATGTTTATCGAAATGGCAAACAATATTCAACAAAAAATGAATTTTGTGAAGCCATCTTCAGAAGCTGGAGGAACATCCCCCGCACCTTAATGAAAACGCTTATTTCTAGCATGCCCAACAGAATTTTTGAAGTCATCAAAAGCAGTGGAGGTAGACTTCATTATTAAATTTGGTTGTTAAATATTTTCATACACTTTTTGTACAATTTCGTAGAATTTTTGTCTCTGGTCTTATAATTTTGATCATGTGTAAATCGCCTCATTTTATAAAAATGTAAATTTCTAAATAAAATGTTTGGAATGTAGCTTTTTGTTTCCATAATCTTTTAGATTGTAGTATTGGTAACCTTAAGTGGGAAGAGTTTCAAATCTATCTGTAAAAAAAATTTCTTTTTAAAGATTTTTAAGTGGTCTTAAATTTTTGATCGGGAGTATATATATATATATATATATATGGGGGTTGTGGCTGTGCATTTGTGTGTATAATTATATATACAATTGGCTGTATTTATATGAGAAGAAAAATCACGACCATGAACAGAGAATTTGTAGGTATAAAATCTGTGAAAAAACTTCTGAAAGAAAAACCTGGCCTGTTTTTTAACTCCAGATCTGCATATGTCTGGGGTACGACTGTTGGATGACAGTTGAGAGTAGGGAATTTGCTATGTATTATATCAAAATTGAGCTCAGAAAAAAAATGACAAAGTTTAGACTCTGAATCTATGTATGTGTGAAACTCAAACATTAAAAAAAAAACTTTGTGCCACATTTGAAATGAGCTGGAATTCTGTCATATATTCATAAATCATGTATATAGAAAGAATTCATCACTCAGAGCTGAAACTTTCAGGTCTTAAATGAACAACAAAGTTTTTATCTAACTATGTCCTCATGTAGTGTTGATTTCTATATTTACACATATCACACACACACACACACACACACAGATATATATATATATATATATATATATATATATACATATGTATTGGTCATAAATCCAAAACAAATGACTTAGAAGTAAAGGTGAAAGGATCCTACTAATATTAACCCTCATCCAGAAAGAGGGCTCAATGGAATTAAATTTATTTATTGACAGAGCCAATATTTTTTACATATAAAAAATTCAAATTTCCTTAAGTCAGATGGTCATTTCGACACCTAAATTTAACATCCGTCTCATCAGTGAAAACAAAACATTATGGGAAAATAAATTTATTTATTTGTGCTTGTGTGTGTAAAAAAATGGAAGTAATGTTAAGGAAAAAGAAAAAACAAAAGTCAAAGAAAGAACAAAAGCAAAAACCGGGCAGATCCTTGCTGTCAGAACCTGTAAGTCTGCCACTTTGGTGACAGAAGTGAAAGAAGATACAATAAAATAAAAATCAAGAAGAAATAGATCATTTGAAATAATGGCTTTATAAGGCTACTGTTAAAGGATCAGGAATAATGTTAATACCAAAATAAACAGGTTAAACATATGCTAAAATTAAAACGTAAAATTACAAGGAAAATAGATTTAAGAACAGGAAGTTATTATATAATTTAATTATATAGTTAATATGAAGAAATAAAACAAATATTTTAAGAAATTTTAATTTTAGATTAATTATTAGAAAATGAAATTTAAAATTTATGATAGCATTAATACCAAAAAAGACTGGATAAACATAATTTAAGTTAAAAATAAATTGCTAAAACTAGAAGAAAAATAGATTTAAGAAAAGGAAGTTATGATATAACTATCAGTATAGCCTGGTGTTGCTCGGGTGTAATGAAAGCTTTAAAACTAATCCATACTCCTGAAGCTCAGACTCTTTGGACGTTGGCACGAAAGACTAAAATGCAATAGTTGTTTCCAGTTAAAGCAAAACCGTAGACTGAAAGAAAAATGAATGGATTTAAGTAAAATTTTGATTTCCTGGTATCGATATCAAATAAGTTTTTTTTTGTTGTAAACTGAATTTTGAAGGCTAAATAAGTCCTCTCAGTAAATGGTATCATGGCTGAGACTAAGAACTACAATTATACCTACTGAGAGCCAAACCCGAAGCAAAAACTAAAATAAAAGGGCTGAAAAAGATACAGACATACAGGCAGATAAACAGACACACACACACAAACATCTTGCCTTTTACATATATATATATATATATATTATCAATTTTCTGCACTATTGTAAGAACTGCAGCCTTGCAACTTCTGAATATCATTTCTTATGTCTTTGTCTATGAGTGTATCAAATTTGATTAAAATCAGACCACTGCTTCTATAACCCAATTATTTTGATTATCGATATATATTGGGGGTACCTCAACACAAAACCTAGCTAAGAACACTCGCAGATGCTTATAGTACAACTGTGTAAATTTTCAAGAAAATCAGTTCAGCTGTTTCAGAGTCTATAGGTAACGGACACACACAAACACAGACAAAGTTCCATTTATGAATAAGTTTAGATTTAATATTATGGTTAATAAGAAAATAGAAACAGCTATTTAAAGGAATTGTAATTTTTTAATTAATTATTTGGAAGTTTGTATTTAAACTTAAATTCATGATGGCATCTTTTTATAAATTCTTTTCTTAAGTTCAAAAGCAAACCTTGCTTAAAATATTTTAATTTTTTCTTCTAAACATAGATTGTATCTATCATAAAGGTTATTTGGAGTACAGACCAAACTTATTCATCTCCAACTCACTATTGGGTTAAATCTCTCTTTTTTCAATTCCCAAAATCTTTGAGAAGGGGAAGTTTGGAATTTTAGATTGAGGTTGGAAAAGGAGTATTTGCAGGAGTAGTAACATTGTTTAAATTCTCTCACCGAAATTAAAATGTAAACTTTTGAATTATTTTGGGGGAAGATGTTAACTTATTTGATCTCTTGGGTCGACTGACATTTACCTTCCACAGGACAAATGTTGATAGACATGCAACTGGAAAAAAAGTATTTTCTTTTCTTCTTATTAACTGTAATATTAAATTATATTTTATAATAACTCCTCTTTCTTAAATCTATATTCTTTCTAGTTCTAGTGGTTTATTTTTAACTTAAATTATGTTTAACCAGTTTGTTTTGGTACTGATACCATCATAGATTTAAATTTAATTTCCTAATAATTAATCAAATTCAAATTTCCTTAAAAGTTTTATTTGGAAAGTTTTATTTCTTCTTCTTAGCTATGTAATGAAATTGCATTATATAATAACTTATCATTCTTAAATCTATTTTCCTTCTAGTTTTTCATTATTTTTATTTTTAACTTTAGTTGTATTTAACTGGTTTATTTTGGTATTAATGCCATCAGAGATTTGAATTAAATTTAATTTCCTAATAATTAATCTAAAATTAAAATTTCTTAAAATAGTTGTTTTATTTCCATATAATTTAATTATATTATATAATATCTTATCATTCTTAATTCTATTTTCCTTCTTGTTGTAATTTTTAACTTATTATTAACCTGTTTATTTTGATGTTAACTTTATTCATGACCTTCTAACAGGGACATTGTAAAGCTGTTACTTTGTTTCCTTACTTTTATTTTTTATTTATTTTATTTCTTTTTATTTCTGTCACTAAAGTCAAAGGCCCACAGGTTCTAATTGCCTCGTTTTTCCTTTTGTTCTTTCTTTCTTTTTGCTTTTTTCCTTCACTGACTTCCATTTTTTACACACACAAAAAAATAAATTTAAGTAAATTTAATTTGCAATAATATTCTGTTCTCACTGATGAGATGGGCATTAAATTTATCAATTAAAATGATCATCCAATTTAAGAAAATTTGAATATATATATATATATATATATATATATATATATATATATATATATATATTCAATTAGGTTTCAATAAAAGCAACCATAAAAAAGCAGTCTAACCATACTGATGAGCTGTGATACAGGGAAACAGATCTGTCGGCAGATGACTATGCTCTCACACCCTGATTGAGCACTCTGGAACAATGGTAAACTTTGAAAAAACAGTAGCTACACTAGCATCTATGATTTGTTCATTCAGTAATGAATTAGAACACTCTAACTACTGGTGTATGTATACATGATATATCACATGCTAAAAGTCTACCTTCTTCTACCGAGTGTCCATAGCTCAGTGGTAGAATCGCTGACTGATGCCAATTCGGTCGGAATTCAATCCTGGGTAAAAGTAATCGAATGTCTAAACATACTGATGATCTGTGATACAGTGAAACAGATCTGCCTGTGGATGGCTATATATATATATATATATAATACTGAGCATCCATAGCTCAGAGGTAGAATCGTCGACTGACACCAATTCGATCAGGTTTCAATCCTGGGTAAAAAGCAATCGGATGTCTAACCGTACTGATGAGCTGTGATACAGTGAAACTGATCTGTCTGCAATGACTATATATATATATATGGTTCTGTGAAAAATATGGTAATTCAACTTATTTCCCAAAATCAATATCTGAATTCATAAAATTATAATTTTAATGTATGCTATATTAATGGCATAAAGTGTTCAATATCTGTGATAGAGCTTATGTAAATATGAAATTGCAATCAAAACTCAGTGGTGACAGTCTGTTTCATGCTTAAACAAAACCTTCATGGCCTGAGAATTGCATTTAAGAAGAAAACAGACTTGGTCTTAACCTTATTGTATCCATTAATAAAAACATTAAAAAAAATAATTATACAGTCACAGTATAATGTTCATGAAAAAAAAAATTTAAATATCAGGCCAAAAATAGTAAGAATAAAATAATTATAACAATCATTATTTCACTCATTCTAAACCAATGAAAATTGGCCAAACCTTACAAGCAGTTCTCATGGGCAGGTCATCAACATGCGCATCAATAAAAACTTAATCTCCTTTCCAGATCATAATAGTAAAATCTTTTAGCACTCAAAAACTTTTGAGGTAACAAGACCCCAGACACGTCTTGAATTTTCCAATTAAACCATCTGGACACTCAATACAGTCAGTTAAGTGCTATACGTGATACACGTTTGGGTGATCATGTCTCGAAAGAGTCATGACTGACTGGGCAGAAGATTATCCCGCAGTAGGTTGCCATTGCTTTCTGCAGTAGACTGGTTGCCGATCAAGGCTATAGAACCCAATCTGTCCTGTTATTTAACCCATAACTGTAAGGAATAGATGGATTGATACCTTTCCCAAGGGTATTTGCGCATAAGTGAATGCAATGAATTCAGCTGGAATTTGAACTCGGCTCCCCGATTTCTCATTCCGAGCCAATATTCAATGCACTACAACACAAATCGTCTGGACACTCAATACACACATTCATAAATAAAGAAAAGATACCAGAAAAACTGTATAGCTTTTGCTTATCTTACCATTCTGTTAGATCCTGATCTACATTAGAGCACAATTTGATCCCAGCTTCCATGCCTAGCCATTTTTCGTTTTTAGGAATATTTTTGCATATATAAATTTTAAGCTATTTATAACTTTCCTATCATCTCAATGTTCACTTTTATATATAAAAAGGCATATTATTTTATGCAACACATAATGCAGACTAATGTAAAAAAAAAACATACACTTATACATGGCTGGGTGTGTGTGCGCATGTGCATGCAAACATGTATTTGTCTCAGAGTATCATTACATAATGTTCAATCTATGTGATTAGTATACACCAATGAATTAAAACCATTAACAAAGTTGATTATTCTTTAAAATATTGTGTAAATTAAAAATCGTCAAAAGGTTTAACAAAAATTACTTCTTCATTCTGCCTAATATATATATGTGTGTATGTGTGTGTGGTTTGGTTATGAAAATACACAGAAATAGAACGAGAAAGTTAAAAAGAAAGGGAGCAAATATGTTATTCAAAAGATTTATTTTGAAATATTCTGATGAAAGAATTTTATGCTCTCTCTTGGGACACACAAATCCTACCTTTCTATGTTAGACATTTGAGAGCAGACAACGTCAGACAGACAAATATTTTCTTGCATTACTTGATAACAATCATGTGCATAGAATTGTGTATAAAATTAATTCATGATGGGCTATTTTCATAAATTCAAATGCAAGTGTCTGTAAAATTAGAGAGTGGAGGATGTAATCTCTATCAGTATAGAAAATTAAGCACAAATTAAAGTCAAAGTTGTTAATGTTAATTTTCTGATTAAAAATTGTTGCAAAATGCATGAATCTACTTGTCCATGCAATGTCTCACTGATAGATATTTTCACAAAAACTCATTTCTGGTATGCTTTCATAACTGATGACGGAAATGATTGTGAATGAAAAACCACTTCCCCTTTATTTACCCAAGCAGTCGTACAAAAATGCTATTACTCCATTTTTTCACTACTAACCATGGCTAATTCTAAATTTTACTTGAAGGTGTTGGAATATATTTATTTTCAGTTTTACCAGCCATTTCACTGTAAGCAGAAGGAATGGCTGTTATGCTTAAATGAAATTAGCATATTGTAATATATCTATTATGTAACATTTGGTTTTTGATGATCATTTTAATCACTGTGCACATTTCTTGTCCATGATTGAGCCCTGATGATAGAGGACTAATAAACCAGCTAAGATGCATTTTTTGTTACGTTTTCTATTTTGATATTTCCACTTTGTAGTGATGTAAATATTATTTTATTTATTAACTCTTTTCTGTTATTTTTTTCTTCTTGTTTTAACATGTTCATTTTTATTGTTATGAAATTTTAAAAATGCTGCTAACAAAAAAGAGAGTCATGATTTGTTTAACATTTTAACATGGCATGGTTATTGTTTTTCATTCTTTTTATAAGATGACACCAATTTGATAATATGCTTCTATATGGGAAAGATGCAAACTCATGATTATAAATTAGTATGGTTTGCATCATTCTATAACCATTTTCTTGCAAATTGCAGAAGAAATGACAATATCACCATTTAAAACAATCATGTAGAAATAATGAGAAGACATTCAGATACATTCTCTTAGCCCACCTTACTAACTCCATTCCTTAAACCCTTTCCTCATTAACACATTGTGAAGCGACTTTTTCTTATACCCTGCTATATAAGAGCTGCAGCAAAATTTCTTTAAGTCTCGATGTTCACTAACACTTACTCATGAGTTGTAAGAGTTGCAGCAAAATTCCTTCCTTCAAGTTTCGATTTCAAATCACAATCGCCCCACGGTCTAATCTTTTTCTGTGTACTCTGTCTTAGGCGATGCTGAGTTGTATCACACCAAGTCATTTTTGATTGGTTGGTTTCTGATTGGCTGGTCAAGCCGATCAGCATGAGCAACCACTCATATAGATGGAACATGCCTCCGCAAACAACTTTTTGTCACATCTAGTCTCGTGAGAGGCAGCCATATTTCTTTCTTTGCCATCTTGGCAACACTTACCTAAATTATGGACCTACATGCAAGGCAAGTTCTTGCACGCTTAGCTCTGCAATGTAAGTCACTTCTTTCGTCATATATATATATATATATTAATGCAGGTTTCATTGAATAATATAGACAAGTTCTGTCTATTAATTTTGTGTAGGATCCATTCATACCGTCTGATATACTTGATGGTGATATTGTTGAAAGACAACAAAAAATCACAGTAATTGTTGATTTTTTTTATCGGGTCTAAGCTTTTGGCTCACATAAGCCATTATCAAAGAGTAAATATTAACACACAGTAAACATAGAACATTTAAGCTATTAACAATAAAGAGAATTAAATTGAAAATATAAGTCCATCCCTTACTGTGATTTTTTGTTGTCTTTCAACAATATCACCATCAAGTATATCAAACGGTATGAACGGATCCTACACAAAATTAATAGACAGAACTTGTCTATATTATTCAATGAAACCTGCATTAATGAAAAAATGCTGCCAAAATACACACAATATATATATATATATATATATATATATATATATATGCACAGTAACATCAGGAAGAGGTAGTTAAAATTTCTGGGGCATGAAAAATCTGATACTCACAGGACTGATAAAAGGAAAGGACAGAACGTAACATGGTTGAAGGGCTTAAGGAAATGAATGGCGGACCAGTGTTTGAAAGTGATAACAAAAGACAAAACTTATTAAAAACATCAAAGAACAGAAAGTAGAAAGCCATGATTATCATTGTTCTACATGTACAAGGCATATAAAAGAAGAATATGCGCAAATTTAATACAATTATATTTATAAATAAATATCTCCAAATATTATCTGATAAAATCTGCAAATATCTATGAACTGTATATCATATCTATTAATTTTACATCATAATAACAGCACATAAATATCAATATACTCTTATATTATAATATCTATGGGACCTGAAACTAGGATCACAGTGCTGTTCAAGGAGGAGTCATAATGGATGGGAAAAAGCGAAACCAATTGTTGATAATCATAAGAAAACATAGGAAGCAGAGAGAACAATATTTTACCTTCATTCTGTATTCCAGTTTTGTCTGCCACACTTTCAGAAGAGAGTGCCATGCAAAGACTGGACTCTTATCAAGAGTTGCTTGCAAAAGGATTAAATTTTCAACCAAACAACATGCTGACAATATCTCATTCGATAAATGGATGCCGACATACTAGAAGATCTATGAATTCTATAAAATAAGTATATCTATAAATTCTTTATATCATATCTATAAATTCTTTATAAGAATATCTATAAATTTTTTATAAGAATATTTATAAATTATTTTCTATAAATTTTATTTGATAAGATCTATACATTAATATCTGTAAATTCTATTTATAAATTTTCTATGATAATCTTTATAAAAATCTATAAATTCTATGTGATAATATCTACAAATTAAAATCTAGTGTATCAAGGCAGCAGATAATTTTCTAAACATATACTATGAGAGACAATGAATGTCTATTATGTTTAATCATGAGCTGTTCTAAACATTGTATTTTGACTTTAATTTCAGGTAAAAATAAAGACAAAAATTCTCCAACATTTGGATAATTTTTTATTATTTCGGTTCTAAGCTTTTGGCTCACATGATTTTGCTATTTTTGGTAACTGTTGCCATTGCTTAGCAGAGTTTTACGTCAACACAAGATAAAATCATCATTAATTTTTGTGTTAATGTCCTTGTAACCTCTCTGAAGATGGCTCATGTGAGCCGAAATCTTAGAACCAACTTAATAAAAAATTATCCAAATGTTGGAGATTTTTTATCTTTATTTTCAATTGAAATTAAAGCCAAAATACGATGTTTAGAACGGCTCATGATTAAACATAATAGACATTCATTGTCTCTTATATTTAACAGTATATGTCTAGAAAATTAAAATCTATACATTCTCTTTGAAAATATCTGCAAATTATGATCTACAAATTCCATTTGATAATATCTATAAGTATATCAAAATATTAGTAAATAATGACATCAAGATGTTTATTTTCCATACAACTTTAAACAAAAATTCAGTGAGAATATTTCATTAATACTGGAAGGAGTGATAACAGTAAATTTTAGAAACCTATGATTCTAATTGTATTAATAGAAAGATTTTATAACTTTCAACTAAAAGTAGTGCTGTCTTCTCAGTCAATGAATGCTGAATGTTTCCTTATAAGGCAATAGCTAATATTAACATGACCATAATTTCAATATGAAAATTATCTGTAAATTGTGTATGATATTATTACAGTTACTCACATTATTGGCATCAGTTTAAACTGACACACTCTTTTTCCATATAGTATGACCATTTGGCTTAAAAGTTTTATTTTCTTGATTTCAGATGAAAACTCAAAAATCTTTCAATATATTTCTGTGAAATTTTCACTTTCAAAAATTATAATTTAGTCAGTCAATTAAGTGCCATATGTGATACACGCTTGGGCGATCATGTCTCGAAAGAGTCATGACTGACTGGACAGAAGATTATCTCGCAGTAGGTTGCCATTGCTTTCTGTGGTAAACTGGTTGCCGACCAAGGCTATAGAACCCAATCTGTCCTATTATTTAACCCATAACTGGAGGGAAGAGATGGATTAATACCTTTCCCAAGGGTATTTGCATGTAAGTGAATGCAAGGAATTTGCTTACACACAAATTTAGTAGGTGGACAAAATAATGGAAACACATTGAAATTTCAAGCAACTTTATTTCAATATGGGTTAGGATTACAATAATAATGAGAACAACAGTCTGGACAATGTTAATAAGGTAAATACTACCTCATCTCAGAAGTATTGACAAATAAGGACCACCTTTAGTAGTAATTACAGCTCGAATTCTGCATGGGACTGACTCGTACAAAGTTTGAATTGTTTTCAAAGGAATTTTTATCTATTCTTCAGCTAAAATAGTCTCCAGTTCTTTCAATGATGATAGTAAATGATATCATCTCCTCACTTGTTTTTCTAAAATGAACCATAAATGTTCAAAAGTTTTGATATCTTGGAGCTGTGATGGCCAGATAAGATGTTCTACTTCACTAGAATGTTCCTTATGCCATTCAGCTACAATTTTAGCAGTATGAATGGGTGCATTATCATCCTTAAAGCTGGTATTTTCCTCTGGAAACAGTTCCTGAACCATAAGATGAAGTTGATCACTTAAAATTCTTAAATAGTTCTGCTGATTTTTATAAACTGATTTAAAAAATATCTGCAAAAAACAACAGTTTTAGCAAAATATGAAGTACTATTACTATTAAATCAGCAAACATAAAAAACAGACAAGCTTTTGACAGTTTAATCAAATTTTCCAAATTATGCTACTGTTATGGTACAAGGTGTTCCCATTATTTCCACCTCCTGTACATAAAAAAGAAACTTACGCCTGGAGGATATGCATTCATTATGAGACGATCATGACAAAATGAAATTCTTTACAAAATAATCAGAAACTATTCAAAAACAAAACATGGTGAAAGCTTCATGTTTCTTTTTCTCTTTTGTGTAGATTCTCCCCTACTTACAAATGATCAAGTTAGAAACTTTCAAAGATTTGTGCAACCAGTCTATAAATTTAAATTTTGAACACTGCACCAATTTTTTAAGTTTGACCTTTGAACAATAGTTGATATTTCTGAAGCTGATCAGCATCACCCTGAAAGTACAATGCATGCGCCTTTATGAGATCAGGGTGTTATTCATGGTTATTGGTTGTTTGTGCAAATACTACGCATGTTGCAGATATCTAAAGTCAAAGCTTACTTTCTTTCAAAAGTATTTCCATTGTTTGGATAAGAAATTCTTTCTTTAAATATCTGCTATCTTTCAAGTCCTTTTTTTTCTTTTTAGATCATTTCGCCCCAAGCAAGGAAACAAAGCCACTAAGACACAAGGAGAGGCTGAGTGTGAAAGAACATAAGAAAACTATTATCAAAGGGAAAGACTGATAAAAGAACAGAAATTAAGATGACAGGATAGAACTTACGATGATATTAAGCCATTTTTAAGTGTAAAATGATCAGGTCTTGCCACTAATCTAGTCAGTCATTTAAGTGCCATATGCTATACACCCTTGGGTGATTATGTTCCTTACCGAGACATGACTGACTATGCAGAACCACAGTAGTTTGTCATTTCTTTCTGTGGTAGACTGGCTGCTAACCAAGGTTATATAACTGTTATGGGGAAACACACATATTCCTCAGATAATGGACTCTCTCTCTTATATTAATAAAAGTTAACAGGAAATTAATGGGAGAAGTTCTTGAGAAGTTCATAGGAGTTCTTTAAAGTTCTATTAGAGTTCAATAGAACTACCAGGCAGTTGATATTAGTTGGCAGTTAGCCGAATACTAAGAAGTCAGCTTTCAGTGGAAGATTACCAGTTTCCTAACATTTTGGGTGCGTTAAGTCGATTAGCAACCGACATAGCATGATTATAACCTTCAGTGCAAAAACTACTCCACAACAATAACCCAATTTGCCCTGCTATTCACCCTTAGTTGGAGGGAGTAGAGATAGATTCATGCCTTTCTCAAGGGTTCTCATGTGTAAGCATATGCAACAAATTCAACTGGAATTCAAATTCGGCTGTCGAATTTCTCATGTCAATATCCACTGCATCAGTCACTTAAATGCCATACGTGATACACACTTTAAGTGATCATGTCTCAAAAGAGACATGACTGACTGGGCAGAAGATTATCCCACTGTAGGTTGCTATTGCTTTCTGCAATAGACTGGTTGCCAGTCAAGGCTATAGAACCCAATCTATTCTGTTATTTAACCCATAACTGAAGGGAATAGACAGATTAATACTTTTTCCAAGGATATTTGCATGTAAGTGAATGCAACGAATTCAACTGGAATTCGAACTCGGCTCCCCAAGTTGTCGTTCCAAGCAGATATCCACTGCAACACAACACAATAATCAAGTGTTGTGTTTCATTCATAGAATCTAGGTACCATACAGCAAATTTCATTGGAACAATTACCATGAAAATATTTATAGAAGAGGTATTATGACAATGAGAAAGCAACTGAAGCCAAGATGCCAGGTCAGAACCACAAATATTGCATATTCTCTGAGTTTTATCAAAGATCACTAAATTTTTACGATGAGAGATCTTTAACCTTCCATACCTTAGTGCGCAGTAGTAACACAAATTTAAAAAAAAAATGAGTGGCAAAACTTCAACTTGTACAAAATAGTGATAAGAAATAGGGAACAAATAATTCAACTAATTGTATTGGTGAGTGAAGATACCAATGAAGAAATGTACCAATTTTGATTTTCCTTAAGCAGGATCAGTAGCAGCAAGCAGTGCAAAGTCAAGAGCAAAATAGAATAACATTACAAACAAGTTTATTATTACATATGAATAGTGGTAAAAAAAAAAAAATAGTCATTCCTGTTTTTAATTACAATTTCCTTCTCAGTCATCGTATTACACCTCCAAATTAGAACACATGTACTTGCCTCATACAAATTTCTTGGTTACTTTTTCTTTTGGCCACATGTAAGTAACCTCTTTCACCATATCATTAGAAAACAGTTTCATGGGCCCAAATGTGCCAGGTAAGGACTATAGCTTGGATGAAACATGATGATTACTTTTCTGGTCGTCAAGCTGCTGCTCAGCCATATGTTGACATGCAGCATCATCAAATATAGTCTAGCTGAAAGAATCCTTTTTCTCAATTCTGATAATCTACTTACAAATGATTGTCAGTGTTTGCAGCAGGTTCTACTCTAAAAGATAAAAATTATATGATAGCTCTTTGCTTTCTACATATGTGAAGCCATTTTGAAAGAGAATTATGGGTAGTTAAAAATAAGATGCAATTTTTGATGTTAATGGCTTTCTTTAGTATTTTTTGATGCTAATGATTTCCTCCAGGATTTTTTACCAGAGTTCATATTGTAATTTTTGATGTTAATGGTTTTCTCTAGTATCTTTAAGCTCATATTGCAATTTTCTGATACTAATGATTTTCTCTAGCACTCTGTATTACTGGTTCCAATATTGTACTTATCTCTATGCTTGGTCGGCTTAGAAGAGTTTTGTAGTCTAGCATATATGCTGATTCCTTAAATTTACATTGTTTCCAGTGGCATTCCCTATCTATTATTTCAACTTCATCTCATTGGGGGAAGTAATCCCCTTTCTCCCTCCACATGTGGTCAGCTACGCTTGATTTTTATATCTCCCCTCATGTTATGGCCTTGCAATGTTCTTGTAGCCTTACCTTAAGTGGACAGCCTGTTACTACATTTACATAGAATGACGTACACACAGTCCTTAGTTATGTCCTCCTCTGCTGGGGCTTACTTGAGAGAGATATCTGCAAAGTGTAGAACCACTTCTGATAATCCTGATGTAATATGGACCACAGATCCTTTGTATTTTCTTTGATAACCCCTTTACATGGGGTAGACCAAATGAAGCTGTTTTCTGAGAGTTGTTGTTCTCATGCACCCTCCCTTCTGTGTATGTTGGAGTTGTTGTCATGTACCCTGGATAATTGTTTCCTTGTAGGGTACTGCTGATACTGACCATTTCCTGTTTGTATATCTCTGGCTTGCCACTTTCAGCTTTTGCTTGATGTTGCAAACAGTGGATGATCCCTTTCTTTATATTATATGGGTGGTGGAAGTTGAAGTTTAGGTATTGTCCGGTGAATGTTGGCTTGTGGTATACAGATGTCTTGACCCCCTCCTCTATTCGAGTTATTAGCACATCCAGGAATGCCAGTTTGTTGTCACTTTCTTTTTGCATAGGGAACTGTATTGATGATCTCATTGAGTTTATATGGTCCAGTAGCATCTGGTGTGGCCAGTGTATGAAGGTGTCATCAACCTATCTCAGCTATAGAGTTGGCTTTAGAGCTGTAAATTCTAATGTCATCTCTTCAAAGTATTCCATGTACATGTTAGCCAGTGATGGTGATAATAGCAAGCCCATTGCTAAGCCTTCATCCTGCTGATATATGTGTGATCCCAATCCGAAGTGTCTTGTTTGTGGGTAGAAGTTCAGCATCTTCATCATGTTATCTAGTGGAATACTGGTATGTTCCCCTAGGGATGAGTCCAAGGCCAGTCTGTTCCTGACTACTGATAGTGCCTCTAATGTGGGTACCTTGGTGAACAGACTCACCCCATCAAGTTTTACCATCTGGTTGCATTGGATGGGAGAATCTTTAATAATTCCACCAAGTGGGCAAAGTTTTGAACATATGACAGCGACTCAGAGAGTGGCACACCAAGCCTAAGCTGATAAAATTGGCCTGAGCGAAATACCGTCTTTATGAATCTTAGGTAGACCATACATGTGAGGTACCTTGCGATAACATTTAGACAACTGCCTGTATGTCCTAGGCTGGAAGTTATCCTAGTTCATAATTAAAATTTACAACAGTTGTCATTCCATTTTCCAAGTGGGGTCTTTCTTTACCTTGCTACCACTTCTAATGAGGTCTTCCAGTTTCTTGGTATATTCAGTTTTATCCATCACTACAGTTGCATTGCCTTTGTCAGCTGGTAGTATAATGATGTTCTCATTCCTCTGCAGGGTCCTGATTGTCAGCCCCTCTTCTTTCATAATGTTTGGTCTAGATGAGTTGGCTTTCTCCAATGTCTGTCCCACTTTCAATCTAAACTCATCTGCCTGAGCCTGAGGGATGTTCAAGGCTATTTCTTCAATACAGGCAGTGATGTCTAAGTATAGTATCCACCTGATGGTTTTTGCAAAGTTGAGACCTTTGTTCAGTACTGGTTCTTCAGAGGCACTCTGCTGTTATTGACAACTGCCTTCACTAGTTGGTGATTGACCTTAAGAGTCATCTTTAAGAATTCTGGAGAACCCTCAGACCACTCTAATTATTACTCTGTCAGCCTCCTACCAATATTTGGCAAAGTGTTAAAGACCTTCTATGCAAGCTACAGGGCTATGGTATAACTGCATGATTGATCTAATCCAGTCATTCTTTCAAATCATGTAATGAACATAGTATTGAACAGACATGCCTCCCAGTACTATCATACAAACGTGGATATCCCACAAGGCTCTATTCTAGGTTCTACACTTTTTCTGATCTTCATCAACAATCTTCCCAATGTAATCAGATCCCAAGTAAGCATCTACCCTGACAAGACCACCACTTACTTTCTCCTCAATCAGAAATCCACGGAGGCTGACAAAGCAAACCTCACTGCTGAATTTGAAAAGGACCTCGAATCTGTAGTGGATTGGGGTAAGAAATGGCTTGTGAATTTTAATGCTTCCAAAACAAAGCTGCTCTCTGTTAACCACCACAGATAATTGCACCTACCCACCATTAGCATAGAGAAGACTAGTCTCCCTGAAAGCAAACCACTACATCTCCTTGGCCTAACTCTCTCAGCAGACCTCAAGTGGAATGACTACATCAAATCCATAGCTAAATCTGCTGTTAGGAAGGCCGGTTCACTGTCTAAGGCCAGAATGTTTTTCCCATCTGAAACCTACCATCCACCAATGTATTAAATACTGCTGTCACATCTGGCCCAATGCCCCTGCTATTCACCTTGTGGTTCTTGACAAAATCCACTGGAGAAACAGTGTACAGAGAAAATAGAGTGTAATAGTATTTAGCACCTTAACGATGTACTAACAAATGAGTAGCATAGCTGCTGCTACTTACTACTACCCCCGAGAGTAGATAACTCTTGGTATTTATGTAGTCCAGTAGAGTTCATACTAGTGTGTAGGTAATTCTTCACAACACGTAATGAACCCATCTGAGCTAAATCAAATTTAATATCAATAAGGAATCTTTGTTCTAAAAGAAGTTGACCTATGATCACCCCGGTATTTACTGGGCTCACTGTAGATGACACTAAAATAGACTTTGCACTCAGCATCATACTGAAAAAACAGAAGCTTTTTCATCAGTAAGTTGATCTGGATGATGACCTTCGAGCCACCATGTGCCAATTTGTTCCTCACAAAAGATGTCAACATTTGTTTCTGGCATGAAAACAAGTAGTCAACCCATCTGAGTTTGGGTGTACCCATGTAAGACAACTTGATGAGAGGAAGATATACAAGCCCCCAGCCAAGAGAGAAAAGGCAGATAGAGACTCTCCCATTCTCACTTGAAGAAGATTCCATGTTTAGAGAAAAAACCCAAAGCTACACATCCACTCACTGTCCATAGTTGCATTAACAATAACTTAACATATTATCAGTTTCATGATCTTTTTCAGTTTGGGGAATGATAACATTTTCTTTGCTCTTTGTCTATGCTTCTGAGATGAAATGATATTTATATTATTTACACTGTTCAAACTGTTGTTCTTATCTGTATTGTAACATTATTACAATGTTTTGGCTGTTGTATGTTCCAGCCTTCTTCAGGTGCTAAGAATTTTGAACATGGAATGAGAATGATATACCCCAGTGATTGAAATAGAGAGTTACGTTCAAAATTCTTAGCAACTGACAAAGGCTGGAACATACAATGGCTGAAACATTATAAAAATGGCAATAAAGATGAGGACAAGTCTTAACAGCATAAATAATTTTCTTTTCTCTTCAACTAGAAATTGGTTTCTATGAGTTCACCCATTTTGCCCTGTTTCTATGACCATCTACAATGATTTGAATTGGGTATACTAGAGTTTGTATTAGAGTGTGCTCGTTCTCTATTTCTGCCAGTTTGAGTTAGGAATTTTGAACTTAGACAATAGACAAATGATATATTGAAGGGTCTGATGGTTGCGTAAGCTAAAATTTACTCACTATATATATATATATATATATCCTCTTTATAATAAAGTGAGTTTTGTATTTCATAAAGACTATATATATATATATATTAGTTATTCACATACAAGCCCATTTCACTGTATCACAGCGCATCAGTGTGGCTAGACATATCCACTTGCTTCTAGCTGGGATCAAAACTCAACCGATTTGGTGTCAGTCAGAGTCTTTACTCCCTAAGCATGGCATCAGAGTAGGGAAATTTTAATGTCTTGTATATAAGCAGTGTATACAGACGCCAGTCACCGAGAGAACTCAATTCATTTCTGAAGAGTCACGCATTATAGCTGAAGTGGAAACTGTTTTTAAAATTTTCTTCTCCAGAAGTATATATATATATATATATATATATATATATATGTGTGTATGTGTGAATATATATATATATATATATATATACACACACACACACACACACACTACTAGACGACATAATTATTTCAATAAAAAAATAAAGCACTGTTCAAGGAAAAAGAACTTTCATAACTGGTAGCAAACAGAATAAACTGAGTTGACACTGCCTCACTGTTGATTCTCTGTTCATGAGCATGATACAAGAGAAATATATATATATCTGTGTTTGTAAATACACAACAGTCTTTATTATAATAGAAAGTATATATGAATGATAAAATATAGTTTTAAGGTTTGTTATATTTGAAAGTTAAAGTGCTCTATATGATGGTTAGAGAGTATACACATCAAAAAGTGGTCATTGAACACAACTGGAAGCAATCAACCATCTAACTCTAATGATCTGTGATACAACAAAATAGGACTGTCTGGGGATGACTATATATATATATATATATATATATATATATATATATATTTACTGTATCGAGGCAGCAGATAAGTTTCTAAACATATACTGTTGAATATAACAGAAAATGACTGTCTATTATGTTTAATCATGAGCCATTCTAAACATCATATTTTGGCTTTAATTTCAGGTGAACATAAAGACAAAAATTGTCCAACATTTGGATATTTTTTTATTATGCTGGTTCTAAGATTTTGGCTCATATGAGCCATCTTCTGAGAGGTTACAGAGACATTAACATAAAGACATCCACCATAAAAGATGATTTTATCTTGTGTTGACATAAAACATTGCTATGTGACAACAACAGTCACCAAATAGCAGATGCAATTCATAAATTTGTAATGTAGTTCTATGATGTCACACTGCGTGAGAGGCCAAAATGTTAACAGATCCATATGTCTAAATGCATAAAATGTTTAGAACGGCTCATGATTAAACAGAATAGACATTCATTGTCTGTTATTTTTAATGATTGATATATATATATATATAGAGAGAGAGATAGATACTATACTCTCTTGTGTGTAATATGAGTTAAAAGCAGAATACAACACTGTGCTTCTGAAACTGAAAACAGGCATTAAATTATATCCTTGGGTATCATACGACCCCATAGTACAGCCATGCCTATATAGTTTTTTTTTTAAAGTTGTATCATATTGTCTGTTAAAATGTAAAATCCACATAAACTATTGTAATATTTTGTAATTTACAGTTACCAGTACTAGTGTACACTATTTATATAGTGATATAAATATGTTGGGGGCTACATACATATTTATTTTGGATTGTTTTATTTTTCTCAAAATCATTTGAAGATTTCCAACAGAGGAATATGAAAATCAACCTCACAGCATGGGAATTTTGCCCCATTTTTTAAGCAGAAAAACTAAAAGACATATAATTCATACAATTATGAATTTGACCTTTGTTGCAACATTAATGTGACGAAAATATGACAGATCTTGTGTATTCTATTTATTCATTTTTGTTTTATCAATTTCAATGAATTTCCTGTCTTAATTTCAATTACACTGATTCCCAAAGAACAAATATTGCTGACAAATCAAATACTTCTGTACACAATTGTTATCAAAATCTGCTTATTTCAGGCTTTATTATCTATTGTGCTGAGTGTGTTTTCAATCTTGCCATTTTGAATAAGAGGATTTTTACACTGAGCAAAATGTTTACTTGTGTAACTGGTGCGTGTATATACATATAAATATATATATATAATGCTGACATCTTATTTTAACAGATATATTTAGCAAAATTACACAATAATATCTAGAAATACTAAAGAGAAAATTTATTCAATGAAATCATCATTGGCATCAACCACGGCTTCCAGACAAAATCAAAATCTCTTGCATCTCTTCTTGACTGTCTCCTTGTTTAAGCTGGGAAATGCTGCCATAATCCTTGCCTTTTGTTCATCATTGGTGTTACAAGGAATTTTGTAGATCTCTTGCTCAACTGTGTCCCAGACATATTAATCAAGGGGGTTGCAGTTTGGGGAGTTAGGTGGCCAGATGTAAGGGTTGATGTGGTCACAAAAATTTTCTGATAGCCTTGACTGGAATCTACTCATTGTATGGCAAAGTGCAGAATTTTGTTGTCAGACATAGGGTCTTTCAGCAGCCACCCTCTTGACCCAGAAAAGCACTGCCTTCTCAAGGCACTTGATGTAGTTTTCTGTGTTGAGTGTATTGCCCTTACCAACAAATCTGAATTTTTTTTCTCATCAGACCAATCAGACTGTTTTCGAAGCTAACATACTTTGCAATCACCATGAGACTCATTCAACTCTTTCTGAATCTTCTGCACTGTACCCAAATTAACACCAAAACACTCTGAAATATTTGTTGGAGTTTCTAGTGTGAATGCAAATCAATACAGTAGGCCATTTCCAAATTTCTGCCAGAGTGAAATGTGTCATAGTGCTCATTTTCTCACAGCTGGTGTCCAACTGACCTTACTATACTGTGCCATCAACAAAATCAAAATAAACAATGCACATGAGTGAAATTAAAATATATAATGGCAACAATTTACCCATTAGAAATTCATTAAATTTCTTTCTACACACACACACACACATATATATATATATATGAATTAGACATATCAGATAAAATAAATTGCAAACATTGTGTTTTCTTATTTTTAATAAAATCCATTTATACTCATAGATAATATTTTGCATATTAAAATTGAAATATGTAAAGAAATTAGCTGTAATTTGGAAGGAAATTGAAAGTACTTGGGAACATTGAGAAATGAATAATAATGTCATCTGTCAAAATGGCAGTACATTTTTTACATCTTTAATATGTCAAAGATTATCCTTGAGTATGAATAGATTTTATTAAAAAAAGCAGACACAATGTTTGCAGTTTATTTAATCTGACAAGTCTAAAAGAAAACTTGCTGCCATAATACACATACACTACAGTTCAAAAGTTTGATGCTACCTTCAAAATTAGCATAGGGTGAAAAAATCTATGTAATTTAGAAATATGAATATCTTTTGAATCTGTGTTTCAGCCATAATATTAAAGAGAAACACTTTAAAGAAACAAAACTACAAAAAAAACTCCTACTTTTGGTTGATTGTTAGAATATCAAATTAAGAAATTAAAATAACAAAGTTTAAAGAGCCACTCAAAGAGTTACTGAATAGGATACTGATAGAGAATGGACTGATTTGTGCCAGTATCCATGACATGGCTATTTTTCACTCAATACATACACAGAAGAATTGTAGATTAGGAGAATATTTAGGGCAGTAAACAATTGACCCAAGATATAAGGAGGTTAACCCTCTAGGGGCATTCGTATCATATTTGATACAGTATGAAAACAAGCCTTGAAAGAAATATTTTCCTGAAAAATTTTTTAAGAGAAATATTTTATAAATTTCAAATGAAAGCAGTACTGACTGCTCAGTCAATGAATACCAAATGTTTCCTTATAGGGAAATACTGTATCAAATATGATACGAATGGCCCTAGAGGGTTAAGATTTTAGTGATGTGAGAAGCATCCTCTTTGGAGTCTGTTCCTGAGAGCAGTAGCTTTTTGGAAGCTGTCCAGATCAAAATTCCTTCCTACCAATATAATATGTTCTTGGTTGCCCCCTGTGTATATGTCATGGCAGGTCTTAGTTGTAAAGGTCTGAACTGGGTGAACTAATGAATGTTGTTTGCCAGAAAATTTGTCATGGAAATAGCGAAAGAGTAGTAAGAAGTTTGATATTTCCATTTTGGCTACTGATTCATGAAGATCATGAAATAAACTTCAATTTATGATAACTCTAAAAGTTTATCTTGTAATGTATAATGAAATGAATACTCTTCAAGTGATAAATGCTTTCTCATATAACAGATATATTTCAGACTTCAAACCAGAAGAAAACATAATCTTTTGTATATCAGAACTGAAAAATTTGCAATATCTGAGGGAAATATTTTTTGTTCAATGAATACAGGTACAGAATAATACAAAGTCAGTATATGATTCTAGTTTTCAACAAGCCTAAAATAAGAGACACAAGTGAGTAGAGAAATGTGGATCTCATAAAAAAAAATAATGTTACATATTAATTTATTTGAACATTATTTTTAATGGATACTAGTATTTGAGTAGATATTCTGTTTTAATGAAACAGTTTATATTTCTACTGGCCTGATTATTTATGATAAATTTTGTTATTAAAATGTGTGTCATATTGATGTCATGCATGGCACCAAACTTGTTTAAAAATGTCAATCCTTAGCTGTAAAAAAACATTTTCTCAGATCAATGGTCAAAAATTAGTAATATTTAAGTATATCTTAGCAAGGACCATCCTTTTTTTAACCTTATTGACTGGCCCTATAGAATCACAAGCAAATAACAGAAATCACATCTCTTAGTGATTTTCAACAACAGGAATAAGTGAAAATACTATTATAATCAAGATGCTGATATCTAACATATAAGCAAAAGCATTGCGTGCTTGGTCAATGAATACTATATGTTTTTTATAAGAAAACAGTTAATATTACAATTATGTACTTGCAATAAAACATATGAATGAACTCTCTCTCTCTTGTCTCCTTTATTCTTTTTTCAACTTAGGATAGAAAAACAAAATTAAGGACTTTTTAGGTTGGTCTTTAACATTGGATCCTTTGATGAGTCTTTTGTCCAACACAAATACTGTTCAATTTATCTCTGATGTTTCATCTTGATAGTGTCTGGATTTGATCACATAAAAAAAAAAAAGGTATGGCCACACTCATCTGTGAGTAATATTTTATTTTTTTCTTTATTCCAAGATGGCTGACTTTGATTTAAGATGAGTCCAACATCTTTCTTAGAAATACAAACTCTCCGATTACTATTTGTGCAATAATTTTTTTATCTATAAAATTATATGTTTACTTAACCTGTCTTTACTGTGCGTTTCAGGCAATTAAATTAACTCTCCTGGAGATTTGATTTCATGATGCAAACTTATTTCAATCTGTTTGGTTGTACATCATATAAGAAAGAACAAATGTTCATAAAATAACATCTATTAAAAAAAATATAGTTTCTGAAAATTAATCCAATTTTGCAGTCAAGTCTTCTGAAGAGTAGATAAGATCTCATTAAAATTAGAGTAGAGCCAAGATAACCGAATATTTGATATTGTTTATTATTCATAATACTATATCTATAGTTTTTGATCACTGTAATTAGAAAAATTGCTTGCCTTAAAAATATTAACTTTCAGAAATATTTCTGTTTGATTGTAATATGGCATCAGTCAATCAAGTGCCATACATGATACACGCTTTGTGTGATCATGTCTCGAAGAGACATGAATGACTGGGCAGAAGATTATCCCGCAGTAGATTGCCATTACTTTCTGAAGTAGACTGGTTGCCAACCAAGATTACAGAACCCAATTTGTCCTATTATTTAACCCATACCAGGAAGGAAGAGATGGATTAATACCTTTCCAAAGGGTATTTGTGCATAAGTGAATGCAAGAAATTCAACTGAAATTTGAACTCGGCTCTCCAATTTGCTGTTCAGAGTTGATATCCACTGCACTACAAAGCAGAGCATAACCTAATGAAAAATATGAGGTAAAATTATCAGCAGTGCTGGGGAGACATGTTCTTAAAAATAGCAGATTTGCTTTTAAACTTCCAAAACTACAATATAGATGGCAACTGATGATTTCTTCAAAGAGCAAATGATCAGTTAAAACTCTAGATTTACATTTTATCAAATGCTACCCTACACAAGAAATTAAAATTACACTGTTTGCTTTGATACCCCACACTTCAAAAAAAAAAAAATCTTTTTTAATATTTTGGACACATACTGGTGCATAGAAATTAATTTTAATAAGTCCTTAATCTATGTACTTTTTATACAATTATGAACATCTACATATATTATACATCATGTACTAACAAGTAATGGAATAAATGAAAAAAACTAAAATAGTTGGTAAAAAAAGCTAATGGCAAACAATTTTATTCAAATTGTGTACAAGACAACAGAGTACAATCAGTTAAGTGCCATACCTGATACATGCTTGGGCAAAAGTGACATGACTGACTGGGCAAAAAATTTTCAGGCAGTAGGTTGCCATTACTTTGTGGTAGATTGGTTGTCAACCAAGGCGATAGAACTCAATCTGTCCAGCTTTTAACTTATAGCTGGAAGGAAAAGAGATGGATTAATACCCTTCCCAAAGATATTTGTGTGTAAATGAATGCAACGAATTCAACTGGAATTTGAACTCAGCTCTCCAATTTCTCATTTTGAGCTCATATCCATTGCACCACAATGCACATCCTTGAGCTGAGTACAATACTGTAAAAAATACAATAACATTCCCATTTATTCAATAATGATTTGTGTTCAAGAATCTCCTCATAATGTTCTTTATGATATCAAAATTCTTAACCAAAAAGAGCAGGAAGAATGGCTTCCCCTTCAGAATTGTAGGGTCCATGCAATATGGACCCACTGTCTCCACCTCCCTGGCCTGGTCTTCAACTAAGTCTATAAATATTAACTGCTCTCTTAATTCCTTCAATTCAAGTCAAGGCAAAAATTTCTCCTTTTTAACTAAAAAAAAAAAAAAAATAATGCATTTTTTATCTCTCTTGTTTGGTTAGCGTAATTGTTTTTTGCATTAAAATGCAAAATGTGTATGTATATGTATATGCATTTGTCATTATATGTGTATGTATAAGCTGCAATTTTTGCTTCTCTCTGTGTCAGTGTCTATTTTGCATGCTGTTATTTAAAGTTCAAAAGAAATTTTTTTTTGTCAAGTCCCTCTGAGAACTAAACATTTTAAAACTAATCTTGTGAGGAGAGCATTCTTTTGAATTAAAAAGAAAAATGAAGAAAAATACCAAAACATAAAGTAAAAAAAATGAAGAAAATATATAGAAAGTAATTGAAATAAAGACATTTTTAAAGAGTAACAGGCAGGTTACTTTTTGCCTTCAGTCTGCCATTTTGCCAATGAATTCTGGGACAGGAAGCACCAGATGGTGTCCTGATTTATCTATCATGAAAAACATAAGAAATTAATGGCTTTGTGCTTTTGAATTGATTTCAAACACAAACCTGATAAAGTGAAAAATAGAGCAATTCTCTTGATTTAAATACAGAACATAAAAGTTGAATTTTCTTTTCTTTTCTCTTTCCTTCTTAAAATTGTGTTTCAGAAAGTCTTTGGCTTAAGTAAAGTGTTGCTTACAAAAATATAGATTGAATGAATCTGTTTGCAACAGAAACAAACTTTTCATTTTTTAGTTTTCATTTAAAAAATATGGCTGAAAATCCTTCAGAGAATATACATTTCAATCCTTCTAAGTTGAGAATTTTAAAAAAAATGAATAATTTTGCAAAAGAATGTAATATATTAAGTTGTCCCAAAAGTTCTTAAACACTTGCAAAAAATTAAAATTTTACTCACCAAGTAATCTAAGGTTACCAGAAAACACTTGCAAAAAATTGAAATTTTACTCACAAAAACAACAAAAATTATTGCTCAAAATAAAGACCATCATTTTCCAAGACATTCTGCCATCGATCTGCAAGCTTTTGGATCTGGTCAAAGTACCATTCAGCCGGCTTCGAATCAAAGAATTCTTGACATGCTTCCTCAACTTCATCAAATGAGTTGAATTGGCGGCCTTTCAGAAAGTGTTGCATTGAGCGGAAAAGGCCGTAATCTGATGGAGCACAGTCAGGACTGTAGGCTAGATGTGGCAGAACCTCAATGCCATCCAGCTCTTCAAACTTGTCTTTGGTCTTCCTGGCAGTGTGTGGCTTGGCATTGTCCTGCTGCATCAAAGCGCGCTTTCAGTTGATCAGAGCCAGGTACTTTTGCTTCAACTTTTCATAGACCTGCTCAAGTTGCTGACAGTGAAGTTTGGCACTGATGGCACAACAATTCGGAACCAACTCAAAATGCACGATTCCTTCAAAGTTCTACCAAACGCACAACATGACTTTCTTGCCGAATCGATCTTGTTTTGGAACTGACAGTGTCTCTTGCCCTTTCTGAACCCAACGCTTGTCTCGATTATGCTGGACCAGATAGACCCATTTCTCGTTAGATGTCGCAATGTGCTTCCAAAAATGCTCGTCCAATGGATTGCTGAGCAATTGATGGCAAATTTCAACTTGTCTGTTGGCTTGTGCTTTGGTGAGTTTATGTGGATCTTGGCGTGGCTTTTTGTGAATAAAATCAAGTTGCTTCAAATGTCGGTGAATTGTTGATTTGCCAACTCCAATCATATCAGCCAATTCTTGAGTGCTCAATGAAGGCGCAATGTCCAACCCAGTTTGCAAGTCTCCATCATCCAACTTTAACAGCCATCCTGAACGAGTTTTATCTTCAAGACTCATGTTGCCAGAATCGAAACGCTTGTACCACTTTGAGATTGCTGCATATGCAATTGTTCCTTCACCTTTGGCAGCACAAATCTCTTCTGCAGCTTTTCTGGTTGAAAGACCTCGCTTCCAGCAGTAATGAATCAAAACTCGCAGCTCAATTTTATCAATTGCCATCTGGAATACAAAGATGAAGATCCCTATAACAATATAAATGCAAAATTACATAAAAATTCAATTTTTCGCAAGTGTTTATGAACTTTTGGGACAACCTAATATTAAACATTGTGAAGCATCCATTGCAAAATATGAATAAATAAATATTTGTAAATATCTTTATAAAGATTAAATTTTTTGGCTTTCTTGAATAGAAAAAATAAAAATTATGATGAATTACAGCAAGTAATCATATCTAGAAAATGATACAAAATCATTTATTTATCCTTCTTTCAGAGAAAAATGGGGCAGAATATCTATGAACAAGTTTTAATTTGCAAATTCAGAAAGTTGCCCAAATTCAGAGAAATTTTAAGATTAAAAATGTCAGATTCTGTTTCTCTCACAATAATCATAATACTATCTTGCAATTCCCCTCAAAAGATAAGAGCCAGGAAAAAGACTAGCTGGACTGATGAAAACAAATTCTTCACTATATCTCTAAGATAAATCTTCTATGATAAATGATTGAAATCTGATCCAGATGAATGATCAAAGTGGTTCTAACAAGATAACAAAGAAATAGCTTAGCTTAGGTTGGTTAATTTTATGTGAAATATATATATATATGTGCCCCCGAACTTTCCTCTGTACTTTCTAAGCTCTACAAATTCTGCCTATCTGCTTCCTGCTTTCCTGCCTGTTGGAAATCTTCTTCTGTAGTCACTATATTTAAAAACACTGGAGAACCCTTGGACCCTGCAAATTACCGACCTATCAGCCTTCTTCCGATCTTTGGCAAAGTGTTTAAAGACATTATCAATGCCGAGATGGTTCAGCATCTCACAGCACACAGGCTCCTCTCGGACAAGCAGTATGGTTTCTGCTTCACCAGGTCTACTGCTGATATGCTAACAACCATCACCGAGTACATATATCAGGCACTCAACAGGAATGGTAAAGCCCGAACCGTTGCCTTGGATATCTCTAAAGCGTTCGACAGAGACTGGCATGCTGGCCTTCTATGCAAACTGTGGAGCTATGGTATAGCTGGACAATTGTTTGAACTAATCCAGTCATTCCTATCTAACCGCACATTGAAAGTGGTATTAAATGGATATGCCTCCCAGAACTACCATACGAATGCAGGTGTCCCTCAAGGCTCTATCCTAGGTCCTACACTCTTTCTGATCTACATTAATGATCTCCCTGATACCATAAGATCCCAAGTAGGTATGTACACTGATGACACCACAGTTTATTCTCGCCTCGATCAAAAATCTGGTGTGGGCGACAAAGCTAACCTTGCAGCCGAGCTTGGAAAGTACCTCCAATCCGTAGTGGACTGGGGTAAGAAATGGCTCGTAAATTTTAATGCTTCTAAAACAAAGCTACTATCAATTAATCATCATAGACAATCGCACCTACCTCCCATTAGCATGGACCAGGCTTGCCTCCCAGAGAGTAAAACACTACGCCTCCTTGGTCTCACACTTTCAGCGGACCTCAAGTGGAATGACTATATCGAATCCATTGCTAAATCCGCTACTATGAAAGTCGATTCTCTGTGCAGGGCCCGGAGGTTTTTTCTGTCTGAATCTATCCTGCACACTTATAAATCTACTATCTGCCTGTGTATTGAATACTGTTGCCATATCTGATCGGGTGCCCCTGCTATTCTCCTTGGGCTTCTTGACAAGGTACAGTGGAGGGTCTGTAATGTGATCGATACCGACTTAGCAGACCGCCTGCAGTTTCTCTCTCACCGGCATGACGTGGCTTCCCTGTGTCTCTTCTATAAATACTTTCACGGCTTCTGCTCCAATGAACTTAGATCACTGGTGCCCCCTAGGTTTGAATTTGCATGAGATAGTAGATTAGCAACTAGATCCCACCCTTTTACAGTGAAACCGATAAAATGCAACCGCAACTTCTACTCCAACAGTTTCTTTTCTCGCACTTCCTGACTGTGGAATTCCCTTCCACATCACTGCTTCCCAGGAGTTTAAATGTAAGGTCAATAGACACCTCCTAACAAACTAACTCACTTCCATTCTTTCAAACACTCTTCCCCACCACCCAACTATCTATCACCCCCCTCCCTTCTTACATTTCCTATATCTAACCACTCTTTCTATTTACCTTCCCCTATGTAGCCCCAAGCGCAATAGTGGCAGTGGAATGCCTTGCTTGGGGTGAAATGATTAAAAAAAAAATATATATATATATATTTTTTTTTCTATAGTGTATAAGGGAAACTCTACACATCATATCAGTTATAAACTATAGCTCATTTCAATGACTTTAATTAGCTCATAAACTCATTGAAATGAGCTATAGTTTATCACTGATTTGACATGTTAAATTTTCCTTTATAAACTTCATATCGCTCTGGTTAACACCCATCGAGCTCTTTATATGGATTTACCAATTAATATTTTATATTAAGGTAATCTTGTTGGATTACCCTCACCGTTTACAGACTGACACATATATATATATATATATATATATATATATATATTACAGGGAGTCTTACATTTACACATAAGCTTTTATTAGTCCTTAATGTCCTTCTAGTTTTGGTCCCATGTTGAAATAAAAAAAACAATAAAGATATAAGAACAGAGGAGATTTGTTCATTTTCAGATTTAATGAGACTCCTTTGAATTAATTTGAAGCAATTTAAATTATTTGGAAGGTCTTTTAAATTTGATGGGCTGGCTTTAGCAGTGAATTTGAATGCTAGAATTTCAGTGTAATATAGGCCCTTCGGTCAAGATGCATTTCTGTAGGATGTAACATTTGGATAAAAAATAAGTTGCTAATGAAATAAACTTGCTGAGTTCCATAAAAATGTTACTTGAAGTGTTTCATGTTTGAAACCAAAAAAGCATCATCTAAAAAATATACATTTTTTTTTATGAACACAAGGAGGAGAAGGAGGCAAACATGTAAAATGAAGGGGCCCTCAGATTCTATTAGTTTAAATCTGATTTATTATAGATAAATGGCATAGACATAAGCTCACCTGATACAAGCTGAAACACATTTTACATAGTAAGAATAATTCTTATTTTGTGAGTAAATATTGCATTAAAGATTTTTTGAGAATAACAGTTTTTTTTTTCAGATAGCAGTCCTACTTTTTAACCCACAGCTGGGAGGAGAAAATAGAGTCATACCTTTTACAAGAGTATTTGTATGTAAGTGAATGTAATGACATCCAATTTTTTAGAGATACAGTTACCTAAAATTTTATATCCACCAGCTCTCAAATTAACATTAATCAGTTAAATAGATTAGGCAAAAAGAGCTTAAATTCTAGGTAAACTTTATGCAGTAATGGGTTGATGTTATTATTTTTAGATATATAATAAAACTGTTCAGGAAGAAAACATTCCTCTGGTATGAAGTAAGTTAGTAAATTAGTTTTGAAAAAAAAAATGCAACCTTCAGTTTTTAGCTGACTTTTCAAAATCCACTGAGTGGACACAAAGTTATTGCCTACAGTATAAAATGAAACATGTGTCAAAAAAATCGGTCCAATTTATGCAAGAGTCTGAAAGATGGACACAAATCAACTTTATATTAGAGTCAAAAAGGTAGATGTGTCTAGTTTACAATAGACCAAATATTAATCATAGGTTTAGCTTATAGCTCAGTAACAATGTAGAAGTTGTGTAGGGGGTGTCAGCAGTTATGTTTGTGAAATGGCCTTGTGCCAAAAATAAGTCCAACACATTTGAAAATATCAGAAGGTTGCATAAAAAACAAAAGGGTCTCTTTTGTATGAATAAGTGTAGATTTATTTAACGAGTAGAATGACATCAATTTTTGTTGTTTTGAAGTCACACATGTTGGAATGTTCTGTATAAAGTTTTTCTTGTGAATGTGTGTTTTGGGAGTCCAGTGTTTTTAAGTCAGACGAAATTCTTTGTTTATAAAGAAAAAGTGAAATGGTGTCATTAATGTATATGATGTCTTCTTGAGTAAAGAAAAGAAAAAATCTGATGTTGCTTTTAAAAGTCTGTCTTGAGTGTGAAATGAAATTGGTTATGTGGTCTTTTTTCTCTTTCATTTGTTTGTTGACAAGTCAATGAGGAAAAGAAGAGAATCAGTAAGTGCACTGTGAGTGAGAGAGTGTGAAAAAGGCATGTTGCCTAGATGAAACATATGATCGACAGCCAGTTTCTCACTGAAGAGAAAGATAACAATTACACATATTTATATGATTGTGGAAAATAGAAATAAATAAAATTTTAAGACTTTTTTTCTTTGCTCTTGATTGGACAATAAATAAGAGGTTGTATATTTGTTGTGGTACAGTGGATATCAGCTCAAAACGAGAAACCGGGGAGCCGAGTTCGAAATCCAGTTGAATCCATTGTATTCACTTACGCGCAAATACCCTTGGAAAAGGTATTAATCTGTCTCTTCCTTCCAGTTATGGGTTAAATAGCAGGACAGATTGGGTTCTATAGCCTTGGTCGGCAACCAGTCTACCGCAGAAAGCAATGGCAACCTACTGCGAGATAATCTTCTGCCCAGTCAGTCATGTCTCTTTCGAGACATGATTGCCCAAGCATGTATCATGTATGGCACTTAACTGACTGACTGCTGACTGTATATTTGTTTTTGCAAATGTCAGCACTTTGTAAAATTTAGTGAGATGACTGTTTTTTGAAAAGAGGTTTTCTATTGGAGAATGTATATACTTTTTTTGGTTTGTAAAAAGGTGTATGTAAGCATAAGCTCAGATTTTTGGTGCAATTAAATCTTACAAAATGTGACAGCTTGTTTTGTGGTTGGCTTTTATATCTCTACAGAGAATGCAAAAGATTTTGACAGAACTAAGAGAATGTTAGTTTTTTTTACCTTTCGTAATCGAGTTAGTACAAAGTTTTTGAGTTTGAGTTTTGTTTAATGGCATATCAATGTTATTTAATGCCAAAAAAGTGGGGGTATTAAGATAATTTTTTAATGTTCAGTTATAGTGAGAAAGTTGATTTAGTCAGATTTTGAAAAAAAATTGTTTTTATTATTTTAGAAAACTGAAGTTTTAGTTTTGTATTCAAAAATCTATTGTGGCAATATTTTTTTGTTCTTTCAAAAATGTATTATGGCAATAATTTTTTTTCCTTCAAAAATGTATTGTTGGTCATACTTTTCCTTCAAAAATGTATATTTTTCTATAAAGTCTATTTTTATGCATATATTTCAATAAAAGTCTGTTGTTATACTTTCATAGTGTTTTGACCCCAGTTTGGAGGTCAACTATTTGCCCATAGCTGGGACCCTAACAGGTGCTACCACACCAGGTCAGGGTGGACCTGTCAACAACAGCAATTAAGAAGTGGTTCCATGCTCCTCACAACCTCCCAGTCAGAGGCTTTGCTGCCAGATGCAGTTTACTGTTAGTAAAGATAACAAGAATTAAATCTTGGTTTTTTGATTTAAATACCAAACTGCACTGTCAAATAATTTTTTATTGATAATAATATATTATCATTTTTCTTTTATGTCTAATGTCCCTTCAAGACAGAGAAGATCATGTCTTTTTACAATTTCCTGTCCTTTGTAGTTCTTAATAAACTTTTTCTTTTTGCTATCTCACCTAATCTTCATTCTGCAATACATTTACACAAGGGTGTCAAATTTTCTAAATCTGATTTTCTCATTATTTACACAAGAAATTTCAACTGTTTTTTCTAAAGCTAAGTACAGGTGTGACAGAAATATATCCCACAAGATAGTAAAATATTAGCTAGAAGAAGAGACCATTGCTACTAATTTCATACTATGAGAAATGATGATACTGAATAACTTTTCATATAGCATAGATATTTTTGCATAAGTAATAGAATTGGTAAGTTCAAGTTCCAATTAAGTTCATTGCATTCACTTTTGCACAAATATTCAGAGGAAGGTATAAATCCTTCCCTTCTTTTGAAAGCTAGGAGTTAAAATATAGGAGAGACAGCTCTCTAGCCTTCATTGGCAAATATTTGAAGAGAAAGACAAATCTGAAGTCAAAACCTTTTGAGCAGATTACTGGTAAAACCACCCTATAAAGTTGTACTTGACATGGAAACCGCAGCAGCAACACCTAATGTGGTGAAACTGTGGTCCTATACTCCACAAAGGAGTCTAATGGTATTGAAGAAGGAATTGCCTTTCAACAGAGCAATGTTAAGTAACCTTGCTAGTTATTTTAATAAAAATATAGTGATATCAAATCAAATCAAATTCAAAAACAATTTGCCCAATGCGTTTGATAGGAATTTATTTTGTTTTTTGCTTTTAGTGGTAAGTTTCCTGGTTCAATTCCAAAACTCAGCAGGAGTTTCTATTGATGACGAACACAAGAAGGATAAAATCCTGATTCATTGTGGAAGCAATGCATATTAATTTTCTACCTTTCATCTGGTTTACATTATCCACTCTGCAGATTCCTTAGTCTCAGATTTCCTATTGAAAATCTGCATGAGTGGGTTCTTCATTTGGTTCAGAAACTCCAAGAAAAAATATATATGTGTGTGTATGTGTGTGTATGAGGACATATAAACTCTTTATTTCTTAGTTCTCTTTCAACCAAGGAAATTCAAGAAATGGGACAATACTTTAAAAATTACTATTACCCACAATCCTAACTCACCCTTGTTCAAGCTCTCAATTTTAAAGACACTCACTAATATCAGATATTTAAATTTGCATCAATACTTGAATTCCATCCAATATTTAAACAATCGTTTAACATTTTGTAAGGTATCATACAATAAGAAAAAATCTAATTTGGTTAAAAACCCTGACAAACTGTTTTCATTTAATAAATTAAAAGAAACTTTCAGAACTATTCAAAATTTTATAAAGCATATTCAATATTTCCATTTTTGCTATCTTTCAATAAAACAATTAATAAATTAAAAGAAACTTTCAGAACTATTCAAGATTTTATAAAGCATATTCAATAATATTTCCATTTTTGCTATCTTTCAATAAAACAATTAATAAATTAAAAGAAACTTTCAGAACTATTCAAGATTTTATAAAGCATATTCAATAATATTTCCATTTTTGCTATCTTTCAATAAAACAATTAATAAATTAAAAGAAACTTTCAGAACTATTCAAGATTTTATAAAGCATATTCAATAATATTTCCATTTTTGCTATCTTTCAATAAAACAATTAATAAATTAAAAGAAACTTTCAGAACTATTCAAGATTTTATAAAGCATATTCAATAATATTTCCATTTTTGCTATCTTTCAATAAAACAATTAATAAATTAAAAGAAACTTTCAGAACTATTCAAGATTTTATAAAGCATATTCAATAATATTTCCATTTTTGCTATCTTTCAATAAAACAATTAAATATTTAAAAACTAGGAATTGTTTATCTTTTAGGATTTTTTAAGTTATTTTAGTTACATATGTGTATAAACAGCCCCAACTACAACTATTGTTTTTATTTTATTTCAATTTATTTTTCTTGTTGTTGCTGATTATTATTTATGAGTGGGTCTATACCATCAAAAATGACAACAACATGTATTGCTGTACCTACTATTGAGTATCTTACATTAAAACATAAGAAAAAAAATCAAAATAATATAAACCCCTGAGCTTGACAGGAAGGATATATAGATTTGCCCTGATGAGTGAGAACATCATAACAGTGTCCTCACAAAACTTCAAAGTCAGCATGAATCTGCTTTATTCAAGAGACAAACTCTTTGTACTTATCAATACTCTATCTACATTCTGGTATTAAACATTTTATGATAAAAAAAACCTGCTTGCCAAAATATATTTTATCAGTAAAACCACTGAAAAATAACAACCTGGGCACTTATCATTATCACAATTGAACACTATATATATATATATATATATATATATATATATATATATGTGTGTGTGTAGACTTTGAAAAAACAGTGGCTAATCTAGCATCTACGCATTGTTCATTCAGTAGCAAATTAAAGCACTCTGGGGCCATTGGCGTATGATATATCATATGCTAAAAGTCTGCCTCCTTCTACCGAGCACCCATAGCTCAGAGGTAGAATTGGCGACTGATGCCAATTTGGTTGGGTTTCAATCCTGGGTTAAAAGCAATGGGATGTCTAACCGTACTGATGAGGTGTGATACAGTGAAACAGATGTCTGCGGATGACTATATATATATATATATATATATATATAAAAATTTGTTATACTTACGGTGAAGAGTGGCCATTATTAGTGGTAGAGCAGTTACTGTTATAAACAGTATAAACATAGAAATCAACACTGCATGGTGACTGAATCTTACATCTTAAATGATCATCAGACTATATAAATGTTGCATATACAGACATACATATATATCTGTGTGTGTGTATGTATGTGGTGTATATATTTTACATAACTTGTGATTAGTGTAACTAAAAATTCACAATCCCCCCCCCCCACAAAACTCAGAAAAATGTTGAGAAGTTTTTATATAAACTGCCTGTGTGCTGAGAAATAAATTCTGTTGCTGCTTAATTTTTCCAATAATATGAAAGCATCAAATTTTTGTTAAACTCCTTCAACAGACCTTGCAATTACAGAAATTCATGTTGTGATCTTACTCCACTTTGAATTTTAAGGTACTGTACAATGATGATGTAGCAGCCACAGATCTATTTCCTTCGTTCTCAAACAGGACTAGGAAAAATAGTTCTAGAGAGGAATCAATGTGCTCCGCCCGTTGATTGGTCAGTGAGTGACCGAATCTCCCGCCGAGGGCATTGATTCGCTAAAGGAAATAGATCCGTGGCTGCTACAATGATATCAAAATTAATGCAAACACAATGCATACAAAATAAAAAGTCATTGGACCACTTTTCTTAAACTGCAAAGGTAGGTGGCCATTACTTAAATAGGATTGTCTGCTTCGAAAAATATTTTTAAAAACATTTTGTTAATAGAATTTATTAGACCTTCCTCAAGTCAAAAAGTTTGAATAAAAAAATATTGATTTTTTGATGATTTAGAAGTGGGGGTTTTGTTCATGATAGAATCCAGTGTAAAATTTGTCTGACTTTTTAAAGAGTTATTTGGACTTGAGGATATTTTCTGAAGCACTTGTACAAATATTTGAGGAGAATAATTATTTATCTTAAATGAAAACTAAGCGGATATATACTTTTATTAATTTATGTAAATTTCTGTTTTTCTACTAAAATTGTATATAAATATGTTTGTTCTTTAATTAAAGTGAATCTTTTTGTAAAAAAATGTAACAAAAAGATCTGATTCACCAGACAAACAACTGTTATCTGTTGTTTAAAACATTTTCTTAAAATAAAACACATAAAAAGGTAAATAGCCATTTATGTCTTATTTAAAAGTAATCTTTATATATATATATATATATATACACACACACACAAAAAAAAAAAAAAAGTATGCTTTCATACCCCAATATCAATGACATAAGAACAATTTCATTAATTATTCAAAAAGTCTGGGTTCAATTTTACACTCTATGAATAGAATTCCTTCTGAAAAAAAAAAAAAACAATATTTTTAAATTCTGAGAAATGTCACACCTTGAAGAAAATCTAAAGAATACTAATCTACAAAAATATTCTACTTAAAAACAATCAATGCTAAAATTTAGATTTTCTGTTGGAATTTCTCTTATGGGACATTATCATTATTTACATTAGTTACATTTGGACTAATATCCTTATCTTTGTTGTTGTTATCACAATGTTTTGGCTATTGTGCTCTATAGCCATTATCTGGTGTTTGTCAATCTGTTTTCAAATTGAACCCTTCATTAATCTAATAGAAATTAAATAAAGGAGTTGAAGTTATCCTTGCACCTAAATTGTTTCTTATCTTCATTGACAACCATCCTGATGTTATCAGTTCCCAACTAGCTTTTTATACTTATGATATACTATTAAGACAAGAATGAATAGGTAAGTCCAACTGAAACAACAAAATTTTTGTAGAGCAGCTAACATGCCTCTGTCTCTCTCAAGAACGGTAGCTGTAAAAATAAAAACTAATAGCAGTTGGGGACTTCAGTGTATCATTGATGATTAGTATTGGACTATGATCTCTGTGACTCAACTGACTTTACCTCTCCTCTCTTCTACTGCTTGTTGTTCTGCCTTCTGGTGTTTGTCTTATTTGTATTAATATCCCTTAGCACAGACACTGTGCTGTAGATACTCAGTACTCATCTTTTGGGTATTGTCCTGCCACCTCCGCGATACAACAAAAATAAAACTCAGCTGCTCTCAAAAATGTTTTTTAATTAGTTGCTACCTGAGGCAATAAAGGGCTTATAAATCATCATAGAGAGCAATTTTTCCTCTCTATCAGCATGAATGCTGCAACTCTCCAGGAGAGATATTCATTGCACCTTTTCAATCTCACCTTTTCTAATGACATGAAGTGAAGTGATTATATTGAATCAATTACTAGGTCTGCTACTGAAAAAGTTTGTTGGTTCACTGTATTGGGCCAGACAATTTTTCTTGCGAAAATTCATCTTTCATATTTATAAATCCTTCATTCATCCATGCATCAAATGTTTCTGCCTTATCTAGTCTGGTGCACCAGCTGTATATCTTGAGATTCTAGACAATATCCAAAGAAGGGTCTGTAATGTTATCAATCTTGACTTGGCATCTCAACTTCACTCACTTTCACACTGGCCATGACATGATTTCCCTTTGTCTTTTTTATAAATATTTTTATAGAAGTTCTTCTCATTGGTAACTTAATTGTATGAATTTAGGAGTACTACTAGATTGGTCTCATTGCTTTACTGTTGAACTAGATACATGTATGTTCTATTCTAATAGTTTTTTTTTTTCATTTACTGCTTGTAGAACTCTTCTAGTTTCTTGCTTCTCTGCCACTTCCAGTTATCAAAAATTTAAGTGCAATGTCAATCATCATTTTGTCTCTTCCTGAATCTGTTTTTTTATTGTCCTTTCTCTTCACTAAAATCTTTTCATTCTCTTCCACTCCCAGTAACCTCTTAAATCTTACTTAGAGGCAGTATTGTTTTGCTTGAGGTGAAATGTTTAAAAAAAAAAAAAAGTTTTTTTGAATATCTTGAAATTATGATTTTGATATATTAGGCATTTAGTGGTAGAACAAAGAAGAAATGATGAAGGTTTATAAATAAATAATTGCATTAACATAAAAATATGACAAATGGTAAATTGGTGTAAATGTCTCTCATTGAAAAAAAATGATAAATAGATTTGTAAAAGTCGTCTGCAGAGGCGTATGGAAGAAGGAGGAGGAGGATAAGTTGCAGCTTACTGTGGCAACAGTATGTTATCTTTTGGAAATGGAAGGTTGCATTTCAATGAATGTTGTTAATCCTGACTGTTGTGCTGTCCGACTGCCAAAGATGTCCCTTTGATGGGTTTTTATGTCCTTTTCTTAGGCTCTGATCAGCTTCAATTTTTAATGTGATGTCTGTTCTTCAGTATGGCAGTGAATGCTAGACAATATCATGAAAGATGAAAAAAAAAACTTGAAGCAATTGAAATGTGGTTCTACAGAAGGATTGAGCATGTGAACAATGATAAGGTTTTAGAAAGGATAGAAATGAAAAGAAATTAATACTGAGCATCAGGAAGAGACAGCTGAAGTTCTTAGGACATGTAATGAGGAAGGAAGGCTTGAAAAATCTGATACTTACAAGTCAGATAGAGGGAAGAAGAGACAGGGGAAAGCAGTGGATATTGATTTGAAGGGCCTGAGCAGGTGGATGACAGAGTGGGGTTTTGGCAGAGTAACAGGAAAAAGCATGCTAAGAGCTACCAGAAATAGGGAGGAGACATGTAAGGTCATGATCACCTACATCCTTAAGGGACATGGCACATAAAAAAAGAAAACAAATGAGTATTGGGTGAAAATTCTGGATTGTATTTTTCTTTGAGTGTTTAAGTAAAACAAAAGCTATACATACAGCCATTGTACAGCTGAAGGAATTTTTAGTTCAGTCTTGGGTTTGAGAGTTGTTCCCATCCAGCCAGTAGTAGAAATTTAACCCGGATATAAGAGAGATTTTATCTGGTCCCAAATTAAAGCCTGTGGTAATTTATATAAAATATATCAAACCCGGATATAACTTTAATTTGGTCCTGACAATTCTCTTATATCAGGGTTACATGAATCACAAGAAGATCTGGTTTTAAAAAGATTATAACAATTTTGTTTTATCATCAGTAAAGAACTTGTTTCTTTTTACGACTTTTAGTTTTCTGTGTTACTTTAAAGGAAAGAAAATAAAGCTCAGGGAAAAAGATCAAATAACAGCTGGTCTTGATATGCAAAAAAGGTCAAAAGTAAATAGAGCAGAACAAGGTGAATATGACCAGAGACACTCTCAGAGGTCAGTTATAAGTTTTAGCTGATGTGAACTCCAAATTCTGAAAAAAAAAATCTCAACACTCATTGCCAAAATGCTGCATCAACATTTTTTGTCATATGGTATTAAACACAAGCAATAAAGGCATCTGCAATTTATTCTTAAAATATACATTCCTTTTTTACATTTTTTCTCAGTAGAAATTAAAAGCATTTTAGTAAATTATATGAAACAATATGTAAGCTTTTTAGCCATTCATAAAAAGATATTTCAGTTCTCCAATTACCGCTTAACTTTTAATTGACATTAATCTTTTAAACATTTTCTAATTACTTCTTAATTTTTAATTAACAATTATTTCTTGAAAGTTTTCCAATTATCTTTTAACTATTGTCTGGTTATTTTTAACTTTTAATTAACAATTATTTTTAAAATGTTTTCCAGTTATCTTTTAACTGCTGTCAAATGATTTTTTGACATTTTTTCTTAAAAAGTTTTTTTGACAAGTTTATTAATTACCTTTTAATTTTTAATTGACAACTTTCTTTTAAGAGCTATTCAATTATCTTTTAACTTGCTGAATCTAAGAAATAAAAATGGAAGTTTTCTTTATAAAAAGTTAATGAAATTATTATAATTTTAAAATAATAAAATTTTAATGCTGCAGTTTTAGCAAATATTTGTCTCTATTTCTGAGATAAAGTTTTTACATTGTTTGAGCTGTTGTCCTTATCTTTATTGTCATATTTCTAACTTCTTTAGGTGACCTTTAGTAGCTTTTGTATGCTCACCACCAAAATATTGTAAATATGAGAATAAAGATGAGGTTAACAGCCTGAACAATGTAAAGATTTAAATAATTTTCAATCATTGGACTTGTGAAGATTGCTTATAAAAAATGGCTCTTGGAATTAGGCATTTTCTAAGAGATCAAAAGTTCTGGTTTTCTTTTTGAAGGAGTTAAAATTAATCCTCTCTACTATAATAAAGACCATTGTGTATTTATTCTATACATATATATATATATATATATATATATATATATTATATATATATATCTTCTGACATGTTCATAGAGAGAGAGAGACACTAGCATGGTAGCAATGACTCAGTTCATTCTCTTTATGACTTTATGAAAGCTCTTGCCACATGTTCATTCATAAACATTATTATGTGATTTTTTGCAATAATTATGTTATCTGGAAGTGAAGATTATATATATATATATATATATATATATATATATAGGGACATAAATTAATAAATATACATATGATGGTGCACATATGTATAGTATTATTATTCAGGTGTAAATAAAACAGTGCTCAATGTATGAACAGAACTGTATTATATATAAATATTAATAAATATACATATTATACTGTGTCTATGTCACGACTCGGAGTTTCATGCTTATGCAATCATGACTGAGAGTTTGAAATATGCACCTGATGATTGCATAATGCATGAAACTCCGAGTTGGGTCATAGACATATGATTATATATATATATATATATATATATATATGTATGTATGTATTTTCTTTTAGTTACACTCAGGAGTTTGGATTATTTTACTTTTTTTCCCTATGTCTTAATGTAAGATTCTTAATAATAATAGGTACATCAACATACATGTTACCATTTTAAATGGTGTATTGATATCAGTATTTTGCCATCATTTTTGGTGGTACTGATCCTCTTGTAAATAATAATCAGCAACAAGAAAAAAAAACTTAAATAAAATAAAAACACCAGTTTTAGTTCTTTTAGATCAGTCACTATCCTTCTTACACTTTTGATCTCAGTGCATTTATTGATTTTATTGTTACTGCAATAATTCTACTAATTTTTCCTCAGATCTACAATCCATATGCAAAAATGTTTTTTTTTTATCATTTCACCCCAAGCAAGGCAGTAATGCCACTGATGCTCAGGGGGCTGCATAAGAGTGCTGCCATATCTGGTCGGGTGCCCCTGCTGCTCTCCTTGGGCTTCTTGACAAAATACAAAGGAGGATCTGTAACGTGGTTGATACTGACTTGGCAGACCGGCTGCAACCACTCTCTCACCGGCGTGATGTGGCTTCCCTGTGCTTCTTCTACAAGTACTTTCGTGGCTTCTGCTCCGATGAGCTTAGATCACTAGTGCTACCTAAGCACGAATTTACACGAGATACTAGATTAGCAACTAGGTCCCACCCTTTTACAGTTAAACAGATAAGATGTAACCGTAAATTCTACTCCAACAACTTCTTTTCTCGTGCTTCACGCCTGTGGAACTCCCTTCCACAAGTCTGCTTTCCCGACAGCTACAATCGCCAGGTGTTTAAATGTAGGGTCATTAGACACCTCCTATCACCCTAACTCCCAATTATTCTCAGAACACTCTCCTCTACTGAACCCTCATTCTCGGTATCCTTACCTGCCTATTACCCACCCTCTGACATTTCCTATATTTAACCCTTCTCGGTATCCCTACCCGCCTATCACCCACCCTCTGACATTTCCTATATTTAATCATCCTTTCTCCACTCTATGTAGCCCCCTGTGCAGTAGTGGCAGTGACATGCCTTGCTCGGGGTGAAACGCTTATAAAAAAAAAAAGGAGAGTAAGGATAAAGATGACCCAGTTACTGGGGGTGTCAGGAAAGTTGCAAAGGTAGAGAGAAAAGAAAAGTGGGCTCTCATTTGGTTTTCAGTAGAGAAAAGCCACAAAATGGTGACCCAATAGAAACATGATGGCTAAATATTGATCAGATCAACAGATTATTTCAAATATAACAGCAAAAAACATAATACAGTCTATTACATATTTTATTCAAAATCCTACTCTTTAACCCTGTAACACAGTCATGAGGTATCTGATACCAACACTCTTTGTTTCACGTGATCACAACTGTGTTCCAGGGTTAATTTATTAGGAAAGAAGACTTGAAGAATTTGACACTCAAATGGCCTATCAAAAACAAAAAGGTCAAAGATAGTGGGCTACCCAAACTAACCAGCTCGTGTATATAGATGTCAAAATGGGAGTGAGGGTTAGTAAAAAGATAAAAATTAATAAAAACTACAAAGGACAGTAGAGGTATGGTTGCCCACATTCTGATAAAGAAATGACACCTTTTTTACAAATGGTCACACTTTTTTTATTATTTTTGTTAACAAATAAAATCTCCTCCACTTTCTAGATTTATTATAGCAATTTACTAAGCATGGCATAGTTGTTGCACAGGGCCAAAAGCAAAGAACTCAGTGAGGATCAAACTCACTATTGATCTAGAATAACAAACTTGCTAATCATTACACCATAGTTGAGCCCCCTTTCTGTATAGATTATATGTATAAAGAAGGTTATAAAACAGACTGGCCATAATGTTGCCTTAGCAACAAAAACAGGAAGAATTGAATCAATAATCCAAATTACTTTTGAAACTGAATGATATGTTTTATCTAAATTTATTTATAAATGGGACTTTGTGTGTGTGTGTGTCCATTACCTACAGACTCCAAAGTGGCTAAACCGATTTTCTTGAAAATTTACGCAGTTGTACTATAAGCATCTGCAAGTGTTCTTAGCTAGGTTTTGTGTTCAGGTACTCCCGATAAATATCGAAAAATCGATAATAAAAAAAAATTGGGTTATAGAAGGAGTGGTCCGATTTTAATCAAATTTGATACAATCATAAATAAAGACATAAGAAATGATATTCAGAAGTTTCAAGGTTGTAGTTCTTACAATAGTGCAGAAAATCGATTATATATATATATATATATATATAAAAGGCAAGATATTTGTGTGTGTGTCTGTTTATCTGCCTGCATATCTGTATTTTTTTCAGCTCTTTTATTTTAGTTTTTGCTTCAGGTTTGACTAAGTAGATATAATAGTAGTTCTTAGTCTCAGTCATGATACCATTTACTCAGAGAAGTTATTTAGCCTTTAAAATTCAGTTTACAACGAAAAAACTTATTTGATATCGATACCAGGAAATCAGAATTTGACTTACATCCATTCATTTTTCTTTCAGTCTATGGTTTCATGTTAACTGGAAACAACTATTGCTTTTTAGTCTTTTGCGCCAAAATCCAAAGAATCTGAGCTCCAAGACCATGGATTAGTTTTAAAGCTTTCATTACACCCAAGCAACACCGGGCTATACTGCTAGTAAATTATGTTTTTAATTGCATTGAAAACTTGTTCAAATACCTTACCAACCTTTATAGTCTTTAATGTCCTGGGAAGCACTTTTAAGTATGTAACAGTAAGTGTTAAGATAACGATAATGAAATGATCTATGACTTGATTGATTACACTATGCTATCTGCCAGGTGAGTCATGGCAGAGAAGAACATTTGGTGAATTTTCTCTGACTGAATTGTTCTCTACCTGTCTATATTTCTGAAATGAGGTATTATAAATGCTAAAACTATTTACATTGTTTGAACTCTTGCCCTAATCTTTATTCCCATATTTATGATGTTTCAGCCATTGTACTTCTTCAGGTGATATAAATTGGAATTTCAAACAAAACCCTTTATTTATTCCATGGAGGTAGATTGTTCTCATTCCACCTGACATGCCTTATTTGAATATCTCAGTGAATAGTTCTAGTGGGACATGGATTCATAATTTTCCTAAGAATATTTGTGCAAAAGTGAACTATAACTGTAATTCAAAATCATTTCATCAATCTGTTATCCATAACACCACCTAGGCTTGTTCAATAGGAACCCTGTTGACTTTGTAGGTGACAATTTTTTCAATTACTGTCTAGGTTGGTTAGTTATGAGAGAATCATTTAACTAAATTCCCTTCTTTTCTTGTCAACTGTAGTTGAGAAAACTAAACATAGAATAAAATGCACTCACAGTTGTTTTGCTCAACACTACAAATTGCTACAAAACCAAAGCATTAACCAAAAAACTCATTGTTTACATTATTCAGGCTATTGTCCTCATCTTTGTTGCATTTGTACGACATTTTGACTGTTGCATGCTTAGGCCTTCTTCAGTTGTTAGGACTTTAGTTCCAGTAACTTTACTCAAAGAGTTGTGAGTTCAGTACCAGGCTACAGCAGTGGTGAACAAGTAACTTAGAGTGTCAGGTTAGAGGGAGATAACTTATGACTACCAAATGTGGCTTTGCACAAGGAAGGAGAATGATATACCCAGTGATCATAATAAATGGTTCAATTTGAAATTCTTAGCACCTGAAAAAGGCCAGAGTGTACAATGGCCAAAAAGTTGTACAAATGGCAACAAAAATGAGGACAATAGTTTGAGTAATGTAAATAATGTAAATACTATCTCATTTCAGAAATATGGACAAATACCAAAAAACTCATATCAGATTGAGTCTTTCATATGGATGTAGCACTTGGTGCCAAACTTTTTCTTAAATATCTAAACAGTCAGCTGTATATAAGGGTATTCCCAAATCACTGATTGAAACTGGCTTTAAGCAAATGAAATCTGTAGGTCTTAGTGAAGATAGTCTTTCTTCAAGTCTCATGAATGATTCTATAGAACCACAAACAAAAAACAATACAGCATAATGGAAAACATATCGCTCATTTAGCAGTAATGATTAAAATGTATAGCATGTGCAACTCAAAGAGAAAGTAATGATATGATCAAGATGTTGACATTTCCTACTACTTTAAAAAAAAAAAGATTAGGAAGGAAATCCACTATCAATACCAGAAAGAGCAATAACAGTTACTGGACTTGAGAAATCTATTTTCCTGAAAATTGTTTTAATAGAAAGACTTTATAAATGTCAACTGAAATTAGCACTGGTTAATCGGTCAATGAATGTCAAATTTTTCTTCATAAAAAAATGGCTAACATTATTATTGTCACATGCTAGTGAGAAAATACATTGCCAGGTAATGGGAGAGAACACAAGGGAAAGTAGATTTATGTCTTCCCCTTGATTTAAACAGCAGCAATGACTACAACAAAACTTTTCTCAGATATGGATTTGAGATTGTGGCATGATTACTAATAATCCAGATTATTCTCCCAGATTAATTATCTCAAAATACTATCACACTATTTTTTTTTTTTGGTGTTGTTATAGTGTAATGATTTCAGATATGTGCAAAAATACAGCTTATGTTCAATCTTGGAGCCTTTTAAATCATTTTATCTTTTCTGTTAGTGACAATCTGAATTTAGTCAATTAAGCTGTGGTTAAAATGAAAATAAAACTTTGGCATTCAACTTTAATAGGAAATATATTGGCCATTCAACTATTTATTATACACTGTTGTCATAGATCTTCAGATATGCCTTTTCTCTAATGAAAAAATATTTTTGCATATAATTCAGATTTAAATACAAATATAACAGTGAAGATGAACAATTTTAGCTTAAAATCTTAACCCTTTTCTGCATATTGGTTACAACTGTAACCTTTCTCTAACCTTTGTTGCATATTGGTTACAATTGTAACCAATATGCAACAAAGAGTTAATTACATGAAATCCATGTAAATATATCATAGAATGAATTCCAGTCTGCTCTTTGGAAGCAGTAAGAAATTCTATTAGTTGAAAGTGCCTGGGAGGAGTGGGAGTGGAGAGAGATATTAATGGAAATGACAGCATGATTGGAGTTTCCAAGAAAGCAAACCTGGCAGGATTTAGGGATAGAAGTGAAGCAAAAATGTAGCAGAGAAATATGTCCTGTAGGGATACAGGGATGTATGTAGGAAAATCCACCACTTGCATAAGAGATTATATCAGTGCATATATCTGGAAAAAAATAGTAAGGTATAAGTGACAAAAGAAAATATCAACTTAGACCAACATCCATCTTCTAAGTGACTTATTAAATAAATATTTTTTGTAAAGATTATATTAAAAGTATTCTTGAAAAGTGCTTAATAAATTTACTAATATTGCATATACAGTGAGTGTAATGCTTGAGTCCAGTTCAGTCTCTGGGACAGTCTTCTGCACTTGCTTTTGCATTACCACTCTTGTGAAAGGCATGAATATGTGTTTTCTCCCTACAACTTAAGTTTAATTGTAAGGCAGATTTTGCTTTATAGCCTTTGGTGGCAATCAATCTTATAAAAGTTAAACTTGGATTTCTAAAGCAAGGAGAAGACAACAGGAAACCCCTATACTTTCTTTTCCATGAATCTATGGTATTCGCACAGCAGCTGCTCTAATCAACTTGCATAACATCAGAGTTCTTGCGGTGCTATGATACACATGGATAGGTTTCCCTGCAAGTGCTTCTGGCCAAAACGTTCCATCCTAAACCTTATTCATCCCCCCGATTTTCTCCTGCCTTACTGGCAGCCATTGTTGCAGGAATCATTTTTGGCTATATCGGAGCCATGTGTCTGACCATAATGAGCACCTATTTGCCTCTGCTCGTAATGAGTAAGAGGATCTTAAATAATGCATAACTGTTGTTTGCTGAGAGAATGAAGCAGTGTAGAGCTGCCCACAAGTTTGGTTCCAAAAACTACTGACAATTCTACAAATGAGTGTTACACAACAACAAATCTTCCTTTTCCCCTTTAATCAATAAATTTGAGGTCCTTACAGTGAACAAGGCTGAGTGCTTTGCTCAGATTCTCCTCTTACTCTACGTTTGACTCATCTGGAGTATTTGCACCTGACTTTTATCCTAGAACTGAGGCTAAACAGAGAGATGTTTACATAATCCCCTCTCTGGGCCAGGAAGTTTTTCTCACATGAATCTATCTTACATATATAATAATCAACCATCCCCCCATGCATTGAATACTGTTGTCATATTTGATTGGTGGCCCCTGCTAGTTATCTTGAGGTTCTCAACAGGATCCAGTGGAGAATCTGCAATATAATCAATCCTGACTTGGCAGCTTGACTCCAGCCACTTTCTCATTGATGGAATATGACTTCCCTCTGTCTTTTCTACAAATATTTTCATGGCTTCTGCTATGATGATCTGAGCTTCCTGGTGACCCCTCTATAAGAATTTACTCAAGCAACAAAACTGGCAACAAAGATTCCACCCGGTTACAGTCAAAACAGCCAAATGCAGCCACCACTTTTACTCCCTCAGTTTCTTTTCTCGCACTTCCTGCCTGTGGGACTTCCTTCCATATACTCGCTTTCCTGACAGCTACAATCTCCAAGAGTATAAATGCAATTTCATATATTTACCTGTATACTGGAATGGAATGTTCCTATTCTCTTATATATATGGACACTGTTGGAGTAGTAAAGTGATTATACTGACTAGCAGTGTATCTACTTCACACAGTGTGCGAGTCTTGTATTTGTGATGTACTATTCTCCCCAACCTCTGTTTTGGTGATTACTTATGCAGTAATCTTTTAGGGTTACAACAAAAACTTTTTCTTTTTGAATATTTTCCCTCTACACAAGACAACAAAGCCACTAAGATGCAAGTGGTTACTGAGTGTAAGAGGATATGAGAAAATGAAAACATTGAGGAAAGAGAACAATAAAAGAACAGGAATTAAGAAAACAGAGGTTAATAATTAACACTGCATGAAGATCAAATCTGACTGGAAAGTAAGATACCAGAAAAGAGTTCCACAGTAAGAAGTGCAAGAGAAGTAACTGTTAATATAGAACCTACAGTTATACTGAGCCATTTCAACTGTAAGATGATGAGACCTTTCTGCCAATCTAGCCGTAGACTTAAATTCATAGTCTAGGTAATAAATAAGAAATCTTATTGGAATAATTACCATGAAAATATTTATCTGACAAAATAATATCTGTATGGAAAAGCATACTTTATATATATATATATATATATATATAAAATCACCTTTAAATTCAGACATAACATATTACATTGCATTTGACTACATGGTTTTGTTGTCATTTTGTGCTATCACGTGGTGTGACATCATAAAACTGCATTGCAAATTCTGAGAACTGTGTTTATTATTTTTGGTAACTATTGCCGTTGCCAAGCGCAATTTTATGTCAACACAAAATGAAATCATCAGTGATGGTGGATGTTATTGTATTTCAGTCTAAATAACCTCTCTGAAGATGGCTCATGTGAGCTGAAAGCTTAGAAGAAAATCAATAAATAATTATCCAAATGTTGGAGAATTTTTGTCTTTATTTTCAACTGAAATTAAAGCCAAAATATGACTTTTATGATTAAACATAATAATTATTCATTGTCTCTTATATTTAACAGTATATGCTTAGAAAATTATTTGCTGCCTCGATACACTAAATATATATTATATATATATATATATACTCATCTGCAGACAGATCTGTTTTGCTGTATCACAGCTCATCAGTACGGTTAGACATCCGATTGCTTTTACTCAAAATTGCAACCTGACTGAATTGGTGTCATTTGGCGATTCTACCTCTGAGCTATGAGTGTTCAGCAGAAGAAGGCATAATATATATATATATTAAACAATTTAAACCTGGTTTGAATACAGTCAATTTTGATATTTCCAATAATGTACTCAAATGCCTGTAATCAGATCAGGGACTACAACGCTACTATTTTGTCACTGTCTTCGGCCATCCACCACGGTAGGGATGGACTTATATTTTCAATTTAATTCTCTTTATTGTTAATAACTTAAATATTCTATGTTTACTATGTGTTAATATTTATTCTTTGATAATGGCTTATATGAGCTGAAAGCTTAGACCCGATAAAAAAATCAACAATTACTGTGATTTTTTGTTGTCTTTCAACGATATCACCATCAAGTATATCAGACAGTATGAACGGATCCTACACAAAATTAATAGACAAAACTTGTCTATATTATTCACTGAAACCTGCAATTATATATATATATATATATATATATATATTAAAGGAAAATATATAGGGAGGAAAAAGAAAAAAGGAGGAAAAAAGAGAAAAAGTTAGTATGTATTATTTGAGGCCAAATTCCAAAATGAATCTTCGCTCTGATCAGTTAAAAGGAACACACACATAAACTTTAAATATTCCCACATACATAAACAGAAAACTGAAGGTTGTTGTATTTAAATGTAAATCATTTGTACAACCAACATCAAACATTAGCCTGATGAAGAGAATCTATCTTGAAACATAAAAATTTCTGTATTGCAATGTACAATTCATAACTATATGATTATATATATATATATATATATATATATATATATATATATATATATATGATAATTCTGCTTTAATAATTGCAGAATATTTCCTTTAATTGTATACATAATCACCACAATTATTTATTAAAATATTCCTCTTGACATGTGTAACATTCATCTAATGAGTAAAGGCAGTTTTGAGTGAATAGCTAAAATGAAAGTTGATTGTATAAACAGATGCAATTTTGAGAAGTTAACAGGCAAAGACAATTGGTCAGAACTGATCATAATTCATCCACTCTTGTACATGTGAGAAAGATACACTTTGTTTTGATTGTACATCTCAGTTTCTCTTGAGATTAAAGGTCAATGATGTTTTCTTTATTATTTTAAACAATTCAAAATATACGGCCTATTTTAATAAAGAGAGTATTAAACTGAGAAACAACTTTGGATAAAAGAATATAAAAAAAAAATTATTCTTATTTTCTTATCTCTTTAATTTGTTTGGTGTTAAAGTTTTAACAACTCGTTATATGATCAGTTGTTAGCTTTCAGTCAGTCAGTTAAGTGCCATACATGATACACACTTAGGTGATCATGTCTCTTTTGATCTATGACTGACTGGGCAGAAGATTTTCTTGCAGTATGCTGTGGTTGCCAAGCAAGAATAGAGAACCCAGTTTACCCTGCTATTTAACCCATAGCTGGAGAGATAGATTAATACCTTTCTCAGTTTGGATGTAAGTGAATGCAATGAATTCAACTGGAATTCAAACTCTGCTCTTTGATTTCTTATTTCGAGCCAATATCCACTGCACAACAATGCACATCTAGATACATACATGAACAAATCTATACATTCATTTAAAATTAAAAATAAAATCATCCTTGTGAGGAATATTAATGTGTGCATTATTTTCCCTATGGAGAAACTGAATTAGAAACTTCTACTTCCTACACACTTTCTTTCATATCAGACATCATTTTGCCAGAATAATATGTCCAACATAACCATAAATATTATTGATTGCTAGTGGTAAAATTCAACCTCTACTACCATATCACTGAAAATGACCTCTGATTTCATAAGTCAAGAAAATACAGTAAGAAACATTACTTTCAGAGCACCATTTATACAAATTACAATGTGTATTCTGATATATATACGAATACACCTTGAGTGAGTATATATATATATAAGAAAAGTTAAGGCAGACACATTATTTCATGGTAAATTGGAGGTATAGGCCTATTTCAGGTGAACCATCATCAGCTTCCGTCTTTATTTTACAAAGGATTTTACATGAATGAGATTATATTTGCTCTATTGCTTCTATACCCACACTGCATGCTGATATATATATTTTCTAAACATATACTGTTAAATATAAGAGACAATGAATGTCTATTATGTTCAATCATGATCCGTTATAAATATGGTATTTGGGCTTTAATTTCAGGATAAATAAAGACAAAAATTCTCCAGGTCTTTATTTTCACCTGAAATTAAAGCCAAAATACGATGTTTATAACGATTCATGATTAAACATAATAGCTGTTCATTGTCTCTTATATTTAACAGTATATGTTTAGAAAATTATCTGCTGCCTCGATACACTATATATATATTTGTATTCTTTATTTGCCTTGATAAAATCCATCAAAAGACAAAATGCATCAGATGTGAGGTTCTCTTTTTTCTTTATTCATATGTATGTATGCATGTATGTATGTATATATAATAAACATCACTGATGTTGAGTAAGACTATTACAAAGGTAACATTGTAAGACTCAGTTGTATTTTGAACAAATACAGCTCTTTAAAGTGAACACACTTTTAAGACTTCTGGTACAATGCCGACAGACAATAGATATGTACATTTTGCTGTCATGAAATGTATTTTTGTGAATGTTGCATGTATTTTTTCAGCTTATCAGCTGACTTTTATACTTTTCCACAAATATAACCTTGTGTGTGTGGGGGTATATATGTGTATATATATATATATATATATATATATATATATAATTGTTCTTCAATTTGCAAACATCTTATGAAAAATAGAAAGTGTGCTATAGAGTTTAATGTGGATTATTTTTGTGTATTGGCTAATTCACATTCACTTTTTCATTTTAAGGTGCTGAAGTCTGTTTACATCAGGTCTTGCAGACCCTCACTGTGTAAACAACAAGAGTGTTTTCTGGGCCTTGCTGTAATCAGTTTCTAGCAGTTCATTTACTCTTCCCCATCATGGACCATTTCATTTTTCACACCTCTGATATTTTACATTTAGTTCTCTCACTTAAAAAACTTTGATGGTTGTTTTCTTTTTAGATTTTATCCTCGTTATGCCCTGTAACATAAAAATTATTACTTTTAAAGCAATCTAACCGTACTGATGAGCTGTGATACAGCAAAACAGATCTGTCTGCAGATGACTATTCACACTCTCACACCCTAATTGTGCACTCTGGAAAAATGGTAGACTTTGAAAAACAGTAGCTACACTAGCATCTACGCATCGTTCATTCAGTAGTGAATTAGAACACTCTCAGCTATTGGGAGTGTATAATGATAATATACATGCTAAAAAGTCTGCCTCCTTCTACCGAGCGCCCATAGCTCAGAGGTAGAATAGTCAACTGACGCCAATTTGGTTGGGTTTCAATCCTGGGTTAAAAGCAATTGGAGTCTAACTGTACTGGTGAGCTGTAATACAGCAAAACAGATCTGTCTGCGGATGACTATATATATATATATATTAATGTATATTTGGGCAACAACATTTTTAAAGCATCTTTCATTGAATACAGCTGACAAAGATGATTTAATCAATCTTTTATTGAGTTATTCCAGCATGCTAACATTTTCTGTTTTTTAGGAGTTAAAGATTTTAAAAATTATCTATAGTTTTATTCTTAATGCATCTGGCCAGTGCTTTAACCATTCTCAAGGGTGTTGCATTTGATATATTTATTTTCCATGTAGTAATTTTTACTGTGTGAATATTCTTGAGAAAGAGGGACTCTTCTTGAGCAGTTATGTGCCATGCACAGTTCAAGTGGTGCAAGGATCACTTTTATTTCTAGAAAACATTTTACACATCTTCTCCACTACTGAACAGTGTCAGATTGATAACAAAAGAACTTTATTTAATGAATAGGACTTCTCAAATAGTAAGATGTCAACGATTATGTAATTTACAAAGAATTTTTTATCAGCTAGAATTTCTAGTTGATAATACAAAAATTCTTTTTAAATTACATAATTCTTGTTTTCAGTTCCTATAGTTTTGTTGGTCTGTCACTCAACTGTGTCTCACACACAGTAATTAAGAAAAGTCTGGAGAGTTAGGTGGCCAGACATAAGGGGTGATATGGTGGCAGAAATTTTCTAAAAGTCATGATCGGGTTTTCCTGCTTGAGTGGCATGGAACAGAGTCCTGTTGCAATATGCAGGGTCTTCAAGCAGTCACCCTCTTGACACATAGAATCACTACCTCCTCAAGGCATTTGATGTAGGCCTCTGTGTTGAGTCTGAAAGCCCGTGGGAAGTTAAATGGGGGCATAACATTTCCATCACTAGAGATTACTCTAAATACCTTTGTAATCACAATTAGACTCATCCAGCTCTTTCCAAATCTGTCTTCAGATTGGCACAAACCCTCTGAAATGCTTATATGAATGCTAAGCAGTACAGCATGCTATTTCCAAATTTCTGGTAGAGTGAATTGCATCATTGTGCTCTTTTTCTGACAAATGGTGCCCAACTAATCCTACTATGCTGAGCAGCAGACAATACAAAAAAACAAATAAAATGAATGAGTGAAATTAAAATTATATTATGCCAACAATTTACCCATAGTACCCTATATATATATATATATATATATAATACAAAATATAAGCAAAGAACTCACTATATATAAATATATATATATATATATATATATGCACACATGAGAAATTTTATATATTTCTGTAACACTTTTGACAGAGTACATGGATATTATATTTGAATCATAGATGAGAGATAATGAACAACACTTTGATCCAAGGTAGAGAACACAGCTACTCTTATATAGAGCAGAAGTTCCACTCCATATCCAAATAATCCCATCATTTTTTATGGGTACTATTCTAGTCAATAAATAAATAAAGTTAAGAAATTACTAAATTTTATAAGCATTAAGATAGTTTTTAATTTAACACCACAATTATAAACATCAAAAGAATTCTGCTAAAACTTGATTTCTTGGTTCTCAAAGACAAATACGAGAACCTAGACTCAGAAGACTTGGTCTGTGATGTCGGTAAAGGTACTGAAAAGGGTTAAGTACATGGAAAAAAAAGTACTACAAGAAAATAAAGAACTGACTGGTAAGAAGCAGGGAGGGGGAATATGAAAGAAAATATCAAACAGCAAAGAATATGAAGAAAAACAGTAGGGAAAAAAGGAGAGAAATAAGAAATTGTTTTTTTTTTTTCATGCCAGTACAAACATTGTGAAATTATACACACACTCAGATCATATTGAACACAAACCAACTCTGACATCCACTGAATGAAGAAGTATATCTGAACTCTTTTAAAAAAAAATTATTCATTGAACTCTTCTATTTTAAAATCATGACTGAAAGACTAAATTTAGAATTTTGCAATTTTTAGAGCAACTAACAAGGAGAAAGTCAAATCAAATACTGTCCAAGTTGGTAACCCTTTTTAAATAAATAGAAATATTAAGAAATATAGTAAAAATATCCACCACCCCAAATAATTCATAGTTTCTTTACTTCTTTTTTTCAACTAATCTAAATCTTGAGATGGATACAGCTGAAAGATTATCCATCTTCTCTTCCTTGGTCTTGCAAATCCTGCTGTTCATTGAAGTTAACATATATTAAGATTATGATGCTATCAGATCCTCACTTACCCACAAGTCATGGTTGGATGGGGTGAGATGTGGAATGAGGGTAGCAGGGGGTCACAAGAGAAGCGTGGCAGTGGCAAGAGAATGAAGGAAAGAGGCATGTGACCAAATTAAGGTAACATGAATTTTAGCACAGGATGAATATGAGAGCTGCACTTGCCAAGTAAGGATGAGGGAAGATAAGCTAAATTGAACACCCAGACCTTAATGATCACCATCAGTATTTTTAAAAATCTGATAAATAACCTTGTTGCTCGCCTGGGGTCCTTCACAAGCAGTCAGACATCTGTTGGACAGAACAAAAATTATATATCAATTGATTAAAAAGAAAAAGTGTTATATATATATATGTTAAATATATATATATATATATGAGTGTATTTTATTATCTTATCTATTAGACCTTCTCTTATCATAATAAAAGATAAGGCTGCTTTCAAAAATGTTCTTAATTTGTCTCTCATACAAACACATATATATATATATATATATATATATACATACATATTTGGGCAGCAATGTTTCTTTGAATGTGATCAACAATGAACATTTTCTAACTTTATTATTCAGCTTTTCTACTGTCCTTATACTCCATGAGGACTAAATTTTTTGATTTTATTTAACAGCATATCAACCACTATGGGTTATTTAATGCTGAAATGGAAACATTTTAAACCTAGTTTCATGGATCAAACTACAGATAAATGTATTTTTAGTCATTTTGTTTTAAAATTTATTATTGGTAATTCTGCTTTAAAAATGTATTGCTGGTAATTCTAATATAAATAGGTATCATCAGTAAGATTTTTATATGAAAATATATTTGTGATATTTTTACAGTAAAAATGTATTTTTATTCTTTCATAGTGTTTGAGTGTTCATAATTTTTGCATCGCCAAGGTCCTAACAGGAGCTACCACCCAGGACAGTGTGAACCTAAGAATAAAAGCGATTAAGAGGTGGTTCCACATTCCTCAAAACCTCTAATATCCCAGTCAGTGGCACTGCTGCCAGATGTCATTTATTATACCAAGAACTGCTTATGAGGATTAGGTCTGTGTAGAAATCACTACAGACAATTTCTGCACACTCTAAGTCTACATATAAAAACCTGCAAGGACACCCAATACATTCCAGGGCTGATATATAGATGGCACCACTAATAAAAAATCCATGTAATTTGTATGAAGTACTAACCTTTAAATAGCATGTGACAAAATTTGGATCTAATTGGATTATTAGTTTATAACTCAGTTATTTAAGTGAACCTACTGTTGCAAATATTCAAATCAATGAAAAGAAACTGATTTGCATGTGTTGATAAAGCATTGCTTTCTGATAGGAAACATACTGTTCAAGCAAATCACTGGTTTGACAAGTGCTATTTGGCCTCTGCTTAGTTGGAAACAATGGTTAAAAGGTGGTATGCTGACTTTAAACATGGTCATACAGATACAAATAATGCTGAATGCTCAGGTCGCCCAAAATCGACAGCTGTCCAAGAAAACACCGAAAAAATCTCATTTTGGTCAATCATAAATTAAAGTTGCATGAGATAGTAGAGTAATTGAGCATATCAGAAGGCAGTGTATTCACCATTTTGCATGAACA